>CAHIKZ030002177.1:0-319376 GCA_903632075.3 Acanthosepion pharaonis | reverse complement strand
ATAGACACTTCTGTCTAAGCTCTTCTGTTAATGTAAATTTCCTTTATACTAAAGAATTTTTTTTTTCCGTGAAAAGTCGTGAATGAACTTGGCGTTAGCAGCAAAATCTAAGATTTTTTCCAATTGTCATTTTATACCAATTTGTCGTATCCACAGAATAGATCTGGGAAGAATTTAATTGTATTGTTGACATGGGAAAAAAAATATATAAAGTTACACTTGTATATTGTAATGAGAACATGAGATTTAATCTCTCATGCATAACCTTACATTTATTCAACTATGGATTTCATTAATTACTGTCAACCAGTTGGTATGTAACTTTGAAGTTTTCTCTAAAAGTGGGTTCTATAACTTGCCAAGACATTAGAGAGACTCTTTCTCTCAGGTGAGTGTTTATATATCTACATGTCATGTGTTTTTCTTTTGTTGGTGCAGCTGGGTCAATCATGTGCTTACATGTTAGAGGCGGACATTCACTTTGAATGAATTGTGAATCTGCAGTCAGTGGCTAGATCACCTCTCAAGTTAATTTTTTCAAGTGTGTGTGTGTGTGTGTGAGAGAGAGAGAAATTACGCAATAGTTTGCTTATGTTTCATATGGTGTGCTTTCCATCAGTGTCATTGGTCAGTGTTCACACCCAGCTAAAAGTCATTTAATCAAATAGTGATTCTTCAAAGCAGGTCATTCTCATTTGGAAACTTTAACACTATAAACTTCCTAGTGTACATTTCTTTTCACATTTATCCTGTGCCAAACTAAGTTAATGTCTTGCTCATCAGACAGTTTTAAAAGGATGAAAATCTAAATGAAGAAAAGCAGTACAGTTTTTGTTGTTGTTTCAATGTTTATTTGCATCATCATCAGAATGCTGGTCTTTAAAAGTTAAGAAACAAATAAATTAAAAATGAAATGTCACAAAATTAATAATGAAAAAACAAGACAAATGTATTCAAAAATTTAAAGCTTTTATTTTTTGCTTTATTAATTTCTTATGTTAATTTTTGTTGTGAGCATCATTTTTTAAAAGACCTTTTTGAAGTATATTTATAGGTGTTATTTTATTTTTATTTATTTTGATGTCTTTTTCTCATATTTTTGTATCTCTTTTATAATCCATTGTACACTAAAAAGGTCTTAAAGGACAAATCTTTTTATTTTATTTTTTTAGGTGAATTTTTCTCTTTTTTTTTTTATCTTAGACCAATTTAAAGCATTAAACCCAATTTTTATTGTTAAAGTAAATATGCCAAGGTCTTAGCCGGCATTTCATATAAAGCTGCTAGGTACAATGGCTTAAGTATGTCAGTATTTTTTTTATTCTGTTTTCAATTTGTTTATTGACTTTTTTTTTTTTATTCAGGTGGAGTAAAGGTGTTTGTGTATTTGGGCATTTCTCTTCTAATTTCATCCACCAAAGAGGTTACCATTCATTGTTTAAGTCTTTCTGCCAACAAAAGGTCATGTTTACATTGCTTTGTGGCTTCCCACTTGCCAAAAGGATGGCAAGTCAGACTGTGGGACAGGAAGATGGGAGAAAGTGTAGTAGAGTGACAGTGTATGTGTGTGTGTGGGGGGGGTCACTTTTCACCAGCTCTCCTTACTTTGTACATTTTCATACTGACTTCCTTCAAGTAACTGTACCTGAGGGTGGGACTTAAGAATAGCCGACTCAAGTCATTTCAGTTGTATTAATTAATCTTCATGAAAGAAGGTTATCTGCTACCCCCCCCCACACACACATACATATTCACACAATATTATAGACTGCTCACTGCAATAAAATGTTTATGTAAGCTTTTGGAATACATGTAAAAACAATTAATTACATACAAATTGATAGACTCTGGCCACTCATATACTCAAAATCTGCTGCCATAGAATGATCATCCAGTCAACATAGGCCTTTAAATTCAACTGGTATCCAGTGAAGGGCTCCCCACTATTACACAGCCTTTTACCAGATAGGTAAGCTTAGTAAATCTCTGCAAGAGAGTACACACCCACAACACTATCGTTGTGGGTCATTGGTTTCTGGAATGAGCTTAAGCTGAGGGAAGGAGGTATTCAACGATTACAGTCTTCTACCAGACTAGGCAAAGATTATCTACACTACACACATTCACTATTGTCGTTTGGCCACTTTGGCGTGATGTAATGGCTAACAAGTTTGTTTCACTACGACTGAGTTGTGAATTCAATCCTTACTGGATGCTCCACACTTTTGATCTTGAGCAATTTCTAAGCTATGTTTAGAAAATCACCTTTGATTCTCACTGGGTACCCCATGTGATGATCATCACACACACACATACATACATACTTACACAAATTCAAATTATACAACAACAAGCATTCACTGGATAATAAATCAACACTACTGTGTAATGGACAATTTATAAATCGTAGCTATGTGACAATTTTGTAATCGCTATATTTTCATGTAGTCGATTTTGTGCACTTTTGGGAGAACCGGATCCCACAGGCTTTCTTAGATCTCCCTAAAACTCATTCGTTAATTGGTCAATAAACACACAAGTGGGCGTTGCAATCCACCCATGCACACTATATTTTTCCAGCGCATGACTAAGTCAAGTTTCCCACCAAGGCGCTGTGAGCCTGTCACGTGATTACATTATCTATAAATAGCAAACACGAGTTTGCCTCTTTCTCTTTTTTTCTCTCTTCTTCCTGCGAAGATGTGACCTTTAAGAATTATTGTCTCAACCATGCAGTCAGACATTAAATAATATTTCACGCATTCACATACGTACAAACTCTTATGAACTTTTCCAATCTTCTCACTCACACCACCACTCACATGCTGAACATTCCTTATACACTCACATAATCTTTTCTTGCACATCAAATCACCTGAAAACGTTTATTACCAGAAACTATCACAACCTTACTTTCAGTGAACTTTGGAACAAAAAATAATAGTTAAAGAGAGACAACTCTTGTTTTACTCAATGCATGCCTTTCTTTCACATCCTTGTTTGTTCATCTTGTTAAATACATATTTTACGTGTAATGATGTTTTTGGCTTATCCTTTTTTCTTCATGTCAGTTTGGTTTCCTAATCTAAATTAAATAAATGTGGTGAAGTCCGCCACACCCATACTTTTGGCCTTGTGCCACATCTAAGCTATGCTTAGAAAATCATCATTCATTATTGCCGTTTGAACAGTTGTTCAATCAAGTCTACTGAGAGGGTTTGAGAGTAAGTTTAATCTTCATTGGGATTATTGCACTATTGTAGCTTTGTGCCAGATTAGATTGGGTATTGACATTGTTGATTTTTTTTTTTTTTTATCACTCTAAACAATTTTTACATGACAAACAATAAATTACTTCTCTAATATTTCTTTAACTACGTTCATATTCTGAGCCAGCTATCCTTGGGATTTGAAAGCCATGCATCCAAAATAAAACTTAAAAATAGCATCTGAAATACAACATGTTTAAACTATTTTTAAAAACTGAAAAAAAAAAGTAGAAGCTGAAGTAGAATTCTAGATTTTTGACTAAGTCTCAGAATTTATAAAACAAAACTTTTTTAAAAAAATTGACTCATTTCGTTCGAGTTTGAGCTGCATCAAACTTTAAAAACGTAAAATAAGCGTCTGAAATGGAGAAAAAAATGTTGGTCTTTTTGGGAGAGGCATGACCAGAATTTCAAACACCAATGTTTGGAATTTTCTATTCCATCGCGATTAATTTGTGAATTAATAAATAAATTGAAAGAAATTGCATTGAAATTCACAACTTAATTTTTTAATTCTATTTATGTAGTGCTATATTTCTAATGCACGACTTTTCAAATCCAAAGGAAGGCTCAGAATATGAAACCAGATAAAAAATGTAGATAATAATTCAATGTTTATGCCCAAATTGTTTAGATTGAAAATCAATATTACCCGATTAAATCTTCATAAATATCTCCGTGTGATAGTTGACACACACACACGCGCACATTCATAGGCGAATGCCTATGAGTTGGGGTGTGGGGAATTAAAAACATATTAAGCCCGAGCCCCAGGCAGATACAACCTCCATCCCAGGCAGTTACAACCCACCCACTCCGTCAGTTCACACACACACACACACCAGGCATTACCCACTCCCGGGCAGTACCTCTCCTTCGGGAGGAGGATGGGGTTTTTGCATAGCGACTGAGGCGTCCCCAAAAAGGGATGTGTCGGGAGGGGCATTTTTTACACGGTATTGCCTCACTTTTTAGTTTTTGAAGCTGACCTTGTGTCACATTCGGTAGCGAGTTGAGCGCACTGAAAAATATACCTATAACACGTGTATTTCACAACACAACAGACGGGCGTACACGATGTACGCATTTTACGTCATGTCGCGAATAATCTTTCTGTTTGATAAGAAGGAATATATACCTTTTTCTTGTCATAGCGTGCTGGTTACACAATAATATCTATGCAGCTCTATAAAATATGACTTTTGTTCTAGAATTCGTGTTAAAAGTCAACATATTTTGTGGAGTGAGTATCGTGTGACGAGTACAAATGTCGGTTCAGTTCAATCAAGTCTGCGAAGCCGGAATCTTGGGATCGTGTAGTTTGCCAAAAATCCTGATACCTTTTTGGTCATGGGACTTGTATAAATCTTATTTACGCGCACAATTTTGTTTACTTTCTGTCAGTCGATATTTCATTTCAATTCAAGCGTGTACATTTCATGTTGACGCTCGTGCGCGCGCGCACACATACACACACACACACACACACAGACATTCTCTGTCTCTCTGTCTCTCACCTCCCCAAATAAAATGTCTCTTAAATGAGACATTTCATTTATTTATTTGTACTCACATTTTACATTTTGATGCACATTCTCGTCTTGGTGCATGTGGTTAGTAAGCTTCGTTGTAGTGGGTTCGATCCTTACCGGTTGTCGTACACTTGTGGATCTGTGTCAAGCTAATTTAAAATGTATATATATATAAGCTTTCCTCGATGCGTATTCTTTCACTATCACTGTTCGTCCTTTTTTCCCATATCAGAAAAAGAAAATGACTTCTCGACTGAAAAATTACGTTCTTGCTTAGGTTGAGAGTCTATGACGTTTTTTCATTTAATTTTGTAAAAATGTCATCTTTAATTTTTAAATTGTCTCTCTAAAAAACAGATTTCCATTTTTTAATATTTATTTTTTATACTTAGATATTTCTCCGTTTGTATTTTTATCTCATTCTGTATTAGACACACACACACACACACACATTTGTCATTATCTCTATGTAAAATTCTTTAAGGATTCACACTCAGTTACACCCACCCGTTTAATTGCGTGTATAAGTGGTATTTGTCAGTGTATTACTTTTTTATTATTTTTGGTTGGGGGGGGGCACTGGTGAAGTTACTGTGTGTCTTTGTACTATAATAGATAATCTATTCATATCAGAATTGTACTTTTGTTCTATATATTCAAATGTGCAAGTGTGTACAGACAGTTCTCTTTTTCTCTCAGTCTCTCTTTTTCTCAGGTATATAATCATTTCATTGGATAGCTGTATATCGGCCTTTATATACAATATCTGTGAGCGTCTGTGTTTGTTGGTAAAAGTTTATTGACAGACCCACGTGTGTAGAGTGCCGAAGAAGGAAAAATAAAACAACCTCTACAAAAAGGGGAAAAAAATGTCCCAAACTCGAGAAATCACCACATTTGTGTGTAGTTATGTGTGTAAAAGGCCTATCTTCTTCTGGCTGAGGGCGGAGGACAGAGAGTCTGGTCGGACAGTGGTGAGAGGGTGGAGTGTAGAAAAAGAAAGATAAGCAGTTAGAAGGATGTAGCGTCTCTTCTTGTGCTCTGTTCCTGTCCATCACAGTGCTACCCTCCTCTCCCGGCTCGACCCTTCCGAGGGTGCACAGACCCACCTACAGACCCAAACAGCTGTTGTGTTCCTCTTTGATGGCCTGCTCTCTTCTCCCTCCGTGTCTAGCCGTCACATTCCACACTGGTACCAGTATGTCTGCTGGAGTTAATAGCAGCCAGATGTTCAACAGCAGGTTGGAATACGGCATAGATGAAGGAAACAGAAGCAGCAAAACTTTGGAGAGAAAAGGATTTGCATAGAGAAGTTGGAGTGGGGGGGGAGAGAGAAAAAAAAGAGGGGCCAAGATTGCGTTGGTGAGAGAAACGGGGAGGTCTACAAGGAAAAAAAGTTCTCTGAATGCTTACGGTTGCTGAGTACCATTCAACTCTTCTTGTGTGTCAATGTGGATACTAAGGTGGATCAATAAGTATGTAGCCTGACACCGTTATTAGCTAAATTATTTTGATCTGAAATACTTGCTTGTTCGATCTATATATGAATAATGAAGAAACGTTAGGTTAAGAAGGGCATTGACAAGTAGGAGATCACATTGAAAGAGAATGTGAAATAAATACCTTATTTTTCATCATTAGGCTACTGACTTATTGATGTACCTCCGTATTTGTACCTCTCTGCATTAAAATGTGTTGAAAGACATAGATGCACACACACACACACACACACACACACACACATATATCACTGAATATGATAGACAAGGAACATTTTTTAATTATTGTTTTTTATTCAGTTTTTATATTGTCCTTACAGTTTTTTCTTTTATAAGAACTAATTTGTAGAAATTGTCCAAGGTGATTATTATCCGGAGTGCTTTTGACTAATTCTGTAGCCATTTTCAAGATTTTGTTGTTTTTGGGTTTTATTCTTAAATGCTTATATATATATATATATATATATATATATATATATATAATAAAAATCTATGGACAGTTTTCTGCACTATTAACATATATATATATATATATATATATATATATATATAATCTATGGACAGTTTTCTGCACTTTAAAAAACACAAAAAACTGTAAGGACACTAAAAGAAACTGAATAAAAAAATAGTTACAAACTTTTCTTTGTTTGTCACATTCAATGAACCTTAAGGACTGCTACCCAAATAAGCTGTCACGGGTAAGATTTAAACACTTTAATTCTCTTTAATGGTTATGCAGGAAATTCGGGCGGAGACAAAATGTAACAATCACGGTTTGAATTTTTAGCGCCGGCTACTTTGGAATTCAATATTTATTAGAAACGTGTTGAATTTAAATAATCAATTTCTACTGACTTTACTGCTATTTCACTTCTTAGATTTCGTCACCTTTTGCCCAAACAAATTTCTAGGTTGAGTTGGAAAAATTCGATGATTAAACACTGAATTATTTGTTTTTAGCAAACTTCTCTATTGAGTTTGCCTTTTGTTGGTGGTCAAGAATTTATACATGGGTTAGTGACATGAGATATAATGTCTATGTGTGTAATTGTCTGTGTAACTTTAAATGTTCCATTCATGAAGATGTTGCAAAATAAACATTGAAATATTTAAAAAATAATTCGCTCCACTTGTGATCATTGAATAAAATTAGTTAAACATTCAAGGTGGATTTTATTTCTTTGGTCTCTCTTTCTCTCTCTCCCTCTCTCTCTCTCTATCTCTCTCTCCACTTATAATGTGAAACATGTGAAGACTCGTTCATACTTATCTACTTATATGAGTGAATATTCGAGATTGAACGCTTCTTGGCCACACGACTGAGATCAATTGTGCCTCGTTCGAAAATGAAACATGGCAAAAATAAAGCGAACCTGGTTCCTGGATAAATGGCATCCGTCTCCCGGGGTTGCATCTCCCTATATTGCACTAATGGTGTAGAATCAGGAGTACTGCTGACGCCAATACGCCTGTAGAAATGGACTATTTCCCTGCACACACACACACACACACACATAACGTGTGTGTGAGATTTCCACACTAAAAGGTCTCATGTCACATTTCATCACCATAAGATGGATAAATACAATACACATATGTTGGTAACCTTTGAAGAGTAACGATTCCTTGTGAGTTAGATTCTCACTAAGTGTCCAAATATTGTAGTTTTGTGCTAAACTCGGTTGGCCATTAGAGTAACCCCGTCGTCAAATAAAGGAGGTATGTATTGTTTTCTCCTCGAAGTTGTACACATCTGCTCATAAAACACCCCAAAACTTAGTCCTATAAACTGAACGCTTATATTTTTAATGTGAACAGAAAAGTCACAAGATTGGCTCAGAAAAAGTCACATTTAATTAAATTTAAACCTGCTGTATACACACTATTTTGTTTGGTAGTTGAGGTAGTTGCATATATTCCACCAATATCAATGATCAGTGTTTGAAACAAAGCAAAATATAGGATTTTGAATAATGATTTATTGGTCCTCTTATATGACAGTGAATGCTGTCCAATCTCATCACAGGTGAAAAAAAAGATTTGAGACAACAGAAATATGGTTCTACAGAAGAATACTGAGAATACTATGGACTGAACAAATTTTAAAGTATACTTAGAATTTAAAAAAGACCGCTGAAATTTCTGGTACACGTAATGAGTAAAGAAGGTTTAGAAAATTTAACATTGAAGCCAAGAGGACAAAGGGAAACAGCGAGTATAGCAACCTAATTAATAAACTTATGTAAATGGACGGCAGAACAGAGATTGGGAGGGATGGAAAAAACAAACATTACTAAGAGGTAAAAAAGGATAAACAGTTGTGGAAAGCCATGATCACTCATATCCTGAAGAAACACTGTAGTGTACATACAAGAAAAATATTTGTATACATTATTTAACTAATAATATCTATTTTGTACAGAATGAAATGAATTTCATTACATGGTTGCGAAACAAATTAGACAGTTCACACACCTCTCAGGTCTTTTGAACAGTAGAGATTTATTCCTTGTTTTCTGTTTAGGACTAGGTTTCCGGTTCTTTATCTAAACTCATCATATCCTCTTTCATTCCTTTTAGATCTTTGCATCATAGTGATGTTATCTTGCTTGTGTTGAATTGATTAAAAAAAATTGTTTTATTCAGTTCCTTAAACGAAACAAGACTGTCCATAATTTATTGGCAATATGACATTCACACGAACAACTCAATACTGTTGTTTTGCATATACATTATTAAAATAACACTTTATTAAATAAAGGTTATGCTGGCTTTTCTTTTCCAACCGACATTTAAAGCATAAAAACATTAAAATGATTTTGAAAAGTAAAGATCTAAAAAAACAGCATTTAATAAAGACATTCTATTTTTGTATTTTAGCATCGTCTTGCTTTTTTCAAAGTCAAGTATGCATTGAACGATTAAATTACCTACTAGTTGATTTAACGTTTATCCACTAGACAGCAGGTTTATGTTGCTATTGAGGTGTTATTTGATGTCTGCGATGAATACTGACAGGTACACCATCGATATATTAATTTAATTATTATTATTTTTATCGCTATATTTACTGGATACATGTGTTTGAGAAGGTATCAGTTGTTTTTTGTTTGTTTTTTTGTTTGTTTTTTTTTTGTTTTTTTTTTTTTGAGTGGAGGTGATAGTGAAATTAATATCTGCTAACATAAAAAAAAACATGGGTATGTCTACTCAAACGTGTAACGACTAAAAAATATATCGTTTATGTATAGTAATAAAAAAATTGTCAGATTAAAAAGTCAATTATTTAAGTGAGCTGTGTAAGAGAAAGATCGTCAAATATTGAATATGTAGAGATAAATCTGTTGAGTGTGTTGGGGTTGAATAGCTAAATTCAACCCCAACACACACACATACACACACTCGACAAATTGTTCCTTGTAATTTTCTATAGGGTGTGCATGGAGTAACGGCTCGGAAAGGAGAAGTCGGAAAACCGAGTTCGAATTCCACCCAATAATATATTATTTTTAGCGCCTTTTTTCAAGTGAAAAACATAAATTTGAAAATTCTTGTAAAAATCAAATAATTGTTGGATTTTAATGAAACTTTCAGGACTTATTCACAAAATGAAAATTAAATTATTTTTTTTTTTAGAAAATTTTAGAAAATACATTTTTTTTTTTTTTACATATTTACGTAAATTTGTAGAAAAACAAGAAATTTAATTTTCATCCGAATATTTTTTTTTTTTTTTTTATTAGTTAAAAAACAGGACTCCTTGGAGAATGTAAAAGTACTTTTTTTTTCAAAATATTACTCTTTCCCAAAAATCCGCTTCGAATCGTAAAATAAAAAATGCAATAAAATTATGACATTATTAGAAAAGTTTTTATTGCTTTTATAAATAAGATTTATTAAGAACACTATTGTCTTGAAAATTTTTTTTTTCGATGAATAATGAATTTTTACAAGAATTGTTTTCATTTTTTTAATTATAATAATTTATAATATATAAATCTTTTTAAAATTCTGCGTTATTTTCATCTGCTTTAAGTGATATTGTTATTAAGTGAAAACTATATTTATTAATAAAAAATTGAAAAGCTTAATGCAAATAATTTTGCACCAAGATGTTTTTAATTAATAATTTTTAAATATTTTCTATGTATATAAAATATTATGTAACATGCCAATTTTCGAAAGTATAGTCGACTATACGGCATTATCAAAAAATAAGAGCGATGATTATAGTAAATTTAAAGTCAACATTTCTAAAATTAGATTATGGAGAATATTTTCCAACATTTTTAAGATTACTGAATACTTATATAAAAAAAGACGCTCACCTGTCATTTTCTTAAATTATTTTTTAACAGATAAAGTTTCCGTAAAACAACAATAAGCATTTCAACACTATATTAGCATTTGTCATCGCTCATTAATTACGTAAAAATAGTTGTTAAAAATCACCGCTATTATTTATTTTAAAAATTAAAATTAAACTGTTATTTTTGGTTTAAAGTTAATTAAACTTTAAAAACAATTTTTTTTTTTTTTTCAAATCAGATTACTTTAGTTTAAATCAGCTAATATTTCTCAAATAAAGTTTCAAAACAGTATATTTTATTTGGGGGAGATTTTTTAATACAGAGTATTACATTACAATAAAAGATGACTAAAAAGGGGCGCTAATCAGCTATTTTAACATCCCTTTCGATTCAAATATATATAATTTCTGTTTGAAATACAAATGTATTTTTATCGATATAAATTAAATCGTAGATTTAATTATTTCGCTTTCAATTAAAAAGCTTTTAGATAAGCTTTTCAGAATATTTTTTTTTTTTATAAAAAATCATTTTTAAAACCAAAGTATCGAAAAATTAGAGGCGGTAAATTTTATGTACGCAAGTATTTATGTTTTATTAAGTATATTTTTATTGTGTGTGTGAGTGCGAATTTTCTGTGCATGACTAATCTTCTTTGGAGATCGTGTAGAAACGTAGTTTGTATTTTGAAATTATATCTTCCCATGTTTCTTTAGTATTTTTATAGATGTATTTTTTTGAAACCTGGCCAAAACATTCGGATACATTTTTTTTTTCAGTTCTAAATATTGCATTTCTGCTAGCTTTAATTTATATAATTTAGATTTTTATTCTTTTTTGATTGCAATATGACACATTAATTTGGAAAATCTTGCAAGAATAAAATAAAAATGATTGTCGGATTTTAATAAATTTTTAGTTCATTTCTTTTGTAAATAAAGTCAAAGAAAAATTACAAGGGGGTGGGGGGAGAATAAATAACAATGTAAATTGAATGCCCATAATATTTAACTTTTCTTGTCCTTTTTACCTCCACCACCACCGTGTCCTTGTCATAATTTTATTTTTTATAACCCCATCATCTCCTCGCCCCCGTTCTTTCTTAAAATAGTTATTTTTATGTTCATTTGCATTTTATTGTATATAACAACTTTTCCAATGTATAAATCATCTCTTTGCTGCCTCCTTTACATCCAACTCCACACAATTACCCCGTCCCATAGCGATGTAAATACCGTGATGATTATTGTCGCTTTTATTGTTATGATGACGTGACAGAAAGTGGCTGTCAATAATTACTATTAGTAACAACTATTAACAATGAACTCTGTCACCTTGCTATCTTAAAGGCGTCTTTTTGAATTGCTGCCGCCATAAAATAATTTATTCATATATATATATAATATATAAATTATTTTTTTCTTTAAGTGGGACTTCACTATTGGGTCATCTCTCTGCAGACAAATAAGGTATTATTTTTAGACCTTTTTTTTTTTAAATTTCGATTTTTTTATGATGTAGGTACCCCCACTTTTTACTCAAAAAAACGTGTCCAAAAGATTTGGAAATTCTTGCAAAAATCAAATAATTGTCGAATTTTAATGAAATTTTCAGGACTTTTTCACAAATGAATTAAATTATTTTTGTAAATATTTTATTTTAGAAAATCTTGGTAATTTTTTTTTTTTTTTTTACATAAGCTACCCCGCCCCCTACTTAATTTCATGAAATTTCGAGAAATTAAATTTCAAAGATTTTCTTTTTTATTAGTTAAAAAAGGACTCCTTTGGAGAAAAGAAATCAAAATTTTTTTTTTTTTCAAAACAGTTTTTGTTTTTTTAAAATCTGTTCTGAATCGTAAAATAAAAAAAATCAAACTATAACATTATTTAATTAGAGAAGCTTTTAATTGCTTTTATAAATAAAATTTATTAAGGACATTATTGTGTTAAGAAAAAAATCTTCTTTTTGATGAATAATAAATTTAACAAGAATTGTTTTCCTTTTTTTTTAAAATTTTATTTAAATCATTTAAAATTCTGCATTACTTCAAGGAGTTTAGTTAATATTGTTATTAAGTAAAAACTACATTTATGAATCAAAATTGAAAATTTTTAACAAAAGTTGTCATACACTAAAAATTTTTTTAAATTTAAATTTTTTTTTATGTATATTTAAATTTTTGTTGTTTAAAATGTATCGTCGATGTTATATGACATAATCAGAAAATAAGAGTTTAATACTATATAAATTTAAATTCAATGTTCTTAAAATTAGATTATGGAGAATATTTTTTAAAATTTTTAAGATTTTCTGAGTACTTAAAATTATAAAAAAAAATGTAATCGACAGTTGTATACTGAAATAGTGGAGATGAAGATAAATGGATACAAATTTTTTCTTTTTTCATTCTATTGATTTCAATTTTTCAATATGATAAAAAAATAACAAATCCCAAATTTCTTTTTTTTATTTATTCAATAAGATTGTATGGATTAGTCTAAAATTTGAATAATGAAGAACTCATGTGGAGAAACTGTAACTTAAGTCTACTCAATGAGTATAATTTAAATAAACCACAAGATTTTTTATATAAAAATCACTATTTGTCTGAGAAGGCATCTGCAATAAGGATTAGCTAATGGTTCTAACAAAAGTTTACTTAGAAACAGACTGTCAGCCTTTATATATGAAGATCTCATTGAAGCCATTTACTCTTTTGTCCAATAAATTGTTTTTCTTGAAATATTTAAATATTTTAGGTGTTCCAAAATAATGTATACAAAAAATATTAATAGTTAATAATACATTACCGTGATGTGATAACATTTATGGATGAAAATCTGATTTAACCAGATGGATTGGAAGAAAAGGGACAAATGAATACCCATTCTAGATTTTAAATTTGACGCCCTTGTTGTAAATACTTTATTTATTATTGTTTAAAAAAACCAAGGAAATGATACTGATGTTTGTATGTCAATTTCTTCAAGATCTGAAACATGTATTAAAACAGAATTGGAGTCCAGTTTTTGCAATTTCTGAAACTCATCATTATATGAACATTCTGCCATTGAATCCAAAGTACCTTTTATCTTATAAATTAAAAGCAATTTTATATTTTTTTTTTATATATTTTAAATTTAAAAAATTTTTAAATGTGTATTTTCCTCTAGTATAAATCTTATTTACAAGTCAAAATACATTAAATTGAAATAAGTTATAATGATTTAAATAAGTTATACATTATTTTGGGACACCCTGTGTGTGTTGTTTGTGTGTGTGTGTGTGTGTGTGTGTATGTAAGTATGTTATATTTTTTTACTCCCATGGGAATTCATTTTGCTATCATCAAATAATCAGTTCATTTCCATAAATTAAAGTCTGCTGAAAATTTTTAACACCTGCATTTATTTTTGATTTTTCTGATTTTTTTTTCAGAACCAACTAAATTTTTTGAAGGGCTTCTCTACAAAAAAAAATTATTTTGTTTTTTATTTTCAAAAAAATCTTTTGGATAAAGGTTTTTTAATCAATTGTCCTTCTCCCAAAACCAATTGCCATTTAAAATAACTAACCCAAGGTCTGTCATTTATTTTAAAATTTTAACTAAAAAAAAAAAACTTACCTTTCCCAAGGGTGAAAACATCTAGCACGTATCTAAATAAAATATTTGTTGATTTGATTTTAAATTTATATTGGCTTAAATTGAAATAATCATTCAGTTGTGTTCATCCAAAATTTCTTAAAATAATCATGTATCTTTCTTTGATTTACAACAATTTTATTCATTTTTCCAATATTTTTTTCTATTTAAACCAGTTGCCATCCAAATGATAAAACCTTTCTGTTTTACTATTTATTTTTTTAGCTGGGGGAGAAAAATTATATTCAATTTTTTTTTTATTTTGTTTTATAGCATGAAAGTGAATATAATGGATTCAACTGAAATTAAACTCACATATCTGATTTCCGTTTCAATAAAAAATATTTATTAAAAATATGCCTCCTGTAATGTTGCATTTACTAGTAACTGAATTTTTAATATATATGAATAAATTTCATATTTTTATTTTTAGATTTCCTGAGGCACCAACTGTTCTAGAGAAAAAAAAATTTAGTAACAGCAAAATACTTCAATTTATGATTCTATTTCTGATTTGTCATTCAGTGTAAATTGCTTCAATTTCCTATGATTTTGAAATATAAATCATTTTTATTGTTTGAAAATAAATGTGTACAAATTTAATATGTTTGTAATATATATATCTCTATCTATAAAAGGCAGGATGTGTGTGTGTGTGTGTGTGTGTGTGTGTGTGTGTGTGTGTGTAATTGTAACAATTTTCAACCCATTTGACGGATTTGCAATTTAATGAACATGCTCCAAGTTAGTAGGAAGGCCAAGACCGACTTTGCATTTCCCAACTCCCATCGATAGTGGAAATAATCGATTTTTTCATGCTTCTATGGCAGTTTTCATGTAGTTTGCGGCCATTTTTACTGGCCAGAGTGAGAGCCTATAGCTGGCTGCCACGAATAGGCAGGAAGATTCTATTGGCCAGCATGAGAGCCAACAGCTGACTGACATGAATGTTAACTAGCATGCTAGCAAAAAAAAAAAAAATCGATAGCTGCATTCGTCACAAGTGGGAAAAATTTAAATCTGCATGGCACTTTACTCCAATTGGCTCATTCGCTTGCTTAAACTCAACGTTGATTCTGATTCCGCAGAACTGGGTTGGGTGTGAAAAAAGTATTTGTTGTTAACATTCTTTTTCATTCGGTTTTTCCAGTTACGAGTCCTTTTTTAAAGCTGATCGTTTTGTGTTCATTTTGTTTAGTTCTTTTTTTCGTAACAGATTTAATGTTTAGTATAGAGCTTAGAAAAAAAATTTGCAGTGTGAGATAGGCAAGAAGTAAGGCATGTAGCAACATCAGCACAGCAAAGGGCACTCCTTTAAAGGCAAGGAAGGGCAAAATATTTTAAGTCAAGTGATAGCAATTGCTGTATGAGTTGTACGATTTTTGAATCAAGCACGGGCAATGCCGGGCCATGCTGCTAGTATATATATATATATATTTGTAATTTATATCATATTTTAAGTTTGTCATATATTTTTAATGATGTTATTTTGTTACCTTTTGCCATTTTTTTCAGCTGTTTTATGTTCATCTGCCATTTTGTTTTTTGTAATTTTTACTTTTTTTTTCTACCTAAGTTATATTTTTTTTCATTTATCAACTATAATAATTGACAGGGCCAATTTCCTTCCAAAAACCTCTCAACTGTGTAAAGGCCCCATGTTAAAATTGGGGAAGTGGGGTAGAAGTGCTAATTTTCAAGTTTTTTTTATTTTTTTTAATTGTAATTTTCTTTCTGAACATTGTTCTTTTAAATCAAATAATTTATAATATGTCTTAGTAAAATTTTTTTTTTTTTTTCCATGATTAAAACAATAAGGAGGATCATGATATATATATATTTTTTTTCTAACAGTCATGCTAAAAGATTGAAGTCCATGACTAAATTTTAAATTAAATTTCTAGTCCTTATTTTTTCAAATTTGTAGAAAGATAAAACTGAGAAAATTCCTTAAAAAAAATGTTTTTAAGACAATCCCGTTTGTAAAAATTTTAATCTTTGTAAAAAAAAAACAAAATTTTTCTTCAATTGAAAATTGTTGTTTTAATCTTTGTTGGAAATATAAAAAATTTGCAACTTAAACAGTTTTTTTTAAAATTTAGTTTGAAAATATTGATGGTTAAAATTAAAAGAATAACATTTTCTTTTTAATTTTTTTAAATAAAAAACCTATTCATTATAAAAAATAATTAATGAATATGTACTAAAAATTTTCATTTAAATTGATAATTCTCTGATTTTTGGTAATTTATAAAAAAAAAACATTTTTTTAGTCTTGCCCCAACTTTCCTTGAATGGTTTTTTGTCCCCAGTGTGGGAAACTTTGAAATTGAATGTTTCATAAGTAAACAGAAAATAAAAAAAAATTTGGAAGACACATTTTGTCTTTTGTTCATGTGCAAATGTTTTAAGGTTTTTTGATCATTTTGTTCTTTTTTTTCATTTTTTTCCCAAAATTCCACTAAAAGCTTTTTTTTTTTTCTTTTATTCTCCTAAATTTCAAAATTAAATTGTTGCCATTTCTGGCTAATTTTTCTGATCTCTTGACATTAATTTTATTTTTAATTTTTTGTGTTCTAGTTATTTTTTTCTTTTCAAACTATATTTTGTTTCTTTTACATAATTAATGAATATTAATGCTTAAAGTGTTTTTGTTTTTTTTTCATGTTTTAATGTAATCACTTGACCATAACATTCAAACATTTTTTGAAAAATTAATATAATGGATAACTATTCATGTTTTAATGAATGCTTAAAAAACATTTTGTTAGCCATAGTATTTAAAAAATTTAAAAAAAAATTCAGTAATGGATAACTACAAAATAGTTTTTCGACCTTTCACATGATTGAAATCATGAAATAATGATCTCATCGAGAAAATGGAAAATAAAAAATAATTTTTCAAATCAGATTTTATCTTCATGATTTTTTGCCTCATTTTTTTTGTAATTTACAGGAAAATATTTTTAGTATGAAAGTTTTTTCTTAAAATTAATGTTTTTTTGACTGTAAACCATTTGCTCTATTGAATAATTGTATTTGAAAAACATCCGATCCAAAAATATTTATATAATATAAAATATATATAAATATTTATATATATATATATATATATATATATATATATATATATATATATATATATTCATTAATATATATATATATACAAGTTTTATATATATATATATATAAATATATATATATCATAATATATGTTTATATATATATATATATATTATGTATTTACATTGATATATATAACCATATATATATATATATATAAACACACATAATGAAATTTATATATATTTATATATTGACAAATATTTTTATAAAAATCTATATCATATATATATATATATATATACATATTATATATATATATATATATATATATATCATTTTTTATTTATATATATATATATATATAATATATATATATATAAATAAATTATATATATATATATATATATATATATATTTATATATATTGATATAATATATATATATATATATATTAATATAAAATATATAAACATATATATATATATATTTCATTATAATAAATATATTTTTTATGATATTTATATATATACAATTACATATATATATATATATATATATATATATATATATATATTTATATATTTAAAACTTTGTTCATTTATATTTTTGTGTTTTTATTTATTATTTATGTACACAAATGCATATAGAAATGTTTTTTTTTTTAAAAATTAATAATATATTTATTTTATTTATTTGTTTTTTTTTTTATAAATTATTCATAGTATTTATATATTATTTATAAAGTTTTTTATTTAATTTATATATGTTTAAAATGAATTAAAATATATATATGATTATATTAACAATAATAAAAAACCTAAATTCTTCATAAACAGGTAAAATGAATATCACAATTAGAATTTAAAAAAAATGTTTTTGTTAATCACTTCCTAAAAAATTATTTTATTACCAAATTTTATTGGTAAAAAAATACTAAATATATTATTTATCAAAATTACTCAATTTGAATAGGGCTTTCTAAATAAAATCCATTTGATTTTGGTAAAAATATTGTTTTCTTTTTAAAAATCCATATGTATTTTGATAAAAATGTACTATTGTTGAATTTTTTAAATTTCGAAAATTTTTTTTTTATAATATCTTTAATATATTGTCACTCAATATTTAAAATTGTTTATTAAAAATGTCTTTATTAAAATGTAAAAAGTTTGACAAAAAATTTCCTTAAAAATTTAAATAATGGGCTAGTAGATCTTAATTTATATGTTTTTGTTGAATAAACAGGGATGTTAATTTTTTTTGTTAAAATACTAAAATAACATAATATATATATATATATATATATATATATATATATATATATATTGGGGTTTAAAAAACATGAGGTGTTTTTTTTTGCTTTAACAAAATATAAGACCTTTCTTTGAATTTAACAATGGTCAATTGAATTTTTTGATGTTATTAAATGGGATTTGATGCAAGCATGTCTCATTTTAAAAGTAAAAATCACATCATTTTCTTGATTCAAGTCTTGAGTTTATTTTTATCTATTTTTTTCAAAATTATATATGGTTGTGTTTATTTTGATGACAAAAATAATTATGAATTTTTTTGATGTACTTTTTATTTTATTTTTTTTTATTAATGTCTAATCAATACAAAATTAAAGTATATAGGTATTTAACCCTATGTGTGGATTATATTTATAGGGAAGGACAACTAGAAAGAGTTGTAGACTTTAGAAATAACTGAAAAATTCTTAATCCCATAAACAGGAAATTTCAAAAAGAAAGATCTAAAAGTTTGAAAAAATGGGAATTTATGAACTGGATGATAGGTGACTCTTGAATCTGGCCATGATGGCCAGAAGATCACATGAAACAGACTTTGTGTTGACCTCAGTGTCCACTTTTATATTTACATACTCTGTCTCTAATATTGAGCATTTATACCCATAAATGTAGCATACCTTAAAACTATATTTTTATCATATATACGCATGAAAGCAGCCTTGTGCCATGAGTAAGCTACACTTAGTAAACACAAAAGGGATCTTTTACAAAGCAATACACTCATTTCATTAGTTACTCACAGTAATGAGTCTGACCATTATTTTGAAATGAAAATACTGAATTTAAAGAAAAAATTAAATTTAATAAAAAAAAAATTTTAAAGAAAAGATTTAATTGCCAAATCATTCAAGTTGTAAATTTGCATTCCAGTTTCAAAAAAAAATTTTCTTGGCTCATTCTTTTATTAAAGTTATGTTTCAATTATGAAAATGATATTTTTTTTATCAAAAATATCTTTCAATAAATGAATTAAAAAGCAGATTTTTTTTTAAATCAAAGGGTTGACATTTTAACATAAGGAGAAAGGCTTGCCATCCAAACTATAGAATTCAAAATGTTCTTTTATTTATAATAGCTTATTCAAAAAAGAAATTCATAATTTTCCCAAAAAAGTCTAAAAACACATAAGGAATGTAATGGATTCAAAAAAAATTCAAACTCGGTATATATACAAAAAATCAGATAGTTATGTGCCATGCATGATAAAACTCAAAAATCATGTATCTTTTTTAATTTGAATGACTGATAAGGCAGATTTTTTTCCCAAAAAAGGTAACTTATATTTCTTTCTTCAAAAGACCAGTTGCCATCCAAAGCTATAGAACCCAGTCTGTTCTGCTATTTATCCATAGTTGGGAGGAGAAAAGAGGAGTCATACCTTTCCCAAGGGTATTAGCATGTAAGTGAATGCAATGGATTTGACTGGAATTTGAACAGCATATATACAAGGAATCAGTCAATTATGTGCCATACGTGATACACAAGCGATCATGTATCTTTCAATACATGACTGACGAGGCAGATTTTTTCCCCACAGTAGGTTGCCATTTCTTTCTGCAGTAGATCAGTTGCCATCCAAGGCTTTAGAACCCAGTCTGTCTTGCTATTTACCCATAGCTGGGGGGAGAAGAAGAGAGTTCACACCTTTCTCAAGGGTATTAGCATGTAAGTGAATGTAATGGATTCGAACTGAATTCAAACTTGGCTCTCCAATTCCTCAATCTGAGCCGCTATCCATTACTCCCCCATGTCTCCGTCATATCGGGATACTTAATAGCAAAAAAGTGATAAAAAGAAAATGAAATTACATAGTCTATACACAAGCACATCTAAATCTAAAAAAGAAAAATAAGTTTAAAATTTCAATGTTTCCTCCCCTTTGTGTGCATGGGCAGTCACATCTACATAAACACCATTTTAGTCTCAGCATATTGTAAAGGACAAAACGTGTCACAAAAATTTATTGGTTAATTTCTGATGTAACAGTGGTTAGTATGAGAATCTTATGTATTATTATTACTAAGTAGTAAATCCAATCCTCATTCTGGCTTTATATCAGTTGACATGTATCAAAATTAAACTAAGTTTAATAAAAACTATATATCAACTTCATAATTTTACTGTTAAATTCAATCACTTGTCAAAAAATTTAAAACTAGAAATCAATTCTGAAATATTTCTGGAAAACAGCTGGTTGGTATCTTATCTGTTTTGATACTTGTGTGTGTGTGTGTGTGTGTGTGTGTGTGTGTGTGTGTGTGTGTGTGTGTGTGTTTCTGTTCTTGTCTAAGCTGTCTAGAAAAATTCATTATTTCTTTTCTGTCTTGGAAAATCTCCCATCTGTTATTGAAATCTCTTGCTCATTGTTAGAACATGTGTTATTTTACACACAATTATTAATTGCTTCAGGTTTTTAGATTTTGATCTACTTATTTCCTTCAGTGTTTTTTTTTTTATGTACTGGGGGGTGCTGAAAAATTCCTAACTTAACCCACTTGTGAAAATCTCTTCTCAGTAGGAGTGAGAATTTTTCACCACCTCCTCATTCATTGTTATTTATTTCTCCTTCTGCAAATGATATATCTATCAAACACTTTGTTTTCTCATTTGTTTGATAAAATGCTACTACTAGTTTCTATATAAAACTCATGCATTTATTATACGAAGCCACAAACCACTGTCATTTTAAAAAAAAAAAAATTTACAGGTAGGCTGATAGAAGCATCTAATTATTAATAATGGGATTATATTGTTCCGACTTTCAGTGTGAGGAAAACATGTCTTCCTTGGAAATCAGCATTTAAAATTTTGGCTTTAAACTGAACTTGAACCCCATTTGTACGTAGTGAAACTAATCCGTAATTACTAGATCCAATCTATAGTTAGTTGTCTTGCTTTATATCGAGATGTAGAAAAATACTGGAATTGAAATGATAACAGGTGAAATTTAATTAGGTGGAGAGAAGCAACAACATATTTTTGGCATTTTTAGATTTTTTCATCATCGTCTTTCAGCAAAAAATAGTTTCTGTAACCACTGTCACGTTCATAACTTATTAAATAAATGTATCAAAACTTATATTTACTCTTATGTTGATTTTCTAAGCAAAGATGTGGCACAAGGCCAAAAATATGGGGGCACCTAATAAAGATCAAACTCACTATTCAGTCATTATATTTATTCTTATGATATATGTTGTGGTCTTGTTAGGGCCAGGAATAAAGACACAAGAGAGGAACTGAGTTAAACAAATATATTAACAGAAACAGTAATACAAACATACACAAATGAGAGTGTTACAGCAAGAATGTTCAAACCGACTGTCAGAGCTGACTGCTGGAAACTTCAACCTCCAAAAGGCAATACCTGGGAAAGTCCATGCATGCATAGGTAAATTACCATAACAACATATATATATATATATATATATATATATATATATATATATATATATATATATAAATTAATTATTATTAAAAATAGACAACTTGAAATTTTCATGATTATAATTTATTTTCTTAGAATCGAATTTTGATTCTAAGGAAATAAATTATAATCATGAAACCTTAAAATTGTCTTTTTTTAATAATAATTAATATTTAATCTGTTTTTACATCAAGCTCTTTGGACTATATCCTCCTTAGAATTATCCATACGGATTACCAAACACATTATTAACTATATATATATATATATATATATATATATATATATATATATATATATATATAGTTAAACCTAGAGAGCCAGACAAACCTACCAAGGAGCCGGCATTTCCTGACGTTCCGCTTAGGTGAAACCTTGGTAGGTTTGTCTGGCTCTTTAGGTTTAACTAGGTCTGCTCTACTCATTGTATTGAGCACTTTATTTAGTTGTTTTGGGTACTCACATCGGAGTTTTTTTCTTTGGGCCTTGAACTTGTATGCTGGACGATTATTTTCGGCTAACGTACATGTTCTTGGTTCTTTCTTTTTTTATACCTTTTTTTTCCCCTTTGGCTTGTTTATTTGCAAATCAGTACATCAAACGTTTTCCGAGCGAGTATAGTTTCTCAGACTTATAAGATTTCTATTAATATATATATATATATATATATATATATATATATATATATATATATATATATATATATATCAACAAAGATGAGACAATAGTCTGCATGTAAATAACTCCTCATTTCAGAAATTCAGACAGAAAAACAACTGTATGTTTTTAATCATTTTCAGTCGTCTTTTTCTCTACTTTTTACCACTGTGATCTTTTAGTTATTTTTTTATTAAAATTTTTGAGACCTAACTTTTTTTTTTATAAGTTTATTAAGTAAAAGAAAATGAAGTTAATGTTAAATTTCTTATTGTTTATTAATCCTTGATTCTATAGACAAGAAGCTGAGCATTACAGTTGAAGAGAGATTTTAAAAAGTTAATTTTGAATATTTTGTTTTCAAATATGTAATAGCTGAAAACCCAGACTTGCAGAGCTCACAAGTCATGAAAAGTAGTATAAATTAGATTTGTGCTCTTGCCAATTTCTGGATACTGTTTGAACATGTTGTAATGGTTAACAAGCTTATATCTCATATCTATTACAACAAAGCAGTGAATTCAATCCTCACTAGGTGCTCCATACTTGTGGCCTTGTGCCACATCTCAGCTACTCTTAGTAAATCAGGATATTATTTTTGGAATTTGAACTGAAAATCTGCTTCCTCAAATCTTTTAAATAAATTGTCTTCGAATATTTCTTTCAGATAGTTTCATTTGGTAAAACTTGGAGCTGGATATAATCTGTTATCTCAATTGCTGATGCCTTGTCCGGTGTTTGAGAGACTTTTCCAAATCTCCCAGCTTCTTTAAACTAAGGCCTTGTACCCCTGTGGGAGGATGAATAAGTACAAGAAATAAACACCAGTAAATCTGGTTACCCCCTCCTCTGGCCAACAAGCCCTTAACTAATTAAAAGAGACAGGAAACTCAGATTTGATAAGTTGGTGGTATTGGAGGTGGAACAGGTGGTATGATGATGGCAACAAACAGGTGATGAGCTGAGAAATGCTGACCAACAGAAAGGCTGGTTAAAATAAGTGGACACTTCCCATACCTAATAAGGAAGTCAGCTCCATTTGTATTTTATTTATTCTGTGTGTCTTATCAGGCTCAGATTTGTTTATCTTTGTCCAAAATGTGGCCCTCCCTCCCTTGGTAAGATGTTGGGCACAGGCAGTGGTGGCCAGACTGTCTGGGTTTTTAGTGATCCTTAATTTAAGAAGAGACAAGAATCCCTTCATCTGTCTCTCTGCATCAACACCCCAGCCTGTAACCAACACTAGCCCTGTCATCAAGTGCCTGTGACTATTATGAAGCCATTTGATTCACTGATTCTATACTAAGAACCTACATCTTGAAACATAAACTAACATTACTTGACAGCTCCATGCAGATTGGCAAGTCAAATCTTATTTCCAAGGAGATGACATTGAGTATTTCCAACTGAAATCTCTTTGACCATATTCTGTAAGTTTTTATCTGATTGGTTTATTAAAAAGAATAGTACAGACTGTGAAACTTATATCCAGTGGATCTGTAATAATTTGCAAGTTAAATATGAACAAAACCCCTAGCAATATATTTTATGGAAGGTTCTTGGGAAGGGAGGTTGCAAATATAATGATAACCTGGTTTACAGCACCCAAATGTACAACTATATACCATGGGTGGCTTATAAGAATATTGAAATTACAGGCAGACATGGGTTTAAAGATAATCCATAAATCTGAGTCTATAATTTTTTTTTTCTTATAATGTTCAATCTATACAAGGCCCAGGAGTCATTCAAGGTAGAGGAGATTGTTTGAGCAGTAATAATAAGAGGTAAGAAGTGCAGTCTATGAGGATATGTGGAAAAGATAACGGTTAACCATAAAGTTGGATATGTTAAGATTGTAGTGGTCAGAAAAGCATCTTCTTGAGAATCGGTTTCACAAAGTAGTGGGAAGAAGCTATTTGAATAGAACTTCTTTCTTACAAATGGAATACAAAGTGAATTGGAATGATTCAACTCAGTGTATGTGGCACAGTGGGTCTTAGCTGTGATAGTTTGTTGATGGAACTAAGGAATGTAACTTGTCAAAATATTTTCCATGGAAATAGCAATAGAATAACAAGAAGCTTGCAATGTTTTCTATGTGGCAAAGGGGTTATAGAGTGGTAAATAATTCATCACCCACAAGGCCACATAGATTCTTTTGAACTCTATGAAGATGGGAAAGTGAAAACTGGGCAATACTCCATGATCTGGTCAGGCTCTTGTAAGGTAGAGATTTTCAGGATTTTTTTTTTCTTGAGGGGTTTTCAGGAAAAAATTTCCTAAACTAGAAAGAAGCTTGTGTCTGATATATTTTTTCCCCAATTTTCAGCACAATATGCTTCAGTGAGTGAAGAATTTGAAACCCTCCAAAAGTCCTTTATGTTTATGAAAACTAATATAAATTAACAGTGTAAAAGAATACATACATGTCACCAACGCAGGAGTCTTTGGAACAGCTCGCCAGACACTTCAACTCTAGGGATTTATATAGGCACCTGCAATGCCCACCATTGGTCAGATAACAAATTTGCATGCACTGCCGATTTCTTTATTAATAAGCTTCATACACTTCTTGGATTTTTACTTTTGGCAGAGAATACACATGACACGTGAGCATTTTGTCTGACAAGATGAGGGACTTTAATTGCTACAAAATATTATTGTGTATATGTATATTTTAATAATTATATGTATGTAAAAATAAAAATGTTTGTATGAATTTTGTTTATGTCTTACAGCTCACAAAAATCTTGGTTTTTCTTTTTTTATATGTTGTTCTTAAAATTAAGTAATTTTGTTTACCCCTGCTATATGTGACTGTAGGTGTTACTTACATATTTAACAATAACCTTTCAGAGACCACCAAATAAGATAGTGGTTCTTGTCAGAGTAAATGAACCATTTCAAGAACTGCAAGCATGGAACCATATGAAGACAGATAGTAATCATGTAGCTTGGTTGTAGCTATAAGATTGAAAGTCAATAGGTAAAGTCTAGTATTGTCTGATAGTTGGTGAGTGGTAATGGTGTTTCAGTCCTGAGGCCATTCTTGATTCTATGGTCATTGTCCCATGAAGATTGTAGTAAAGAGATAGATTTGCCTATCGCCCAGTTCACACTCCTCCCAGCCTTTTGAACAGGAGTAGAGGTTCATCTCTTGATTCCTGTTTAGGATTGGGTTTCCAATCCCTTCTAGTGTATATTTCAACTCTATCCTCCTAACGTCTCTGCCTGAACTCTGAAATTTTATTCACTAATTAAATCTTGACCTCTTTAAGTCTAGAATTAGCTGGCTGTCTTTCCTGTTATCTTAAACTTACCAAATGTCTTACCTTCTAATATGGCTGCCTCCTTGTGTCTCATTGTAGAAAGGCAGGCCAGCTAATCTACCCCATTTATAGGAAAGTACCTAATACAGCAGGTGGGTTAGTCCACTTTACTAGAATGGACCTGCCCAACATATTTGCATGAGTGGACTCTATTCACCCATATATCTTGCTATTAAATCAATCACTCAGTGTTGCTTTCCAAATTGAACTGACAACACCAGTCTACCTGTGTGTGATTTTTTTCTCACCAGGTCCAACTTGAGCATTCGTTGCACTTAAACCAATAAGCTTTTTTTTAATTTTTATAACCTCTTTGAATTTTTTAGTTTTCCTGGTTCAGTTTCGTGTAAATTATTTGTATACATTTTACTTTATTTCCTTGTTTGTGTTCCTTTTTGTGTTTTTAATTTTATTTTTGACTAGCAGTAGAACCCGGCATTGCCCAGGGATGTAATAGTAAGAGATAGATCAAGTATTCACCATCATAAAGATTGAAAAATAAAATTGACAAAGATTATTGTTTATGGTTGACAGATATGCATGTCTTAATTAGTTTTTTTTTTTTTTTTTTTTTTTTTTTTAATTGGTCAAACCCAAACTCAAACAAAAACATTGTTTTCAATCATTATGAGTCTACCGATTGAATAGAATTTTATTATAAACAATTGTCTTGTAAATGGAATTTTTAAAGCATTCTGAATGTAAAAATAAAGAAAAAAGTGTGCAAGACAATAAGAAACACTACCTGCCAAAAAAAAAAAAGTTTTTGTTGAAATCGGTTGAAAAATGTAGGAAATCCGATCCCATATATAAATGAACACACACACACAAACAACCAACCTGGGTTTTATAATAAGTATAACTCGATATGAGTTGTCCCCCTTTCATTAATGCCTTTTAATCGTGTTTTCAAATTGATTTCGTGCAAAAACAATTGTTTTTCCAATTTTTGGCACTGTCAGAACCACCGCAAGATAATTTTACGTAGTCCTGTGAAGTTTTGTTGAAATCGGTTGAAAAATGTAGGAAATCCGATCCAATATATAAACGTACAGACACACACACACACAATCTGCATTTTTTAATAAGTAAGATTTTTCAGTCTTCCTTTTTTAGTATTGTGAATTTTTTTTTGCTTTTGTTGTCTATTTTCCTTTTTGTAGTTTTTACCCTCCACCCCCGCTACCCCCGTTTTTATTTTTTCATATTTGTTTTAATTGTTTATTTTTGATTTTCCACGTTCTTGTTTGTTTTTGTGTTTGTTCTTGACTAATTTATTTTACGTTTGTGGAAAAAATAATTTAAAAAGCAAAAAAAAGGCAAAATTATTTGTTCAACCATGGTGGGTTGGAAAAACCATCATGGTGGACAATAACAACGACGACGTTCTTACTGGTGTCACCTTCAAAACCGGTGACACCAGTAAGAACAGCCTGGTCAGAAAATAGGCCACTTAAAAAAGATGCTGCTTTTGACATCAACCAAAGAAAGAAATTTGAAGAATCATTCAAAGGAAATGAATTCTTAATGATTCCAGAGGTACTGGATGCCATAAGCAGTCGGACAATTTCCCTGCTGACTTCTGATGTTAAAACTCGAAAGTTAATTGGGGTCAGCAGGGATAGCATGGAAGAAGCCCTAAAAAACCCTTCAAATCAGCCCAAAAATACTCGCTAGGAAAACTAATGCATTATGGGATATATTATTAACAACAGAGCAACAGGCCAAAGAATTGACTGGAAGCATTTTAACAACCAAGAATTTACGTTTACAGACAGAGTACATGTGCACCTGAAGGATAAAGGTGACCATACAAAGTGTACCTGTAGATATCCCAGAGGATAGAATGAGGGCCTTTTTTGCGAAATATGGGGAAGTCCATGAAGTAAAAGCCCTCATAAGTAAAACTGGAATACCGACTGGCGACATGGAAGTTCAAGTCACGGTGAACTGAAAAAATTTCAGCGAGATAACAAATGTTTTCTTGATTGTTCTTTATTGATTGTCCGTACTTTCTCTCTGTGATAACCATAGGAAGCCGCTCGAGTGCTCGCTATTCTCCATTTTATGGAGGGGATGCAGGGATCGGGTCAACAGACGAGTCTGTGCACAACGTCTGTGTCATGGGGGGCTAGGAATGCCACACTTGGCAAGCCACAAATTCACCTTGAGGTTGGCTTTCCCTACACTTTAATGATTGACAGTAGATTCAATTATGGCCTTTTTATGTTAGGGGACGCGTTCCCAGACTTTACTATCAATCCCCATCTATTAAATGAGCGCCATCGTAAACCCTGGGATCAATCGAATTTCCTTCACGAGTATCAGTCAGCCTTGTTGGCTGTTCCTCGGCCCAGTGACCTTTCTCAGCCTAGGAAGGTCTTCTATCATCATCTAGTGGAGGGGGTTGTGAAGGATCCTCTACATGAGCGGCTCAACATGTCGGAGGAGGAGTTTCACTCTTTCTGGTCTTGGACGCCAGAGGCAGATTATCTCAGTAACTCTGAGTTTTCACTTACCTGGTGATTGGCTCGGGATCAACTGCCTCTCAATGACAAGGTCTTCATATGGAGTTTGGCGGATTTGCCAGACTATGAACGGTGTGATCTTGGTCTAGAAGAAACGACTTTGCACGCCTTCTACTATTGTCCCTGGTTCCGCCCCTTGTGAGACCATGTCGGCAAGTTGACGGCTCATCTCACTCCCGAAAAGCTTGTGCTCCTCGGTCGCACATATGTGTGTGACAATGTGTCGTCTCCGTATTCTGGGGTGAAACAAATGGTGTTTCTGACGCTGCTGGCCACGGCCCGAATGGTGATTTGGACCACACGACAAGAGGAAGTCTTGTGAGGCAACTGTCTTTCTCATCAGGATCTGATCCAATTCTTTGAGCATCAGCTCAAGATGAAGATCAGAACTGATAGAAAATGCTTGCATTCGACAGTCTTTAGCAAAAGGTGGGTGACTGAAGTGAGCTTGGTTCGTTTGAACAAGGCTAGCTTTGATTTTCTTTTAGGTCAATCTACGTCACATCAGGATGGTTTCCTGTGGAGCCCTCCCCTTGGTTAGGTTAGACAAGCCTTGTGTACCTAGTTAATGTGAGTAAGAGTTGTTCCTGGCCTGTCCCCGGCCACATATTTGGTTATGATCCAGGTTGAGATTCCCAACCTCCCCAGTTTGTTTTGGCCCCCTTTTATCTCGACTGGGTCAGCTTTTTATTTCCCATGCCTGTGTAATTTTTTTATGCTTTTCCCACTCCCTTAGTGAGAGAGCCTCTTGATTTTGTCCAATGGACACAATATAGAGACCTCTCCTTTTTGAGTGTTGGATGGGCCCTACTAACATCAGTTGAGTTTATTTTGTGTTGATTTTTAGTTTATTATTGGGTTCATCTCCCTCCCCTCTCATTCTTATGTATAATATTATCATTAAATTTTTATGGTATGGGGCGCGTTTTGTAGGACCCTCTTGAGATGATGCAGTATTGTGGTGTATGGAGGATTGAGTGGTGATGGATGAATTTTTATGGTGAATGTGGAAATTGTAATGAGTGAATGGGTTGTGAATCAGATTAGCTAGGTATAGGATAATATAGTGTTGACCAGCCTCAACCCCTCCCTTTTTTTAAGCCATGAGCCACAATTGTATATTTCATACAATAAATATTCCAGTCGACCTGTGTGTCAGACCACTTGCACATTAACCAATATTCTACAGCCCTTTTCTACGCTAATACAACTCCACACAGTAATCCTCTACATTGAGTGGCCATTGGGCCTTGTATTGGGTAAACATTAGTAAAAAAGAAAAAAGAGTTCTCCTGTCAATACCTCTTAGCAAAGTATTTGTCTCTAGAAAAATGCATAAGATTTTTTCTGATAGAACAAAACTGAAGTATTTAGCAAATGAAAGAATAAATTTATTGAAACAAAACAAGTTCATTTGACCACTGATGACAATTCCAGAACAACACAACTATAAACAATTCTTTTCTAACCCCTGCCAGCCACAATGATGGAGAAAGCATTACCTCGAACCATTGCCAGTGAAACACGCTGCAAGAGCCACTCCATTTCGCGATGCTCGTCCCTTAATCGAGATGCAATCATGCCAATCTTCCGAAGGAACACCATCGAACGAGGGTCAATAACTCCTGAAGTCTCCACTGCCACAGGAGTAAAAAAAAAAATCTATCAGCAAGAGAAGTATATTTAACTATTTTTTTCATCTCTGCATCCCAGGCGACAGATCCCGGCTCAACCGCGGACCTGATCAAATTACCGGCTGAAAATGTATCCACACAGGTCGCATCCCAAATCAACGACTTCCCCATTTTAAAAGGGAAAATGGTAATGCCATCCAGCTGCTTTTCATCACTGCAGTCGAGGCCTACGGGTTCGATTTGGGAAGGGAACCCAGCTGCATCCAAACCTCTTTTGATGATGTCATTAATGACTGCATGTTGTGGAAAGTGGCTGGCACTACGACAACAGGAGAGAGGATGCAAACCAAATTCATCGATGGAGGCTCCACATCTGCATCTGTGACGCTCACATTATTTGAGCCCAAAGATACCATCAATCGACTCCGACCAAATTTACTCATCATCATAGAAGGGTACCTTCGTAGATGAAGAGGGCACTAAAAAAAAAAAAGGCTCCACTACTCGGTTGTGAAGCAGATAGTAGACAGGCAATTAGGCGATGCTGATCCAGAGATTTTAAAAAATTAGTAGAATTGGCCTCGCATTTTATTTTATCCCAGCTTTTTTTTTTTTTTCAATTGGAATTTGGTAAATTATATATAGACAATAAGTGCAACATTAATTATAAAAGTGGTTTCTATTTTATTTGACCAACCATGGATATATCAAGTGTATATAAACACTTTCTTTTGAGAGACTGGTAGAAGAAATTGGTTGTTTTCCTGCATCATGACAGTTAATTCTTCTAAAACCTCTTGATATTATAACTCTTGGAACTTGCATATCTCCCTTTCTGCTACAAAATCTTTATTTATTCACTCATGTTGTCCTCTAGTATTATTAACTATAAAAATAAAATTTAAGAAAGTTGATTGTGGTGGAGTAATGGATAGCGGCTTGGATTGAGGAATCACAGAGCCAAGTTCAAATTCCAGTCAAATCCATTACATTCACTTATGTTCTAATACCCTTAGGAAAGGTATGAATCCTCTTCTTCTCTCCCCAGCTGTGGGTAAATAGCAGGACAGACCTGGATGACAACTAGTCTACTGCAGAAAAAAATGGCAACCTACTGTTGGGGGGAAAAAAAATCTGCCTCTTCAGTTATGTATCTTCCGATACATGATCGCCTAAGTGTGTATCACACATGGCACATAACTGACTGACTGCTGATAACCCTGGGGGAATTTGTTGCAAAATAAATAACTATAAACCAAAATGGAAAAAAAAAAAAAAACACAAACTTCTCTCTCTGAGCATTGCATCTCAATCAAGAAGGGTCACCAAAGGATATCTAATCTCTTACTGATATTAAGCTACAATTACAGCCTATGAACAAGGCTATCCAGCAACTTAAGCTTTCTTTGTAGAATGACGTTTACAAACATATCACATTAAGACAATGGTTCTTGTTAAGCAATGTTGAGCCTGGTTCTCACCTAGATAGGTGACTGCTTGGAAATATCAGGTGCTATAAGCTTGGATGTATGGGTGGTGTAATGAATAATGCCTTGGAATTGGAATTCAGGGAGCCAAAGTTCCAATTCCAGTCAGGTTTGCTATATTCACTTACCTGCAAATATCCTTGGGAAAGCTATAAATTCACCTCTTCCCCCCAAGCTATGGATTAATTAGTAGATCTTGTGTCAGGAAATCATTATTATTTCCAAAGAATTCTTACAATCTAATAGAAGAAGATATGTTATATTATCTGATTCACACTCGTCTTTGGTCTCTTGAACAGGTGTAGAGTTTCATCCCTTGATTCCTGTTTAGGATTGGGTTCCGATTCTTTTTGAAGTCTTCTCATTCTCTTTCACTCCCAGTAACTGCTTGCATCTTAGTGGAATTATTACTTCGCTTGCTTTAAAAATTAAATTTCTAAAAAATATTTTCTGGCTTTAAATAACCTGCAAAAGGTTGATAAGCCATAAAAAACAAATCAATTAATTCGCAGAATTGATGTAGGGATGAGATAGAGAAAGTATATATTTTGTATTACAAATAGTACAGAATATTATCAGGTCTTACAATGCAAATTCTAAACCAATTACATCTGTTTTTTGTATCTTCTTTCACATCTGGTAAGATACCAGTATAACATCAAACTTAAGTTGTAATTTTGCTACTGCGATTACTTAAATATAGCTTTCAATTACAACTTTTTAAATTTCATTGTTTTCCATTTTCCTTCATTGCAATTTTTTAGTTTTCAAATGAAAAATCAATTTAGCATTATAAGTGAAAAATATTAGGGAAATGTACGCTAGCTTTAACAGTTAATGAACTATTAGATGAGTATGCTACAGCTGTTGACACCCTTCTCTTACCACCTTTATTCTTACACATCTTTATGGATACAAAAACAATGGAACTCAAATAATATGTTCATTTTATGTAAACAAAAAAAGTACCTGGTTTGAGAGTCAGCCATTGGAAGCTATAATATCGAAATATTGGAAATGATATATAAGCAGAACCAACTCAACCACAGTCAACCAAGATTTTACAAATTAACAGTAGCAATAATATGGATGCATTATTATTGATAACGTGTGATTAGAAAAATGGTTGGTTTCCTGAACCATTGCAGTAAGTGCATGACTCCTGCTATTCTTTACCTTTACAAGAACCAGATCAAGCTGAAAATATAGTACTATTGCTATATCTGAGCTGGAGCTGTCCAGGCTTCACTTTCCAGTTTTGATAGTGTTCGAAAACATTTGCACATCCTTGTGAATGATAAATTATTTTCCATTTTAAAACCCATTTCCCACAGACAAAACATCACATCTTTTGTTGCTCTATTTTGCTATTTCCATGGAAAGTGTTCAGACAAACTACATTCCTTAGTTCTACCAATTTTAACTTTCAGGGATAAGATCTGCCATGTAATGCACAATGTTGTGAACTACCCTTATTCTGTTTGTATTCCATTAGTGAGATCTAAGTCCCATTCAAGTAGCTTCTTCCTATGAACCAAAAGGATTCTTCCCCAATGACTACAATCTTAATCTCAAGTTAACTGTTATCTTATGTCCTCATAAACTGTACCTCTAACTTTGTAAAAAAAATTCTAATTGGCAAACTGATTCAAAAATTTGCTCCCTTACAACATTTACAGGTTTTAAAGCTAATCTATATTGTAATTTTTTTACTATTATTCTCTTTGTTTGCATGTATGGCAGTTATGCTTCTCTGCTGAGGATCAGTGTGTAGTATCTGCCCAGTTCCTGATATTTCTGAGCAAGAATCAAAAAGGAGGTAGGAGGAGAGTGTGTGTAGAAAGAAAGAAAGATAAGAAGTAAGAAAGAGGGAGAAAAAGGATGAAGACAAAAACAAACAGAGAGGCAGGTATACTGGCTGGATATCAAGAGACAACACATAAAAGATTGAAATACAGGTAAGGATGGAAAGGTAAAAATAGTAATACAATAAAATTCTTTAGGGAACAATAATGCAAAAAATAAAAGATAGTAAGCACAAAAGGACACATATTTTTCTAACAAAATTTCTCAAATATTCAAGCCAGTAGATGGAAATAAATAAATATACTGTTTAAGAAATAAATAAAATTATTACTTAGATTGTTCAAACTATCATCCTCATCATTGTTACCATACTTATTGCAACGTTTCGGCCATTGTATGCTCCAGTCTTCTTTAGGGTGGTTGGAATGTCAAACTGAACCCTTTATTTTGCTTGGTGGGGTAGACTGTTCTAGTTTCACGTGCCATGTCTAATGGATATCAGTTATCTCCTGTTAATTCCCCTCTTCAAGTTCTCCACTGCCTTAACCAGGTATTGAACTTGCACTCTTTGGGTCCTGTCACTAGATCTAACTAACACCTTTATCCACTGTGCCATGTATCCTAGAACAGTCTATCCCAGTGAGCAAAATAAAGGATTCAGTTCAACATTCCAACCACCTGAAGAAGGCTGCAGCATACAACAGCCGAAATGTTGTGATAAGTGTAATGAGTTGGTCGGTCAACTTGACACCCCCAAAGCGAGTGGAGGTGGGCAGGCACGGGAACTGTGATTGGTAGCTGGCTTGTTGGTGTTTTGCATAGGTGAGTTACCAAGCTCTATGTAAAGGGCTGGAATGAGAAGGAGGGCAGTTTTCAGTCTCATAAGTGGAGACTGTGCCCATCGCTATGACAGCAGGAGAGAAAGAGACAAGATCATTTATTTTTTCGTGACACATTCCAACACAATAAGTATGGCAACAAAGATGAGGACAATAGTCCGAATAATGTAAATAGTGTTCATAATACCTCATCTCAGAAATATAGACAAAATCATAGCATCTACTCAAATATGGGTATCTCTTATAATATATATATATATATATAAGCAAGTGTAAATGGATAAAATCCGACAGAATGTAGAAATTTTGAAAAACAAACAAAAATCCATAAATGTAGTTAAAATGAAAGAATTGTCGACGTCAGACGTTTCGGTTTTAATAAACCATTTTCAAGACAAAATTCATTAAAATACAAATTCAGTTCAATATGACGAAAACGATGGACATAAAAACACAAGTCTTATCCAAGAGTAAAACAGATAACTGAAAATTTTTAAAAAGATCAGCTTTCCATTTAACGTGGTCACGCCGTAGTCACATGGGCGACGCTCCCATAACGAATTTTGTCTTGAAAATGGTTTATTAAAACCGAAACGTCTGACGTCGACAATTCTTTCATTTTAACTACATTTATGGATTTTTGTTTGTTTTTCAAAATTTCTACATATATATATATATATATATATATATATATTGGAACACCCTACAAAAAAAGAACACTATCTTTTAGAAAAGATCACTTTCCTTATAAAACATAGTAGTGTACCTGTGTGGTCAAAAATTACAGCAATTGTTCGAAAGTTTTAATAGTGAGATGCAATGAAACAAAACTCTTGAAACACTGTATTATTGTTTAATGTATCATTACAATAAAGCAAAAATAAAGAATTCACAACAAAAATATAGGCCAATGTACTGTTTAATTTATTTTGTTCCCTGTATATTTTTTAGTCATTCTCTTATTCAGTTATTACTCCTGGTATTATTTAAATCACTTTTTGCTCAATATCTTTTCATGCTAAAAATTTTGCCTGCTTAATATTACAGTGAAATGAAAATATCTCTTGGAAGAAAAATGATTAGCAACAAAATGAAAAAGATGGCAACAACAAAGCCTATTTTAAGACCATGTTGAAGCAAGATGATCACTTAATAGACAAAGGTATCTGAGTGTCATAAGACTACAAACTAAAATATGTAGGAATTGAGGAACTGATTAATTAACTGGTTCATTCTGCTTAGGAACTAATTTTGTCTAAATACAGATAAATATTTTATTTGTATAGATTATTAAAAACAACTAAGGAAATTAATCACTCATAAATTTACTAACTTAAGTTGTTTTACTTCCTTTCCTCTACAAATGGGACAGGAAATATATAAATAAATATACACTGATAATTATTATATGGCTTGATGATGATTCTCATTTTATCTCTTGCTATCATTCTGTGCTTTATTGAGCACCTCTTGTATTAGAAAACCATTTTTCTTGTGAACTTACTTAGTATCTCATAATTATAGGCTTATATTAGATTTAACTAAGCTTAATTAATAACAATGTCTCCCTTCTTCTTTGGGCACTATTTGTGGGGGGAAAAAAGACATAAATACGCCTGTGGCTAAATAATGGTTGTACTAAATATATTCTCACCTTTCCATGATTTTAAATTTATTTATTGTTATTGAATATCAAACATTTTCTTTTTCTCATCTTAATAGAATCATTGATATATCCATCAGTTTGACAGTGTGAGGCTTTTAGCATTACATTGTCAGGTATGAATACATTTTTTGCAAAAAGACTATAAATATGCATAATTCTTTTTTTGTTTTTAATTACTGCCTAACTTCACAAAAAATCCTTGTAATGAGAATATTGTTATTTTTGTAGAGCTCAGTTTATACATTTCTAAAATGAGGAAAACATGCAAAAAAGGCCTATGTCAATTTATAGCTTTTAGAATCACACCGATGAGTTATAATTAAATCTGTGCATGTAAGTCAGTATATATATATATATATATATATATATATATATATATATATATATATATATATATATATATATATATATATATATATAAATATATATATAAAACCTAAGTAGGTTTTCCTAGCTCTTTATATTTATTCCATTTTTAAACATATATATATATATATATATATATATATATATATATATATATTAAAATTATCTTTTTAGAAAACCTATAAGGTTTCACCTAAGCAGATTGTCATAAGGCCTTCCCTGATGATCAACTTAGGTGAAACCTTGGTAGGTTTGTTTGGCTCTCTAGGTTTAACTAGGTCTACTCCACTTACTGTATCAAACACTTTATTTAGTTATTTTATATACTCGTATCAGGGTTTTTTTCTTTTGGACTTGAATATATGGATGATTATTTTCGGTTAACGTACATGTTCTTGGTTCTTTCTTTTTTATACCTTTTTTCCCTTTGGTATTGGTTTGATTATTTGCAAATAAAACACTGAAGGTTTTCCGAACGAGTATAATTTCTTATACTTATAAGATTTTTATAATAATATATATATATATATATATATATATATATATATATATATATATATTTATATATTTATAAATATGCTATATATAAATATATATATATAGCTTATATATATAATATATATTTCATATATATATATAATTAATATTTGGATATGATCCAAAATTTCTCATACTATAATTTCAATTATCAGACGAATAAAAAATCAAATCAATTCTGTTTATCTTTCATTTTGAATTCAATGTTCTGCCTTATATATATATATATATATATAATATATATATATATATATATATATACATAGATACATTAAAAATATAGACAAATTGTTGTCTTTATTTTTCAGTCAAAATTCACAAGATTCTGATAATTTTAATATTTGTATCATTAAACAAAGAAATTAAAATAATTAATATTCATACATATTTTAATCCAATCTATTTCTATATTATAAATATATATATATATATTTTCAAATTTGAAATTACAGTACAAACTTGACAAATATGTTTTTTGTCATTATGTCTGTTAACATCTAATTCTCCCCAAGCAAATCAAATCTTTAAAAATAAATAAAATATAACATTTTCTGTTATATAAATGAATGATTTTATATTATACTCATTCCATGATTTTCTTCCAATGTACTATATGGAATGTAGTTTTTAATCTCCCCATTCAAAAATATGTGCATCTGAGGTCTCCTCCTGGGTAAAAAAAATCGAATATTTTCATTTATATCCAATTAAATATAAATGGTAAATCATTGGATAAATATATATATTTCAATGTTTATATATTAAATATATTTATATTGTCCATTTGAATCATTTCTGTCTGTACCTTAGGGATTTTGTCTGATTGCAACTTATTATATATATATATATATATATATATATATATATTCGAAAGATGTCCTCAATGAAAATCAATACCTTTTTTGCTGAAATGAATTCTAAAACAATATTTTTTTGGTCCATAAATGTTATTGGTGGCTTTAAAGTCTTTAAATTTTTTTTCAGTTAAACCCAAAATACCTCCTTTATTCAATCAATTTAAATCCTTTTTTACTTCTTCAAATCTGACAAGGCTGAATACTTTGTTTGAAAATTCATCAATTCTTTGGTACATAAATCATCAGGTGTATATACAGATGATTTTTTTTATTTGGATGAAGAATTTATACTAAATAAATTTTGTTTAAATCAAACCAAAAGATTTATTGGACATCATCTCTGAATTAAACTCCCATTGGCTAGTGGTGGGGATGGGAAACCAGCTGTTTACCTGAAGAAATGTGACATAACTGCCTCCATCTTTCCAAGGTTTACAATTACTGCATTCCCGCTTTTGCTTTCCATCCTCTTGCGAAAGGCATTCAATGTTGTTTTTGTCTTCATAGAAATGAAATAGACTGACCCATCTAAATAATATCCTATCAATCTCCAACTAAAATTTAGTAAAGTTTTTGAGGCTTTAATCAATGCTGAAGTGGTTAATGCAATATTATATCCCAAATTTTGACCTGCATAATAAAATATGGTTTTAAAAAATATGATCTACCATTGAAAAAAACTGATGTGCTCAAAAAATGTAACTGAATTTGTATATTACCAAGCATATTTTGACATTATGAAATCTGATGTCGGCCCATGGTTTATTAGTCAAATTTACAAAGCTGTAAACTAGTTTTGGAACATTGACATTTATTAAATTGAAACGTTTCTGTCACCATTATGTCCTGAATGTTGCTGCTTATTGAATTTTTGAGTCAATGATTATTAATATGTTAATTGCTAAACCTGTCCAGGTTCAATTTAACTTGTTGATGCTTTTCTAAAAACACAAGAAATTCTTTACACATAACAACTCCATCATTTTTTGCCCATTAAGAATGTTAAGTGGTTTTAAGAGTATTCAAATAATCTGTCTTTGATCTCGAGTTTTTAACCTACCCATTTTGTCATTTTGATCTTCAGTAAATGAGATTAATATTTTCGATGAAATTTTGTTTCCATTTTATGCATAGTCCAGATTAAAGTGATATAATCCTTCACAAACATAACTTTGGTCAAATCTTTGTTCAATAAAAAAAAAAAAGAAGAGAGGTTTCATATATGATAAGAAATAACAAATTAATGGTTTATCCATCTTTATATTTTTCATTCTTCTTTTTTCTCCCAGCCTGTTTTTGCAATGCATTTTGACAATTTTTACATTACAAAAAAGGGTTGGTATCTTAAGTCAACTGATTTAGTTCTTAATATGCTGTTTTTGCTTATTTTCTTTCATCAGTTCCACTAATTTGTCATTTATATGTTGGATAGGTGAAGTTGGAGGTTTTGGAATTCTTGGTCAGATTTTGCAAGGCAACACTCTTATTTATATCTATCAACACTGAACTGTCTTTATGTTAACTCCAACTGCTTTTTCTGTTAAAGATTTTTTCAAGGAAAAGAGGACATTCATTTTATATGGGTTGTTTTTTCCAAAAGAAGTGTTATTATTATTTATGTTGAAAGGTTTAATAATTGGTAAATTTTTAAACTGTTGTTACAAGAAATTCTTTTAATTTGTCAACCAGGAAAACTGATTTTGAAAATTAATCAATTTCTATTTGGGAGGAGTCTCCCAAATCTGTAATGGTAGGTCGGAGATCGAGTTATCCTCCTAAACTCTTCCTTTACAAAAGTGATTAAATTCATACCAATCCCTTCAAAGGTTTATTTATAACTTCTCCGTCCTTCTATATCCAAATATTTCAGTCTGCGTATCACCATTTCCTACCACTATTCCCTTTAGCATCCAGATTGTGATTGTAATTTGAAGTCCCTCCTAAATTTTATAATCCAGAATTTTTACAGGTAAAATTTTTTTTTCCCATTGTTAAAATTTTTATTGATTTGATTTTATCATTGCCATTTTAAAAAACTATCATATCGAATGGTCAAACAGAATCCACTTAGCCAGCAAAATTGCAAACCAAAATGACCATTCATCTACTTGTTAAAATTTAAATATCTGGTCCCTTTGTTGAAGTTAATTATAATGGAACCCTTTCAATTTTTAAAATTAAATTCTTTATCTTGCCAAATCAAAAACCTTGAGTATAAGATTTTCTCCAAAAATCTAAAAAATTTTAATAAATCACCATATTGTTGCAATCCATGTTTCAAAAATTGATAATAAGTTAAAAATCCCTTGGTAAATTAAATAATAATTATTCTCTCCATTAAAATCATAAGTCAGACAAATTTCAAAATTTTAAATCACCATATTACCTTTTCCTTCTCCGGGATTCCGTTTGAAAAAAAAAAATCTGATATCTTTTAAAGATAATTTATTATATTTCTATACTCCCTATCCTGTATATAAGAGATTATTAAATCAAAATATAAAACTTTATGGCCTTATGATGTGTCTGCCTGATATCCTAAAAGATTGTTTATCTTTCTGAATTCTCCCATTCTCTTGGCCAAGCACTTTCAAAAACAATTATTAATCAATTTGATAAAATGAGACATTTGGCTTTTCTATTGGTTTACTGTCTTTTTTTGAAAAGCTGTTTTTTAAAAAAAATAAAATCTTTTTAACCTTTTTTTAATCTTTTTTTTTTTTTATCTTATGGGATAAATTTATTTTCCCTTTATTTCCTGTTTTAATATCTATAGTTAATTAGTTAGCCTGAATTTGTAAATCAAATAGTGTCACAACTTCACAATTTATTCAAAGAAAATAGTTTATGGCTCCAGATATCTCTAAACTGTTTGATAGTGTTTGGCATGCCCACCTTTCTTCAAAGATTCAGGGATATGGCATTACAGGATGATTATTTAATTAATATAATCATTCCTGTCAAACCATGAAATGAAGGTCATCCTAAACAGGTTCTCCTCCAGCTCCTTTCTCACGAATGCTGGTATTCCCCAAGGCTCTATCCTGGGTCCTACACTGTTTCTGATCTTCATCAATGACCTTCCTGATGTCATCAGTTCCCAAGTAGGCATCTACGCAGATGACACTTACCATTTATATCCTGTCTCAATAGTAAATCTGGTATTAAAAGACAAAACTAAATTACCTGGTCCTGATCTCGAAAAGGACCTCCAATCTGTGGTTGACTGGGGCAGGAAATGGTTGGTAAACTTTAATGCCTCCAAAACAAAATTACTCTCCTTTACCCAGCACAGAGAACTCTCCCTGCCTCCCATCAGAATGACTGATTACCATCTCCTTGAAAGTGCTTTGTTACACCTGCTTGGTCTCATGCTATCCACCAACATGAGGTGCAATAAATACATTGAATCAATAGCTTCATCTACCGCAAGGAAAGTTGGTTCTCTATGTCATGCCAGAAAGTTTTTCTCATCAGAGTCCATCCTTCAAATCTATAAATCAACCATCCGTCCTTGCATGGAATATTGCTGTCATATATGGTCTGGTGCCCCCGCTGTTCATCTTGAGGTTCTCGACAAAGTATGTAATGTGATAGGTCCTGATCTGTCATCTTGTCTACAGTCATTTTCTCACTGACATGCCATAGCTTCCTTCTGTCTCTTCTACAAGTATTTTCATGGCAACTGCTTGATGAGCTACTTTCACTGGTTCCCAAACTGCATGAATTTAAGTATGCTACTAGGTTGGCATCTCAGTCCCACCTTTTCACTGTCAAAATGGTTAAATCTAACCATTTCTTCTACTCCAACAGCTTCTTCCCTTGCACTTCCTGTCTGTGAAACCCCTTTCCTCTTATTTGCTTCCCTGATAACTATAATCTTCAAATTTTCACAAGTGTAATGCCAATCGACATCTTCTGATGCCTTGATCTTGTTCCCCATCCTTCTCTTTATCCTCTTCTCAAAAACCACTCTTTACTCTTGCTCTCACCCTCTAATTCCTTGCATACTAGTGGCACTCCCATGCTTTAAAAAAAAATATCCAATATTTTCTTTTCTGTCTCATGCCATTTTAACATCTTTATCACCATTTTTCTGTCATGTACACTGACCAGTGAACAATTCGTTTTTTTTCTTTTTCGTTCCTCATCGTCTTACTGGATGTGTCTGAATATTGGTCTTGTTTATTTTTTTTTTTTTTTTTTGATATTTTTCCTTACATTTTGTTTATTAGTGTATATATATATATATATATATATATATATATATATATATATATATATATATGCATATATATATATATATATATATATATTATTTTACTTATTATTTTTTTTTTATTTTTCCAATTTTTTTTGTTTATTCCTGCTAGAAAAAAAATCTGTCAATGTATTTACATTTCATCTTCTTTCTTAATCAATATTTAATTTGCTTTGGGCATCTTTCCTTGAAAACACATTATACTTTGTGTTCTTTAAAGATTTTACAAGAAAATAAGTGATTTAAAATACAAAAAATTGAAAGATTTTAATTCACACACTTTCTAAAACCCTTTTCCTGATATTTTGTATTTCAATTTACTGTTTTAATTTTTGTAAAAACAAAGTTTAATTTCAGAGTCTGAAACTGTTTGGAATTTGAAAGAATTATACAATGTCTGAAAAAGACATTCTAAGTGCAATGATTAGCTATTTATATACCCCATATTTTGAATGCTGATTTTCAAGGGCAGTGTAAGGCATAATGTCTCTACCCTAATTTGGAATAGTTAACCATAGAGCAACAGTTAGCAAGTTAATCTTGCAAACTATTACGACATTAGTGAATTAGTTTCTCATTGAGTGCTAAACTAAAATTAGTAATAATCAATAGACTTGATGCCATGTTCAGTAAATATTCATTAGGTGACTATATTTTAAATCAGTTACCTTTTAAAAAAACCTGTTGCTTACAATGCCATTGATTTCTGTAGTTTTGGGTCAATCTCAGATAATTTTAAGGTCTTGAATTTTTCTATGTAAAAACACAATCTTCAATGTGGCAATATATATATATATATATATGAATGATAAAACTATAATTTTAAGGCATGCTATATTTATGGGTAAAAGTGCTCAATATCAGAGATAGATTATTGTAAATATAAAATATAAAAGTGGACACTGAGATCAACACTGAGTGGCAACAGATTCTGTTTCATGCTTGAACACAATCTTCAGGCCATGGACCTGAAGATTGCATGCAATAAGGCAATATATATGTATTGTAGAAGTAATTATGTATTTCACTGCTATAAATTATGAATCAGCCAATCAAGGCTGAAACAAGGTCGAATGGTCTAGAAGAAAGAATTTGTTATCCTCGTGAGCTTTTTCTTGAGAACCAAACACTTTCCACCTTTTGCAGCTGGTTTTTTAACCAGGAATGCCAACTTTTCATTTTTGCATCACAATCTTACAGGTGATGAAAAATGGGTTTTGCAAGTCAATGAAAAAGAGTCATTATTACAAACCAGGATTCCATCCACAAAATTCCTTGCTTTGTATCTGCAATATGAAATATGTCCTCCATTATGAGTTATTAGAACATTATTATTGCCAGCAATTTGATCAGATAAATGAAGCATTGCATAGACAGTATTCTACTTTAGTAAATAGAAAAGGTGTTATTATCCCACACGACAATGCAAGGGCACCCTCTGCAAAACAAACCCAAGAAAAAATAGGATCGTTACGATGGGAAGTTCTTTCACACTATGTTTGGCACTTACAGATTTTCATTTATTATCTCACTTGAACCTTTCATAAATGAGAGAAACAAAGAAATTGAAAGCAGTCTTTCAAATTTATGCAAGTGGGACACAGAGTTCTTTAAATGTGGAATTGAAAAGTTGTCTCATTGAGCAGCAGTTGTTGAAAATGAAAGAGATTAAATTTTTTATCAATAATATTTAAATAAATTTAATTTACATTTGTTTTTATATCCTTTCTGGTAAAAAGGAATTTAATTTCCCAAAAATGACGTGTACACACACACACACACACACACACACACACACATACATATATATATATATATATATATATATAATAGCCTCAAATACTAATATTCCATGGTTGCAATTTATTACATTGGAATCATAATCATGATCCAATTCATCAAATCTGATGAATTGGATCATGATTACGATCATCAGGTCTGATGAATTGAATCATGATTACAATTCCAATGTAATAAATTATAACCATGGAATGTTTGAACCTTTTATATTATATTCTTAGTCTGTCCTGGACATTGAGCTTTACCTGGATTCTATCCTTTCAGTATAGGATTGGGGTATACGGAATAAATTCCAGTAACCAAAAAATACTATTCTTAAAAGAGTGCTCAATACAGAGTAGAGAAAATATAATTATTTATTCAAAAATTATAACATGTCTCTATCTATAAAAGGCAGGATGTGTTCATGTGTAAATTTAATGCATAATCCAAGTTAGCGGAAAGGCCAAGACCAACTTTGCATTTCCCAATATATCATCGATAGTGGAAATAATCGATTTTTTTTCATGCTTCTAAGGCAGTTTTCATGTAGTTTGCCAGCCATTTTCTACTGGCCAGAGTGAAAGGCAATAGCTGACTGACAACAATAATGTTAACTAGCATGCTAGCATGCAAAAAAAATCAATAGCTGCATTCGTCACAAGTGGGAAAAATTTAAATCTGCATGGCACTTTACTCCAATTGGCTCATTCAAAACTTGCTTAAACTCAACGTTGATTCTGATTCCACAGAACTGGGTTGGGTGTGAAAAAACTATTTGTTGTTAACATTCTTTTTTCATTCGGTTTTTTCAGTTGAGTCCTTTTTTTTAAAGCTGATCGTTTTGTGTTCATTTTGTTTAGTTCTTTTTTGTAACAGATTTAATTTTTAGTATAGAGCTTAGAAAAAAAATTTGCAATGAGATATTAAAGAAGTAAGGCATGTAGCAACATCAGCATGGCAAAGGGCACTCCTTTAAAAAAAAGGAAGGGCAAAAAATATTTTAAATCAAGTGATAGCGATTGCTGTATGATTTTTTAATCAAGCACTGGCAACATGGGCCATGTTGCTAGTATAAAAATAAAATCACTATAAAGTAGCCATTTTGTTTCATCACTTCTGGTGTCTTGAATAAGACACCAGAAGTGTTGAATCAACACCATCACTTAATAAGACACCAGAATTTGTTGAAACAAAATGGCTATTTTTTATTGATTTTTAACATATTTATGTTATAATTTTTTATAATAAATAATTATATATATATATATATATATATATATATATATATATATATATATATATATATATATTTTGTGATATAGTTCAGTCACCCAGATGAAAGATATCACCATGCTGAGGATAGGTCGGGTCCTATGTTGGTGTTAAAGAACAAAAAAAGGAAGAAACAGGAAGTGTCCTGATTTTACCAAGTAGGAGTAACTTACATCACAGATTACTGACTCAATTGAACACTGTCCTTACTGTTTCACTGTACATAAACAAATCTGTTACATAAGAAAATTTTAAAAATTGCCATATGATATGCTACAGCATCATTATTTAAATGTTTTTTGTTGATTTTTTTTTTTTTAAGAAAAAGCTATGAAGTGTAGATTTATACTTCAATCTAATCTAAAAAGTAACTTCATGATAGACTTTGTTATATTCAGATAAACTAATTAGCATCTTATTCTATATTGTATATTTATTATTTCTTTATATTAAATGGAATAAGAGTTGGTCATTGAAGAATTAGCTTTCAAGTTTCTCTTTTTGTTTAATGACTCCACGGGCAAAAACCAAGGTGTTGTGTATATGTTTTTTTTTGTTTTTTTTTGTCATCCGCCCTCCACTTGAGTTGTGTTGTTGAGCAGTGGTAACCAGAGAAGAAACATCAAAAGTACTGACTAATACATATGACCAATATAAGATAAATCATTTGCTGCTGAAATACCAGCTTGAAGATTGTCTGTATTAAAGTACTTAAAATGAACTTCTGGATTCTTAATGCTTGGAACTATATCGATATGTACACATTATATATGCAATATATACAGACATAGTTGTTTGAAATATGTATTGTTTACAGCTGTAGTCAAAAATTTACATGCACTATAATTTTCAGTATCCTTTGCATTTTGAAATTCTTCATATGAAATATAAAACTAGGTTTGGTAAGTATGGAGTAACAAAAAGATGTCAATTCAAATATAATTTGCAATATATATTTTCAATGCAATAAATAATATCTGCAAAATCTTGGTCATATGCAGATTCATGATACTTACACAATTGCTCGATGACCAGCTAAATATGTATATGTGTGTATGTCTGTGTGTGGTTGAAATTGAACAAGATAACTGTATTGCCTTTTAGTGCAACATATACCTTATATTAAATTATATTTGGATAATTCATGAAATATCTCTGTAAAAAGATATGAAGATTTCAACTTTGGGAATTTGTTTATGAATACAATGATCATTATCTGTCTATATTTCTGAGATGATGTATTATGTACATTGTTTACATCTTTGTCACCATATTTATTATAACGTTTCGGCCTTCTTCAGGTGGTTGGAATGTCTAACTGGGGTAGACTGTTATAGTTCCACTTGCCATGTTTAATGGATGTCAGTTATCAGTTATCTCCTGTTAATTTCCCTCTGAAAGTTCTCCAATAAAAACTGGAATCGCTCTTTTATGATGGAATTTTATTTTTATTCAGTTTTTCAATAAGAGTAGATATGTTCGTCTATTGCCCGGTTTCTAAGGTCTTCCCATTTTCTTTCACCCCCAGGATTCCCTTGTGTTTTTGTAGCATTATAGCTTTTCTTTCAGTAAAATGATTAAAAGAAAGGAATGTACAATTTAGCTGAGATGATGTAGTGCTAGAGAAAACAGAATACTTTAATCACTGAATAATGATCCAATGAATTTGTATGAATTTGAAAAACAATGCTGGTAACTTTTATATTGTTGTAAACTCTGTACATTTATACACAATGTGGGTCCCTTCTAATAATGAGCCACAACAAGAGAAACATGAAATTAAAATAGGAAATATCAAATATATATATATATATATATATATATATATATATATATATATATCTGTAATAATTACAGATATTTATTCAGATGGTACATACATGAGTTTTCCAAGTTGTTGTTGGTCAGAAAGCAGCTCGGTACATTCTTATTGTTTCAAGGTCAGTTGTCAAAAGAAAGAGAGTTTCTAAATTGTCTACCAAAGTGGAAACAAGGCAAGGCTGCCATTGGTTCGTTTATTGACCAATCAGAGAACATGTTACATACTGGTAATAACACTGCCAAGATCTCTGGATTGGCCATTTCCTTTATAGTGGAGATTTTATTGAAAATTTCCTCATTAAAAAAAAAAGGTCATCAGTTAAATTGATAACTTAAACATTGATTAAATATTAATTAAACTTAAGCATTGAATAAACAGATTTGTTAACAAAAAAGTGTCAGATCCTTGGGTGTTATTTTGAGTTGATAATGCCTGGTACCAGTTAAGTTTTGAACTGTTAGCAATTCCTTCCATCAGTTCAGTTTTAACCTAAAAAGTACAAATATTGTATTTGAAGAAAATACTGGTGCAATTAAAGTCATCTATACTTATTGCCTGTATATTCATATTTAAAATTTCCTGGTTTTAATTTGTGCAAATTCTTTAGAAACAGTCTTGAAATCTACATTGAAATTTCTCTCAAGTGACAATATTGCTAGGGTACTTATTCTTTCTTGGCTCATTGTAGACCTCTGTGTTTTGATAATTTAAATTTTAAGAAACTTCTTTCATTTAACTGGTAGTTGAAACACAATGAGCATTATTTTGTATTTATTATTACTACTTTCTTGTTTTTTCTTTTAAAGTTTTATGCCCAGGGCTACAGTTCACACAATGCCACCGATCAGAACTCTTCTATCTATTAATGGACTGGAATGAAATCACAACACATATGTAGAATTATCTTGTTTCAATTGGGGAAAATGATTTTTGTCAGATTTCTTTTGTCTTGTGATTGGGTAACAAATCTATGTTTGCATTCCTATAAAAGAAGCATTTTTAAAAGTCTGACAGAAGGTTAATATGTATTAGAGTTTGTTTATCATAATCTGTGATTAAATCTTCACCAACACATTTATTTTTTTTTGCTAATTTCTGACACTGCCATTGCAATTCAATCATGCATATTTCAGTAGACACTTATTCTGAAAATTCTCAAATTAGTCAGAATTTTGTGTTTTTTTTTGTTTTTTGCTGTGTTTTTTTTTTATATTTCAAGCTGTTTTTTTATTATTTTTGGATTATTTATATAATCTGCTGTCATTTTTGTAATATCCTCTTTTCCTTTTTTCTTTTTGTAAAAAGAAAAAAAAATTGATTTTTCTTTTGTGTTTGTGCGTACATGTATTACAAGGCACTATTTAAAAGTTCAAAAAATCTGACCCAGAAAAAAAACAAATAATTTACCCTAACACCTAGTTTCCACCAACACTTTAGAAATAGTTGGCTTGCATGCAGCAATTCCAGTAGTTTTCTCAAGATTCCATTCATTTCTGGAAGGCATAAATTTGTTGGTGCTCTTACTCCATCATTTCCAAATTCACCAAACTTATGTTTTGCAGTTTGTATAAATCTGTCACTTTTTCTCTATGTGTGTGTGTTTGTGTGTGTTTATATTATTGTTATGAATAATCAAGAGTGGTCTACCCTTGTTTTGTTGCTCTCCTCTTTGAAATAGCTATTTCTGTTTACTGGGACTATAAAAGGACACTATATGCAACTTTTGTATTCTCAGTTGAACAAAAATTTGAACTGTGTTAGACCTGTATTCTGTCACTCTGAGAATCTTTTGAACTGCTAACTGCTGTTATTCTGTTAAGTTTTGATTTATTTTTTTACTGATTTTTTTCTTACGTGCTTTTTGACTGTTTTGTAAAACTTTGATTTTTTTTCCTTTTCAATTCCTTACCCTCCCCATTTTTATTTTTTTTACTTTATTTTGCTATTATTCTTTTATTATTTAATTTTTTGATTTTCTCTTACAGTTTATTTTTTCGTTTTTGAATTTATTTTCTTCCCGTACCCACTTCCCAGAGTTTATCTGTTTATTTTTTCTTTTCGTTCAACTTTATCTTTCTTTGTTTATTATTACATGTTACTTTGTTTCTGTGTTCTTTCTTTTAAATATGCGTAAAGTTCTGTGTTTTATTTGTTAATTTCTTCTGTAATATATTTGTTTGTAAATTTTGTGTTTATTTTGTATATTCTGTCCATTTTTCTTCTTTCCTTGTTTATCGTTTTGTTTTAGGGTTGACCATTTTTTATCAGCGGCCATATTGTAAATTGTTACATTTATCGTTTCGTATTTTATTTGTATAGCATTTTCTTACTTTTCTGTTTATAACTCTTCTTATTATTGTGTAATTTGTTGTTTTCTTGTCTGTCGTATTTTTAATCTTTTGTATGTTCTTTGTTTTTGTGACTGCTTTAAATTTGTTGTTTCGCCTTTAGGTGAACCTTGTCCCCTTGTTCTCGTCTGTCGTACATCCGTTTGTTTTGTTTTTTCTTTTTGTCTGTTTAAATTTGTTTCGCCTTTAGGCAAACTTTGTTTCTTTGTTCATCTATTTAAACATTTTGTACGTCCTTCTGTTTTGTGTTTGTTGTTTTTAAATTTGTAGTCTCACTTACGGGCAAACTTTGTTTATATTGTTTTAATTTTTCTCATCTGTCAACCTTTGGTTTTTCGTTTGTATTGTTATTATTAATTTTGTTGTCTCACTGTTAAGCAAACCTTGTTTATTTAATTTTACCTTTTTGTAATATTTAATTTTTCTCGTCTGTTTATTTTTGTACATTATTGTCTCGTGAACTTTGTTGGGTTAAGTTTATTTGTCTGTTTTTTATTTTTGTTTTTTCTTGCCTATAGGTGAAACATAACCATTTTTTCTGTTCATCACCCCTCCCCTTCCTTTTGAAAATGGACAATAAAAAGAGTCCCCTCCTATCTAATTATAAAAAGAAACCGAAAGTGGCTGACCTTAGAAAGTTGGTCAAGAAATATCTTTTCTCAATCAAAAAGACCCCCAGATAAAGACAATTTATGGATTTCCTTCTAATGCAAGTTTTTTTTTTCCTAATTTATTTTTCTTTGTTGGCCAAGATAAGTCAAAGCAAAATATGGAAGCCAATAATAGCCAAAATCTGTTAAGACAACAACTAAACATTCTGGGAATCATATTTGTTTTAATTTTTTCAGTGCATTTTGTTGATTTGTCCAGTTCTTTCTTCATGTCAAGAGTTTTTCACACACCTTAACATACTGAGGTGGGCTCTTGCAGGACTCCATGGAACTTGAGAAAATATTGAAAGTTTTGGTCTTGGTATTGCATTTTATTTTAAATTTTTACATGCAAAATTTGTCATTCAACAAAAGACACAGTGGTAAAAACACTGGAGACCCTGAGGTTTAAGCCACTTAGAATTGTCAAGGGTTCAGGTTTCTTCATGTGGGACATATTGCTACCCACACTGGAAGATTGCGTAAAAGCAACAAGTAAAGAGCTCATAACAAAAGATTAGATATGTTTAATTTTTCGTTTTTTGGTCTCCTTTTAAAGTTTAACGTTTATTCTACAAGGTCCCTCCTTTTATCATGGAACACCTTCGTTTTCTTGTCACAGTATGGTGAAAATTTAAGTGCTTTATTTTGATTTTTCTTGGAATTTAGTTTTTTTTGTTTTCTATTTTGTATCACAAAGCCTTCCTCTCCATCCCCAACTTGTCTGGAAGTAGGGGGCCCTGAGGCTGCCGGTTATTTGTGACCAAAACAAAAAAAATGTTGGAAGTGTGCAGAGACTGGGCACCTCTCCTCTTAACGCTCAGAGAAGAAGCCCTCTGGAAGTTTAGGCCCCAGTCAACCAAACTCCCCTCTGACCAAAATTTGAATACCGCTATCCTGTAATGGGCATGCCAGCTTTTGAGGACCGGTGGAGAAAAATTTGGGTCAACAAAACAGTCCCAATTCCTGAAGAGACACCCAGAGCAAATAGCAGTTGTGTCAAGGGAAATGAGGAATGGCAGGTTGCTGAGAGGGCCAGAGGGAACCCCAGACAGCGGGTCCTCAGTCCCCTGAAGTTCCTGGGTCAAAAGACACTGACAGCCCCAAAAGATGGGTCTGTCAACATTAAGGATGATGCCCCCGGCTCTCTAAACCTACTCTAAGAGAAGCGTTTGCAAGAAATATGATCCCGGCTTCGAAAAGACAGAAAAAAATCAAGTTGAAAGAAAATTTAGAAAAGAAAAACCGACATAAAACCTCTCCCACCAAAAAGACCACTTAATCATGATCCTCTGCCACACATTCACAACAGGCACATACTTCCAGTGGAAACTCCTATCAAAAAAAAATCTCCTCTCCCAAAAAGGCGACTCTTTCCTCTTCCTCTGGCCTTTCACATTCTTCCCTTCCCTCAACCCCTCTACATAAGACCTCTCCTACCAAAAATTTCACTCCAACCCCTCTCAGTAGAGACCCCAGTCTGTTCAGACAAAATATTACACCCTGCCACACTCCCAGTCCTTCACCCATTAAAACACCCGAAATGCCCCCTCCGCTTAATAAAAGACAGAGAAGTCACACTCAGGACTTAAAAGAAAAAAGATGCCAAAACACATCTACAATAGCGAGGAGGATGTTTGCTGCATTTCCCCTGACCAAGCTGAAAAAGCCAAGGATTACGGCAATAGAATAAAAGATTTCAAGTATCTCCTGTCGATTAAACAATATGCGGGTAAAAATACTGAAGAACCTAAAAACTTCCTGGAGACCGAATGGGTATCAACGGTAATTAGAACTGGGACGAGGGCACTGCAAACTTTGGGCTATGCTCGACGACGCAATAGCTTCTTTTAAAATGACGCTGCCCATTGCTGAAACAATTTTGTGCTGGGAGGGTTCTTATTTTTGATCACCCCTCCCACTATAGAGCATTAGAATTGACCTTCCCCTGGGATATAGGTGGTTTCTCCCAAGATGGTACCATCAAGACTGAGATGGGCCACAAGTCGATGGGGGAGGCTGTCAGTATCCTGACCCCAACCATGTTCAATCGAGGAGAGCAACCCTAATCAGTTTGATAATGTCTCTCTGGTTAATTAGTTTAAATGTCTGAGGCCTGACTTTCAGCATCTCAGGGTGGATGTATGTTGTGTGCAAGAAACCCGTTTTTCTTCTCACGATCATGAGAGCATTCTGTTTGGGGGTTTTTCCTTCTATTGAGCATGTTTTAACGGACGCTTGAGGGGTGTCTCTTGGCTGGTGAGCAAGTTTTTGAAGACTTTGTGTGCTCTTGTCTTTGCAGATTCGGCAGGCAGACTTTGCATGCTGGATGTTACCATAAAGGATAAGGCTCTACATCTCATTGGGGTTTATGCGCCCAATAAGCATTTTGAGGGGCCTGCTTTGTTTCAGCAGATTGAGCTGTTCTTGGCGTCATCATGTCGGGTAGTTTTAGCGGGGGATTGAAATGCCATCCTTGACCCTGTTATATATCGTATAGGGTCAAATTAACAACTGGAATGTGAAACTATTTCGGGAATTTATCAAAAGGTTTGATCGTGTCGATAAGTACCAAAATACACACCCTCAGGAGGTAGTGTAGACTTGGACTAATAGTGGCAAGCTCAGCTAGTGAGGTGCATTCTAGTTACCTTGACCGAGTCTTAGTTAGGAGAGTCGATGTAGGGCTCTTAGCGTGTCCAAGTTTCCACTATATAGTTTATTCGGATCATAGGCTAGTCCTGGTCTGGGTAAACTTAGATATGCCTAAGGTTAAAGATGGCTGGTTACTGGAAATTGAACTGCTCATTATTTGGTGAGCAAGATTTCCGGGACCAGCTGCTACTAATGATACAGAGGGAATTGACGGGGCTGTGGTTTGGAATGCCTGGTGGGATAAATTAAAATCAAAATTAGAACGTTTGCTGCTGATTTTAGTCGTCGGCTCAATCTAGATAGATTAGCGGCGCAAACGGCTTTAGAGCAAAAAAAGTGATCGGGCGATTAAAATCCCGTGATAGTGGGGACATAGCCTTAGCTAAGGCAGAGTTGGCCTCCTTGCTTATCAAGAAGGATCAAGCTCTGGTAGTTAGGGCTAGGTTAAAAAGAATGTCTTCTGAGGCAACGAATATGGCCGCTGAATTGCGTGCAGAGGAGGTTCAGAATGCATCTCGGTGACATATCGCGTGCGTCACATTGCCGGATAAGCGGACCGTGACTACAAACGAGGGCATATGTGAGGCTTTTCGTGATTACTTTCAGGAACTTTTCACCAGGGAGCCCGGTCTGAGCCCTGCTCAGTTCGACGCCCTATTTAGCTGACTTTCCCTGCCTTGAGGCAGCTGAAGCGGCTGGGTGTGCGGGTCCCATTACAGAGTCGGAAATCTGGGAAGCGCTGAAACAGGTTGGCCTGGATAAATCTCCGGGATTAGATGGTCTTCCCTACGAAGTGTACTTGAGGCAGTCGCCCGTTTTTGTTCCTTTGCTGGCACTGATTTTCAACAACTGGATGAAGCAGGGGTCTATACCTCAACGCTTCACCAGGGGTGTGATCAAGTTGTTACGTAAGGACAAAAACGGTGGGGATGGGTTAGGTAACTTTTGCCCTTTAACTATGTTAAATACAGAGTTAAAGATTTTTGGCAAGATCTTAGCCAACCGTTTGCAGCTTGTCCTGTCTAGTCTGATTGGCTCCGAACAGACTTGTGCTGTGAAGGGCAGGACTATTCAGGACAACCTTCATTTGGCACGGTTGTTCATCGAGCAAGTCAACAGTGAAGCCGCGCTGATCAATTTACATCAGTCGAAAGCATTCGATATGGTTGACCATCGATTTCTGGAGGCCGTGCTTGAAGCAGCCGGTTTCGGGCCATACTTTTGCACATGGATCCAACTTCTGTATGCGTCCCCCGGTGCGCTGGTGGAAGTGAATGGGGTACGATCGGAGCCGTTCATATTGTCTCGCTCCATTCGTCAAGATTGTTCGCTCTCTCCTTTGCTTTACGTTCTTGCCTTGGAACCTTTCCTTGGCAGGTTAAAGACGAATCAAGTCCTACGTGGAATTTTCCTACCTGGTGCTACCATCTCGGGCCAGGTATTCTGCCTATGCTGATGATGTTTCGGTTCTTGTGTCGAGCAGAGCCGAGATTGACGAAGTCAGCAAAGAAATCAGTGGGTATGAGATGGTGACAGGGGCCAAGATCAACCGCGATAAGTCTGTTGGCTTGCGGTTGGGTGCGTGGAAGGGAGTTTCTGTTCCCGACCTTTCCTCTGGACGGATGGGCCGGTCAAGATACTTGGCGTCTGGTTCGGTCCTGTTATCCACTTGGAAATGAATTGGTCGGAGGTACAAGGGAAGGCCGAAATCGCAATTAATTTGTGGTCTCAGAGGAGGCTTTCCTTAAAGGGGAGGGCGGAAGTATGTGTTTCACACATCTACCTGATTCTCCTTTACCGACTCTCTGTACTCCCATTTCCGTATGCCACACTAATGTCATTAGTAAGGCTCTTGTTCTCCTTCTTGTGGGGAGGCAAGGCCGCCATGGTATCTCAGGAGATCTGTTGCCTTCATCCATCTGAAGGCAGTCTGGGTATGACTAGCATTGAGATTCGTCAATATATGCTTCACATCGCTTTCCTAGATCGAATGTGTCGCGAATCGAATAAGAAGGGCGCCTTCTGGAAGGAAGACGCCCGTAAGAACTTTCCATCCCTGAGAAGTGTGCACACGAGCGAGGAGGCGGCCCGCCGTTAACCCCGATCCGAATGCTCCTTCCACCGTGAATGTCGTCTTGCTCTGAAACGCATCTTATGGGCGTCGGATGGCCTCTCCAACGTCCAGGCGTTGTCTCGTAAGGCATTATATCAAGTGTTAGTAGGGGTCCGTTCGTGATGATCTGATTGACGAGCTCGGTCTTACGAAGCAGGAGGCTTGCACAATATGGCCTTGGGCGCCCCGGTTGAAATGTCTCAATAACGATGAGGCATCACTCACCTGGCTGGTGATTCATGGGGGCCCTGGGTCGCCAAAGACTTTGTTCAGCAGGCTTGGAGAAATCTCCAAACTGCCGATTTCTGTGATGGGGAAGTCGAGACCATTGGTCACGCCTTCTTTCATTGCAGTGTGGTAGCGCCGTTGTGCTAGTTTGTTGAAGGCCTCATGGTTCGCATGCTGCAAGGAAAGTTCTTTGTCCTCGAGGCCTGTTCTGTTTGTAGCAATGTGGCACCGCCACTGACGAAGGCTGAACAATATGTGTTTCTTTGCTTGCTAGGTGTTATTAGAGTCGTGGTTTGGACGACACGTCAGAAGGGATTCTATGGAGGCGAGAAGTTCACTTCTTCCCAACTGATCTTGTACTTTAAGCATCAGCTTAAAGTCAAGATTAGGACGGAAAAGCGGCGGCTCACTTCATCAGAATTTGGCAAAAGGTGGGTGAATCTTGCGCGTTTGTGTCGAGTGAAAGGGACTGACCTGGAGTGGCACTTTGATGCCGGTTAGGCATCAGGATATTGTTCTTCCTAGGTTGAACATAGGCAACCCATCCCCTGAAATTAGGTTAGTTTAGGTTTTTTTTTTTTTTCTTTTTAGTTTTTTTTTTTCCAGTTAACTTAGCTAGGGTATGTATGCTCATTGGCCCCTTTTTATTTCTGTCCCTTTTTTTTTTTTTTTTTAATTCCCCATCCCCTCCCTCGTTAGGTGATCAGTGATGTCAGTTCTCTGGTGGATACGGAGGGCCTTTTCGTTTCGCGTGTGTGTTTTCGTATTTGTTGTTGTGTCTGAATGAGTGCGTGTCTGTATGAGTGCTTGGGATGAATGAATGTTTCATTTTATTATAGTCCCGCATTGATTTTTCGTCCAGTTAACTGATGTTTCTGCCACATTTAAGGATTGTGGGGGGGGTTTTATTACTAACATTATTTTGTTTAGTTTCTTGTAAATAGTTTTTATTTATTGTAAATAAATATTCATTGGGGCTTTTTTTTTTTTTGTTGTTTTTTTCCTCCCCCACAGACAATGAATTGTACATATGGGGACTAGTTAGGATTTTCATAGAGACAATGAGGTATTATGGTGGATGTAGTAAGAAAGGTAAGTAAGAATGTGTTGTTTTTGGTGTTAGGAATATTGTTTGTATGTTTGGGTCAGTGTTTGTGGCTAGCTAAGTTTAAATTTAAGACAGATGAAGACCGTCCTTTTCCCCATTCCCCCTTTTTGGCCTTGTGCCACATTTTTTTATTTTTTCAAAAAATAAATATAAATTCTTACAGTTCAAATTTAACGAGACTTAATTTACTATTTCAACTATTTTGGATATTTCTTAAATAAATAAAAATTTTGTAAATTTTGTTTAATTTATTCGTTATTTTTTATAAATATTATTTATCTAAATTTTGAATTCTTAAAACTGCTTTGATTGAAATTTTAATTGTTCTGATTATCAATTTTCATATTCCTTTTTTTCAAATTAAAAATTTTAAAAAAAAATTCATTTAATTTTTGTGGAAAATTCATTTTTTATTAAAATTTTTAAAAAAGAAAATGTATTAAAATTTGAAAAATTATATTTGTTATTTTAAAATTTTCAAAATTTTTACAATTTTAATTTTTGTTAAATAATTTTCATGATTAAAAAAAATCGATTCTGACTTATATCTTTTATAAAAATAAAATTGAAATATTCCATTTTTTTTTCTTTGTAATGTTTTTTTAAAAAAAAATTAAAAATTTTTTTCAAATTATATAATAAGACAAAGAAATGATAATTTTTAATTAAAATTTGTTTCAATAATTGAACATTTTTAAATTAAAAAATTTTTATTTTTGACAAATAATTTCACCAAAAAAATGAAAGTGATTAATAGTAAGAATAAATTTAACATTTGAAATATAAATTCCATATAATATTTTTAATCATTTATCAAACAGAAATTCAATTTTTTTCAAAAAAAATTTACGATTTTCATAAATTTGAAAAAATTTCAATTCAAAAAAAAAATTAACATTTTGTGTTTATCATAAATTTAAAAATGATTTGTAATTTTTTTTTGTAAAATTCATGATTTTCATGATTTCCTAGAAACATTGTTTTTTCATTCAAATTGAAAATAAATTTTAAATTTAAATGTAATTAATTTTTTTTTTTTTTTATTTTTAAAAAAACAATATTTTAAATGTAAAAATTTAATTTAATTTTTTTGATTTTCAAAAAATTTATTATTTTCGATTTTGAAAGCATTTTATTTCATTTAAAATCATTTTTTTAAAAGAATAAAAATTCTTTTAAATTTTGTTTCATAAAAAAAAAAGACTTAAAATTTTTTTAATTTATTTCCCCGAATTAAAATATTTTTTTTGAATATTATGTTTTTGAAAAAAAAATTTTCATTATTTAAATTTAATTGAATTTTAAAAAAATGACTAATAAAATAAAAAGTAATATTTAATGTATTCAATGATATATGTTTATTTAACAAAAAAAAAAAAATATTTTTCAAAATATTGAAAACCTAATTATATTTTTCATAATTCTTTAATATTTAAAGGGATTCAAAAAAATTTAAAATTATGGTTCTAAAAAAATTCCGAATTTTCAAATAATTTTCATGAAATTCATTTAAAATTTTTTTTTAGGAATTTTAAAAATTTTTAAAAAATTTAAAATTTCTAAATTTTATTTTTATATTAAAAAAAATTTTAAAAAAAAATTTCCCCTATAAAAAATCTTGTTTTTTTTATTTTTTAAATTTTTTTTTTTAATTTTTTGATTAAAAATTTTTTTTTCCAATTTTTTTTTTTTTTTAAAAAATATTCTTCAATATTTTCGTAAATAATAAAATTTCAAATTATAATTTTTAAGAAGTTAATCTTTATTATTTTTGGATTTCTTTTAATTCCATTTTTTATAAAACAATAAAAAATAAAGGCTTCTTTGGATAAAAGTATTATTTTAATTTTTTTTCATATATAAATAATGAATTCCAGAAAACACAAATAAATTGAATGAAATTCATACATAAATAATTTTGTTGAATATAGAATTAAAAAAAATAAATTATTTAATGAATTGAATTTTATCTCTTTTCAAAGATTTAATTTTCATCAAATTATGAATTTATTTATTTAATTTTTTTTAGATATAAAATAGTTTTTAAAAATTTTATTTTTCATAACATTATTTCAAAAATAAATTTTTTTTAAAAGAAATTTTTTTTGAAAAAAAAAGGTTTTTTTTTTTTTTTTTTTATTCTTTTAAAATTTTTTTTTTTTTCAATCAATTTTAAAAAAAATAAAACAAATTTTTATAAATAATTTAATTTTTTTTTTTTTAAAAAGAATAAATCAAATTTATAAAATAATTTTTATGTTATTTTTGGTTTTATTTTTAAATTTTATATATTCATTTTAAAAAAATTCAATATTAACTATTTTTTTTGTTTTATTTTCATTTAAAATTTTTTTTTTAAATTTTTTTTTGAAAAAATTATTTTTTTTTTTTTCAAATTTTTTATTTATATTTTTTTAAAATTTTAATTTTTTTTTAAATAATAAAATTTATTATGAAAACATTAATGACATTTAAAAAAATGTAAAATGAATTAAATAAGATTTTTTTTCATATTTTAAATTTTTTCATTTTTTTTTAATTATTCAATTTGCATTTTTTTTAAATAATTTTATTTTCTTTTTTGTTTTAAAAAAATTTATTTTTATAAAACTTAAAAAATAAAATTTTTTTTATTTTAAATTCTTTTTAAAATTTAATTTTTTTTTCAAAAAAAAAACCAAAAATAATTTAATATTTTTAATTTTTTTTTTTTAAAATAATTTTTTTAAATTTTCAAATTTTTAAAATTTATTTGAAAATATTTAAATTTAAATAAAAATATAAATTTAAATTTTTTGATTTTGGTTTAAAAAAAAATTATTATTTAAATAAATTTTTGATGAATATGAAAATTTTTTTTTGGTTTTTTAGAATATTTTTTAAAATTTTTTGATAATTTTATTTTCTTTATAATATTTTTAAATTTTTAAATTTTTAAAAAAAGATTCTTTTTTTTTAAATTATGATTTTATAAGGAAATTAATTCAAAAAATTCATTTATAAAAAATTTTTTTGAAAAATTTTATTTTGGTTATAATTTAAAAAATTTAAATTTTTTTAAAATATATTTATATTTTATATATTTTTTTTATTTAAAAAAAATTTAATTTATTTGTAAATTTTTAATTTGTTTTATAAATAATTCCCAAAAATATGTTTTTTTTTTTAATATAAAAATTGAGAAAAAAAATCTTTCATGATTGAATCATACAATTTAAATAAAGTTATTTTTTAAAAAAAAAAAAAAAAAAACAAAAAATCCATTTTATTTTTTTTTTTATTTTATTTTTTTTAAATATGAAATTTATTTCCTTTTTTTAAAATAAAAAAGAATAAAAAATAAAAAATTAATGAATAAATGGATTTTAAATATTTAATATAAATATTTAAAAATTTTAAATATAAAAGAATCAATTTATTTTTCTACCAACATTTTTTTTATTAAATAATTTTTTTAAATTTTTAATTATTTTTATTTCATATTTTCAAATAATTTTTTAATTATTTGTATAATAATAAATTTTATTCAAAATTAAATTATTTATAATTTTTTTACAAAATTGTATTTTTTTTTTTTTTTTTTATTAATGTTTTTGGATATTCATTTGAAATTTAATTGAATTTCTGATTTATTTAAAAAAAAAAATTTAAAAAATAATTTTTAAAAACATTTATTCAAAATTTTTTTTTTTTTCTTTTATTTTCTTTTTAAAATAAATAAAATTTAAAATTAATTTTGAAATTGATTAGGCTTTTTTTTGCTTTTTTTTTATAAAATTTTTAAATTATAAAAAAAAAAATATAAAAAACAAAAAATTAATTTATCATTTAAATAATAACAGATTAATAATTTAAAAATTTTTTTCCTTTTCAAAAATGTTAAAATTTGATATAATTTTCTTGTAAGATTGAGATTTATGTTTAAAAAAAAAATTAAAAAAAAAAAAAGAATGGAATCATACGTTTTTTTGGTCCCAAATTTTCTATAATTTTTAAAAATTTTTTATTATTTTTTTAAATAATTAAAATTTTATAAAATTATATTAAAATTTTTATAGAAAAAATTTATTATATATAAATAAATAAATATATTTATTTTTTAAAAAATTTAAAAAAGTTTTGATTAAAAATTTTTATATGATTCTGTAAAATTTGATAAAAAAAAATTTTTGCATATTGTTAAAAAAAAAAAATATTTTTTAATAATTAAATATTTTTTAAATTATAAAAAATAATGAAAAAGGCATTTAATTTTTTAATCATATTTTTTTTTTTTAAAATTTTTATTTTTTTTGGTTAAAAAATATGAATTTAAAATACATTAGAATTTCAAAAAGATTTTGAATTAAAAATTGTTTTATTTTTTTTCAATATTTAAATAATAAAATTTTTGATTAAAATTTAAAAGAGATTTAAAATTGAAAAAATATTTTTTAAATTAAAATAATTCAAATTTTTCAAAAACTTTAATAAAAAAAAAAAATTTTTTTTGTTATTTTTTATAAAAAAAAAATAATTTAGATTTTTTTAATTTATTTATATTTAGGATTTATTTTTAATAATTAAAGAAAAGGGAAAAAAAGAAAGTTAAAGGTTGTTTTTTTTTAAAAATTTAAAAAAAAAAAAAAAAAAATATATTTAAAAAAAATTTTTTTAAAATTTAATATAAATTTAATCATATATTTAAATTTTTATAAATAATATTTATTTTAAATATATATATTATAAAAATATAATATATTCAGTATAAAAAAATTATATAATTTTTATTTATCATTTATTTATTTATAACTATAATAATTTTTTAAATTTTATATTTTTATTCAAATATTAATTTTTTATTTTAATTTTTTATATAATAAAAATCTTTTAAATATAATAAATATTTAAAATGGTTATTGAAAAAAAAAAATAAAAAAAAAAACATTCTTGAAATATATCATTCAATAATCAGATATTTTGTATAAATTTTTATTTTTTGAAGTTTATCAAAAACAAATTAAAAGAAAAAAAAATAATAAAAAAAAATTATTAAAATAAAAAATTTATAAATTTATTTATAAATATTTACAAAAATTTTATCATAAAATATTTGTTAAAAATTATTAAATTTTTATATGAGTTTTTTTATTTATTTTTTTTATATATTGTAAAAAAATTTAAAAAAATTAAAATTTTATTTTTAAAAAAAAAATTTATGAAAAATCAGCTATTTTGCATTTTAAATTTGAAAAAAGAATGGAAATAAAAATTTCTTATTAAATTATAGTAAAGATAAAATTTTTTCATTTTATTTAAATTTTTATTTGTATTTTTAAAATTTTATTTTTAAAAAAATTTAAAATATTATTTGTTATTTGTAAAATATTCAAATATTTATAAATTGAATGTTTTTCTAAAAAATGGTAATCTATAAAATAAAAAAAAAACAATTCTTTTTTAAATTTTAAAAAAATTTAAAATTAAATTTAAAAAAAAATATTATTTATCCTTTTGAAAAAAAAAATAAAAAAAAAAATAAAAAGGGTAATATATATAAAATGAAAAAATTGATATTTGGAATTAAAAAAAATTATAAAAGCATTTAATTAAAATTAGTAAATTTTTTTTAAAATTTTCAAAAAAAAAAAAATTTTTTAAAATTTAATTAAATAAATTTATTTTTTTTTTTTTTTAAAAAAATATTGGAAATATAAAATTAGAAAATATAATTATTTTAGATTTTTAAAACATTTAAGAATTGTTTTTTCTTTGAAATTGTTTTTTTTAATTGAAAAAACAATTAACTAATATAAAAAAATTTTTTTTATTTTAATTTAAATTTATAAAAAGAATTTTAAAAAAAAATTTTTTTCATTTCAATGTAAAAATAATATTTAAGATTTTTTACTGAAATTTTTAAAATAATGAAAAAATTTCATAAATTATATATTTATTTATATATTTATATATATATATATATTTTGTATATATAAAATATATATATATAATTTTAAAAAAATTTTCTTGCAAAATATATTATATTTATTGTGAAAAAATTAATCTTTGTTTTTATTATTGAAAATTATTTTTAAAAATCAAAATAATATAATAAAAATGAATAAAAAAAAATAAAATATTAATATCAAAATTTTTTTTTGATTTTTTTATTTTTTAAATGATTTTGTAAATTTATAAAAAATTATTATTTTTGATCATAATAAAATTGAAAATAAAAAATTTATTATAAATTGTTTTTCATTTCTGAATCATTTTTATGATTTTTATTATTTATTTTTTTTATATATGATATTGTTTTTTATATTTGAAATTTTATATATAATATTTATATTTAAAGATATATATATATTATTTCAAAAAAATATTTGATATATAAATATAAAAAAATTAATTTAATATAAATAATATTATTTATATATATATATATATTATATATATATATATATATATATAGGGTGCGATGGGTAAATTGTCGCCATTTTATATTTTTTAATTTTGTGCATGCATGTTTTTTTTTTTTGATTTTGTCAACTGCACAGTATAGTAGGGTCAGTTGGGCACCATCTGTGAGAAAAAAAAACACCATGACACAATTCACTCTGCCAGAAATTTGGAAACAGCATGCTGTACTGCTTGGAATTCTTGCCAGAATCTCCAATACAAACATTTCAGAGTGCTTGGGTGTCAATCTGAGGACAGTGCAGAGGATTCAGAAAGAGTTGGATGAGTCTAATGGTGATTACAAGGTACAGCAGCTAAGAAAACTAACTCTGATCCTTCTGATAAGAAAAGAACTCATACATTTGTTGTTGAGGGCCTCAGGCTCAACACAGAGGCCTACATCAAGGGCCTTGAGGAGGTAATGCTGCCCTGGGTCAAGAGGGTGGCTGCTGGAAGACCCTAAGTATGGTAACAGGATTTTGCACCATGCCACACAAGCAGGAGAATCCAGTCATGGCTGTCAGACAATTTCTGTGACCTCATCACCCCTTACATCTGGCCACTTAACTCCCCAGACTGCAACCCCCTTGATTATTGTGTGGGGAGCAGTTGAGCAAGGGATCAACAAAACTTCTTGTAACACCAAAGATGAACTGAATGCAAGGATTATGGCAGCATCCACTGACTTAAACAAGGAGACCATCTACAAGAGTTGCAGGAGATTCCAAAGTCATCTGCAAGCCGTGCTTGAAGCCAATGGAAATTTTATTGAATAAATTTACTTTTTAGTATTTTAAGATTTTTTGTGTAATTTTGGTAAATATATCTGTTAAAATGAAATGTCAGTGTTATTTTCATTTTTGCATAATTTAGATGTCAATTTATCCATCACACCCTAGATATCTTTTACAAAATCATTTATCTTTCCCAATGGCATATAATATAATTTGTATAGGGTTATATCTTAGACTTCAGTCATCAATTTTTTTATCCATTACAAATTTTTAGTGATTTTTTTATACTAAAGAAAGCAGTTTGTTACTCTTTAGAATTGCCTTGAAATCAGATTTCTTTTGATTAAGCCAAGTTTGATAAAAGTTCATGTTTATAGAATATCCTTTGAGAATTGGGTTTTCTATCAAAGGATTTCAAGATCAGTTTACTTTTAAGAAAGCCAGTTTTTACATTTACCAAATGCAAGAGTTGTCTGTCTCGTGTGATAAAATCCGAGCTTGTAAAGTAATTAATCATGTAGAATTTTGACATATTAAGTAAGCATTGTTTGGCACAATGCAATGTGTAGAGAGAATATATTGTTCTAAAATTCTAGGTAGATGATGTAATGGAATAACCTGTCAACCCCCCATGAGTGACTACACTATAGGTAGTAACTACCTATAAGTATCTGTAAGTCAACGGATTATCTTTTTTCCACTAAACATTCAAACTTCTGCCTCAGAAATAAAACGAATAAATTTTGGGAGGAACTGACCCTGAACCTGTTTAATAAAAGTTTTCTATTTTGGGCTTAATTTTCAGTTTATATTAAACTGGAATATTTTGTGCCAGTAGGAAAAGTAAAAGAAAATGATATAGCTAATTTTCTTTAAAACTAGATGGTCGATCTCTGCCTCTTGTTTAGGAACCCAGACAAAATACTTATTTTAAAAATACAAGGAGGTTGACCAACCTGATCCCGTTAAAAATGGGCATTTTTTGCTGAGCCTTTTCTAAATAAAAACCCAACAAAAAGTTCCAATTTATTATTTCATGGTGGGGGGTGGCTAAATATACTAAAGGGGATCTGTTGAACATAATTTAAAATTATACACAATTACCAACCTTCCAATAGTAGCACTCACTTAAGGATTGACTTGCGACTACCTTGTATTAAACTCATACTTTTATTCTTTTGTCTGTGGTTTTAAAAAACCTTTGCTTTTTTTATCCACCGTGTTTTTCAAGTATATATTCCTATTAGCATGGAACATAACAGTCGAGAAGACAGTTTGACTTAAAAATAAAATTATATTCAAAGTTTAGTTTTTTTCCTTTAGCTCAGTCATCAACCAATGCACTGATAGAAAATACTGGAAGATCTTGTTGGAGGTACAAAGTTTAATTATTGCAAACAGGATGGATATAATTAAAATGAAGGTAAAAAGAGGAAAACAACTTCAGTAGTTTAATATGGAAGAAGAAAGAAAAAAAAATTTTTGCTATATTTTCAATGTATATATCTTTTCTACAACATCAAAATATCTCAAGGAAAAATAAAATTATTTTTGCACAAATAAGGTGTATTTTCTATTTCATGTATTTTTTTAGTCACTTGTGCACAAATAATTGTATTTTCCTTAATTTTCCTTATTTTAATTATAAGTGACTTTTCCTCTAATAGAGGGGCACAAGATTTTAATTTCATTGGGTTTAAGAGAGTGGTTTTGTTATACCATAATTGTCTCTTAGAGGGTTTGAGACAGTTTGTTGCTGCTAGCTTGATGCTGCCTATGATACCAACTGAATTTATTCATAAAAATGTTATTCTTTTATAACCAATTAATTTCTGGATTCAGTTCTCTTTTGTCAATCAAGATAAAAATTCCTTAGAAATTACTTTAAATTTGATTTAAAAAAAGGGATTGATTCAGCAAGAAGGTTCCATGTTTTGAAAAAATCATAAACAAGAAGCAGGAGAAAAAATGTCATTGAATTTTATGTTCACATTGGTGATTAATTTTTTAAAATTAAAATCTAATTGCTTAATAATAGTTAAATTTTTGCCAAATTAAAAGCTTATTTGTTAAGTTCAATTTGTTCACCTGTGACAATGGATGGGGCTTAAAAATTATAGATTAAACTTCTTCATCTTTAAATGTGATGTTATTTTTTAGCTTGTGCAATCATTGATCAAACATTTTGTAGGGATGTGGGGTGGAGACCCAATAATAGAACAAATGTTAGAAAGCTAGCCTCACATGACATTATAGTATTTCATCTTCTTTTTGATAATTTTGTATATGAATTCCTTTTAACAAGAATGAAATTTTTACCCAAACTAAATAAATTGTCACATAAATCTAAAATTGAACAAGACATTTGGAAATCTAAAAACAACTGGATGAATTTATCAAAATTGTCTGTGGCTTTTAATCAAACATGCCTTATTCAAAGGTTATTACCTAAATACACATTATCAAAGTTGCTTGAGACTTCATTCCAATAATTGTTCAAACTGATGAATTCAATCTTCAAAAAGAAAGTAGAAAAATGTATGGTAAACCATATCAGGAGATACAAAGGATGATGTTACTCTCTGGAACAAGGTCCAAATAATAGATAAGGACCATTGTTGGTCAGTGAGAAAGTTAAAGGATATGGTATACATTAAACTGATAGATATTTATGATCAATCCAGTGGGAATTTATTTGCTCTGCAGGCAGGTAATTACAGAGCATCCACGCATATATGACAAGACATTTGGGTTATTGTTTCTTTTCTGTTTGTCAATGGTTGCTGAAGAAAAGGAAACATTCTCTTTCTATACAAATTGTACATTTGAAGAAGACCGTAGAAAGCATCAGTAGAAATCTTATGATAAAATCATAAGTAAGGCAAAGTTTGAACAACTCTTGAAATGATAATGACATTTTAATAATAACTATAAATCATAAAAATTGACTATTTAAATAGAATATTTTTGGTGTGGTGGGGAGGTTAAAATTCAAGTACAAATCACATTCAGAGCGAAAATAAAATGAACTCCCATTCACAGCACCAAAAGCCAATTTTCACCCTAAGATGATATTATGTATATGTTGGCATCAGAAAGTAGTACTTCATTATGAGTTCCTTCCAGAGAACCAAACAATTGAGTCCAAAAAATGTTTGTGGTGATATTGTTGTGAAGTAAATAAGACACCCTCAGTAACACAAGTGAACTAAGCAAGATGCCTTAAATAAAGAACACCAAGTGAGTCAGTAGAATTTCTAAGGAAGTCATGGTGAGTGCCTAAGCAAGAGATAATATAGCTGCTAGGTTTGAGTTATAACAGTGGCAATGAGGAATCAAAACTCATACAGACTAGGAAAAAGTACTTTTTTTTGCTCCGATGCAGAGGATAACAGTGACGATCAGAAATTAGAACCACATAGGTTTAATTTTTTTCTCTTTGCTATGTAAAAAAGAAAAATAAAGAAAGAAGAAAAAAAGCACATATTCTTTAAATAGTGGTAAAAACACAGCAGCAGTTTTTGGAACTCCAGAAACAACAAAATTTAATTCAAATAGAAATAATTAGGAGCATTTGAAATAATCGTAATTATAGCATTTGCCTCCTATCGTAGCTGTGCAGGTTTCAATTCTTGGTAGTGGATGTGCACTGCTGATGAGTCCCAAATATAGGATGAAACAGCCATCCAGTGATTTCTGAATTCTGTTGAGGTTTCTTCTAGACTCGATGAATTACTTAATTATGATTATCTGAAATCCTCCTAATTATTTCTATCTGTATATCCTTGCTTGAACCGGCTAAATATATATATGATATATATATATTAGTAACCCATTCAATGCATGGATACATATCAAATTGAAATTACTTTTGTTTTAAGTTCCATTACAGAATATGTTTCTCAAAACGAAGATTTATATTGAGTTTAATTTTTTACCGACCTTTTCCCGATTTGTATAAAAAATGCCTCTTATTTGTATTAAAATTTGGGTTTTAATTCTTGATATATATGTACATATGCTGATGAGTCCCAAATATATTACGTGATAAAAGGCTTAAAGTAGTTTTCTGCATTCTGTTGAGGTATTTCTAGACTTTAAATTAATTTTTTTTTTTTTTTATTATTTCAATTAATCTCATGATTAATTAAAATAAGACAAAAAAAAATTTAAATTTAAAAATCTAAAAGATAAAAATTTATTTAAAAAAGAAAATTGGCAATGAAAAGATCTTAATCGTTATTCATTATCTTTCAATTTCAAATCAAAAAATGGAATTATGATTCTGCTTATTTTAGAAGATAAAAAAAATTTTTTTAACAAAAATGCAGCAATAGGGAAGAGGAATAAAAAAAAAGAGACTTTTGTTGAAAAGTTAGCAAAACAAACATGAAATAAATGGAAAATTTCATACTACCAAATAAAAAAACAAGGAAAAAATTGTTTAAAAAGAATCAGTAAATATTCTGACTAAAATTTTAAAAGAAACATTTATTTTCAATTTGTTGGAATGTGTTTAATCTGACCAAAAAGAAAAAAAAGATTTTGTCACATATGCTGGACTTGGTAAAAAAGGAAAACATGAAAGATGCAAGTTAATTGAACTGAATCTTGGATATGTTTAAGGGTTAATTTTCATTCTGGGGTTAATGGTAAAAAAAAAAATGCAGAAATACATGGTAGAGATCTAGCAAAATTTGCAGAATCAAAAACTTTTCTACTGAGAAATATCGGAGAATCCTAAACCTGAAACATTGATGTTGAAGAAAAATGTGAAAAAAGAAAAAAAGAAATCCATGTTTCAGATGTGGAAGATTACATTTTGAGAGATGGCTGTCCCTTTAAGAATTCAAAGTGCCAAAGCGTGGAAAAAATTATGGGACATAAAAATTCACACTGTAAAACTAAAACTAAGGTAAAAAATCTCACAGAACAAATTCAAAAATTTATGTTGTAAATAAAAAAATAATTACAAAAAAAATAAAAAAAAAATTTGTATATGTGAAAATTAATAATGTGGATGTAAAAAATTTTAAACCTAGTAGTGATATCACAATCAATGAAGCCACATGGAAATTTGAAAACAGAAAAAATTAAATATTAAAAAGAGCTTCAGAAAAATCATTAAACATGGAGTGTCTGGTTTAAAAATTATTTTTTATTGGTGAAATGACTTTATAACATTTCATTTTGTAACAAGTTTTAAAATAAAAGGCATATGTGTTAAAAAATACTACAAACTTATTCAGTACTGACTGGATAGAATTATTTGAGTTATGGAGTTTACATATGAATATTCATTGCAAAAATGTAAGTGAAAATTTAAAGGAAGAATTGAAAAAATGTTTTCCAGATGAGTTGGGTCAGTGTTCCAAAGTCAAAGCTTTTCAAAAAAGATTTACAAACTGTGTATCATCAGATACCTATAGATGAAAATTTCAAAGAAATAATAACTATGAATTTACAAATAGGTTTATTACACTGGAAAAGGATGCCTTATGGGATAAAGACTGCAAGCACTACACTGTGTCATGAATTATTACTTAGGTGACAATTTTCCATTTTGTCCAAAAACTACACAGAATTTTTATATAATTTTCACAGAAGGATGGCAACAGTCATAAGTGCATACCTTGTAAAATGTGTAAAGATCTGTGAAAATACACTGAATCTACAGTTATTACCTAATTTACTTAAATTGTAACTGTTCCAAATTATTAACGAGGTGTAATTAAAACTCACGTAAACAAGAAAATAATGCTTTAATTGCTTTATATACAGATTGTTATGGATACATACATTAACCAACTTGAAAATAAATAGAAATCAACAATTACAATATATGAATAAAAATAATAGTGGTTAATGTAGGGATATGTTTTTCATGCTCTTCTTTTCATGACATGGATAAAAAACTGGTCCATGGAACATGTCAATTTCTGGATCGCTTTAATATAACTCCATTGATATATTCACTTTTGCAATGCCACAAGTCCTCCTTTGCTTCTAAATTGGCATCCATTCTCATAAAAAATACACACTTAGAATGCCCCAAAAAAAAATAATCAAAGGGTTTAAATCTGGATATTTTCATAAATATTCATTTTCCAAGGTCCATAAAAAACTTAATTGTTGCAAGTATATATAGTTTTATGCACTGTATGCGAGGAAGCATTATCTTGCATTAAATATAAATATACTTGTTCTCTTGAAGGTAATATATATATATAAATATAGGTTCAATGTATCATCTCAAAGTCTATATAAGCATCTGCAGTAATTTTAATACTAAAAATACATTTGTCATTGTTTGGACGAATCAGATACTTCAAATAATACCATATATTATCATGATATATATCCTCCCTTTTATTGGCATCTCAACCATTGATATAATGATGTCTGTTTATATACGACCTATAATTTGTTTTCAATCACAGGGCCATCAATGGTAGCAAATTCATCTGTTATATGTTAACCTTCAATAAACAACCATCATGAATCTTCTGCCCATTTATATTTTTGTATATGTCTTTTTGTCAATGGAGAAAATTGTCATAAGACAACATCAAATAATTTTGGATGCATATGTTTATAGACTTTGTTATATAAAGTTCTCTGCTGGTCATATACAAATTTACAGCTTCATGTTTAATTTGTGACATAGAACATTGAGAAACAACCATTGAGTGACTCTTATTGGCCCTCTTATATGTACCTTCATATTCTGCAAAAAAACTTTTTTCAAAGTTTGGAATATCTTCCAATCATTTTGGATATTTTTCTAATGTTTTCAAGAACATTTTGCAAGTTCACATTTTATAATATTTTCTCAAAAGTGGTTTAATCAAATTGTATCCCATTAATTTCATATTATGAACATTACTATTAATAATTGGAAGACCAAAAAATCATATTAAAAGATGCAAATGGAAATGCAGTTTGTTTACACTTTAAAGAGAATTATTTTACACAGCACATGTATATAACTGTTGTCATTATTCTGTGAAAATTTCATTAAAGTCCAACATGTAGTTTTTGGACAAAATGGAAAATTGTCAACTAGTTAATAATTTCTTACACTGTATTTTTCAAAAGACCATTGAAGAAGTCATAGGGAACAACCTAAAAACTTTAATCGAGATGATATGTAAAAAAAAATGTTTTTGTTTTAAATATTTGAGAAATGCATTTTGAATATAAACAAAAAATATTTCAATATATAATTAGTAACAAAATATCATTTTTGGGATATTCCATTTGAATAGAAGGGGTGTCACCAGATAGAAAGTTAATAGAAAAAACACTAAAAGTAGCAGTACCCACAAATAAAAAGGAACTGGAATCTTTTTTGGGATTAGTAAATTTTTATCGGTGACATGTACCACATTATACAGATTTAATTGAACCATTCGCTGTGCTGCGAAAAAAGAACTTTGATCTTGTGCGGACAACAGAAAGGCAAATTGCTTTTGTTAAGCTGTAATCAATCCTTGCAAACAAACTATTAGTAAAAAATATTAGATTTATATACATTTATTTTTTTTTTTTTTTTTTTAAGCATTTCACCCCAAGCAAGGCGGGAAGCCACTAGGACGCAAGGGGTTACAGAGGATTTGGAGCAAGATCAGATAGGAGTGATAGAGGAAAGGATGAAGAGAAGGATAGTGGATAGATCAAGGCAACTGGAGATGTCGATTGACATTACATTTGAACAGTTGGAGATTATAGCTATCAAGGAAACAGGAAAAGGGAAGGGAGTTCCACAGGCGAGAGGTGCGAGATATGAAGCTATTGGAGTAGAAGAGACGGCTACATTTAACAGTTTCAACAGTGAAAGGGTGAGAGCGGGATGCCAGCCTCGTAGGACGCTTGAATTCATGAAGTCTGGGAACCAGCGAAATCAGCTCATCGGAGCAATTACCATGAAAGTATTTGTAAAAAAGACAGAGAGAGGCGACGGCACGTCTGTGAGAGAGTGACTGCAGACGAGATGCCAGATCAGGGTCAATTATATTGCATATCCGACCCTGGATCTTATCAAGAACCCTGGGTGAAACAGAAGGGGCTCCAGACTATATATGGCAGCAATAGCGAATGGTTGACTTGTAGATTTGAATGATCGATTCCTGGGAGAAAAATTTCCTGGCGAGGCACAAGGAACCAACTTTCTTTGCGGTGGACGAAGCAATTGACTCAATGTATTTGTTCCATCGCAGGTCAGCAGTCAATGTGAGACCGAGCAGCCGCAGAGAGTTGCTCTCTGGAAGTTGAGCGTCAGACATTCTAATGGAGGGCAGGGAAGGATCTCTGTGGTGATTAATAGAGAGCAGTTTTGTTTTTGAGGCATTAAAGTTGACCAGCCAATTCCTGCCCCAGTTCACAACCGATTGGAGGTCCTTTTCGAGACGAACGGCCAGGTTAGTTTTGTCAGCGACACTAGATTTGTTTTTGAGGCAGGAGTAAATTGTGGTGTCATCCGCGTAGATGCCAACTTGGGAATCTATGACATCAGGAAGATCATTTATGAAGATAAGGAACAGAGTAGGGCCTAGGATAGAGCCTTGGGAAACACCTGTGTTCGTGGGATAGGAACTGGAAGAGAATCCGTTGAGAACAACCTTCAATTCATGGTTTGACAGGAATGATTGTATTAAGTCAAAAAATCGACCTGTAATACCATAACCCTGGAGCTTGCGAAGAAGGCTGGCATGCCAAACACTTTAGAGAGATCTAGAGTCATGGCACGAGCTTCTCCGTTATTTTGAAGAGCTTGGTAGACAATTTCAGTGATGGCCGTAAGTACATCAGCTGTAGAACGGGCAAAGCGGAAACCATATTGCTTGTCAGAGAGCAGATCATGGGATGTAAGGTAGACTTTGCTGAAGAGGGGTAGGAGACTGATAGGATTGTAATTAAAAGGGTCAGAGGGGCCGCCAGAGTTCTTAAAGAAAGGAACAATCGATGAGGACTTCCAGCAGTCTGGAAAGCAAGATTCCTTGAGGCAGTAGTTATATAATTTGGAGAGGGCGGGCACACATTTCCTCAAGACAATGGCTGGTATCCCATCTCCACCACTAGCCTGGAGGGGTCTAAATTAGAGTTAATGCCCAATACCAATGATGGGGTTATGTGCAACCCACTCAATAGGGTCTCGGTTCTAAGAGGGAAATCAGGTATGGGTACACCGGAAGAGTCAAGTGTTGAATTGAATGAAAATTTCCAAGCAAAGCATTCAGCCTTGTTGGCAGAGGAAGTCAAGTTGAACAAAGGAGGTATAGAGGGTTTGCTTTTATTCAATACTTCTCTTGCAGAGACGCCAATAATCCTTGGAGCCAAATTTGCGAGATGCAATGATTTTCCTTCATTCAAGCAGCAAATAGTGACTTAGCTTCATTGAGGATCAAACACGCTTACATCATTATGGGTAGAGGCAAAGAGAAATCTATTGCAGTCGGACATGTCACTACGATATAGGTGGAAGAAGTGGTTCCTAATGGCAATGGCGGCTGAGCAAGCAGTGGAGAAATCAAATTTAGGAATTTTTTGACCTTATATTTCCTTGAGGGGATGAAAGAGTTATTCCAATTTTTAACCCAGGAGGAGACCTCGGAATAATATTCTTGAACATTCAGCCCAAGAAGGACATCCAATAATGTAACTATGAAAAAGTTGATGTAAGCTGAATTTAATTATTCAAACATTGAGAAAGAAGCCTTTTTGTTTATTTGACGAAAAAACTAAAACTTTTAAATTTTTAATTGAAAAAAAATTTCTATAAAGGTCTGATCATAGACCATTAGATTTATAAATTCAATCTAAGAAAAGAACTAACCAAAAATAACGTTACTCGAGAATATTAAGGTGGGAATAATATTGATTTAATTTGATGTTGATATAGAATATTTCAAAAAATTCCAATACCTTAGATGGATGCATTATCAAGGTTGCATTTTCACGAAGGCAAAAAGATAATGCAAAAAGATTTTGAGGACACCTTTAAATTGGGTAGAGACTGATATTTTGTCTGTGGATAGAATGGCTGCAGAAACAACACAAGACCCAGCACTAAGCAACATAATATCTAGACTAAGAAATAACAAATAGAGTAATTGCTCTTGGTAAGAAAGACAATTCAAAGAAATAAGGTATAAATTGACAATCGAGAATGGAGTAGTTTGTAATGGTGAGTTAGTGATTCCTCCAGAAATACAAAAACATCTGGTAATAAAAAGTGTACATGATGATGTACACTGGAATTACAACCACACAAAAAAGACTAAAGTTAGAAGCATGTTACTTGAAAGATGGCAAAAGATTTTCTTAAAGCAGCCAAACATTTTAAATTACCCAATGTTGCTTGAAAGATGACAAAAGATTTTCTAAAATGAGTAAACATTTTACATTACCCAATGTTGCTTGAAAGATGACAAAAGATTTTCTAAAACAATTAAACATTTTACATACCCAATACTAGTGATAAATTCCAATTAAAAAAAAAAAACAGACATTTCTCCCATTTGTGGAATCACTGATAAACAGAGCAGAAATGTGTAAAAGTGTATACTTTGTATATGTGAATTGTTTATCATATTATTGTTCTAATACCTGTATGTCTGTCTTCATTATTTAAACAGAAGTGCTAAAAGGCTATTAAGTAACCAAAATATTGTTCCTGTATATATATTACCCTCCTTATAAAATTGACGTTTTTTAATAACTTCTTCAAGCAATACATGTCAGCACCAGTGTCATTCCCCATAGGCAACATTTGTACACATGTATGTTTCTTCAAAGAGACTACTGAAGGGAAATATTGTACCCGAAATCTGATAGGCCTAAGGTCAATAGTGTTCAAAACTTCATGGGTCCTTGAAGAAAGCAACGTTTATTCAGGCTACAACCTTGACCTCTTAACATTTTTTTTTCATCTTTCAAATATACAAAAATTACTTAAGATACCATATTTTATTCTCTTTCTCCCTTTTTTAAATGTAATTATTATTCATACTTTGACTTATTTCTTTAGGATTTTTCATAGCCTACCATTTTGACAGTCACATTTGGCTGACAAGACACCTGTTCTGAACAGATGGATACATTCAAAAAACTATTAATGATAATATAGAAATTAAATTCTTTGAACTTTTTAAAAATGGTTTAGCAAGTTATGAAATTTTTTAGTCTTTGTGGCAAAACAAAAACGAATGTTGTCTGTCACTTATATATATATATATATGAAAATCAAATAAAATGACTGACATTATATATATATACATATATATATATATATATATATATATATATATATATATTTCAATCAAATAAAATGAAGATCAAATAAAATGACTGACATTATCTATATACATATATATATATATATATATATATATATATATATATATAAAAAATCAAATAAAATGACATGACATTATATATATATATATATTTTGGTTGGATAGATGTGAGTTTGTGACCCTTTGTTTTTTAATTGAGACATACATATGTCATATCCCCATCGAAACTGCCCACATATTTGTTTATATATGTATGAGTCTCTGACGACGACCAAGTATGTATATGTGTCTGCATACATCGATGTTTCATTAGTTTTTTTACATAAAATTTTTTTCAGTTTTCCCCACCATATAAGTGATTCCAGAATAAAAACAATATCAATAAATTCTACATAAACCCAATTTTTTTAAAAAATTAATCAGTTTGTCTGACGATATTCAAAAAATATGAAACCCAAAACAAACTCAACCAAATATGTTAGCTCTATCTCTGATATTGAATTATTTTCTAATAAAATATTTTTGGAATATAATATATAAATAAGTTATACATATATATATTTATTTATATTCATATACATATTTTCACATATATATATATATATATATATATATATATATATATATATATATATATATATGATGTCAGTCATTTTATTTGATTTTCATTGGTTCAAGTGTGGTGAATAGGATAAGAAAACTATTTAAATGTTTGAGGTTGCAGTACTCTTTTTAATAGCAAATGAAATCAAGAAGAGAGTTAACAATCTCCCAAAATGGCTAAAAAAATATCACCTGAGTTTTATATGCAAAGGTGAGGTACCTGATTAGCTAATGTTTACTCACATGTTATAGACCCATTAATTAGCTTTACTCTAATATACTGTAATATTAAATATGAACACGGGAAGGTTTTATACACCAACTCTGATATATATATATGGTATGCAGACTTTAGAATTCACTATATAATTTTTTCTCTCATCTCTTGAACATGATTAAATCAATTCTATGATTCAACCTGACTTTATGCTCAACAGAACATTAAAAAGAAGCATAACAAATCAGATATTTAAAATTCCAAGTAAATTCTAAAGCCTGGGAAAATATTCTCCAATATTTTACTGGTGCAGCAGACAAAATTTCTTTAAATGAAAACAGTATTTCAAAGAATTATTCAATTTGTGCATGCTACTGTAATGCAGTAAAAATGGTACATCATAGCAAGATTCTTGTTAGGACAATACCATTCAAAAATTTTAATTTGAACAATAAACGTAATAAGTAATCTTACTTTACGTGCACACCAATAATTAATGTTATGATATTAATTATCTAATTTCTCAAGGGAAATAATTCTATATATATTAAATGCTAATTATAGAATAGTTTCCTTAATTTGTTTGTAAATCATTTTCTGTGCTGATTTCTTTATTTGTTATTGTAAAACAACAAAATGGTGCATTATAGAAAGTTTTTTGTTATGGCAATACTTTAAAAATGCTCTAGGTTGAATAATAAATCAATTTTCAGTTTAATTTTTACTCACCTCAATATAAGCTGATTTCTCAAGGGGATAACACTGTATATTAATTCCATATATAGAATACTAGCAGGAGAGCCCGGGGATGTAACAGTAAGAGATAGATTAAGTATCGACCATCATAAAGACTGAAAAATAAAATTGACAAAGATTATTGTTTAAGGTTGTTTCATTTTTTTTTGGTCAAACCCAAACTCAAACAAAAACATTGTTTTCAATCATTATGAGTCTATCGATTGAATAGAATTTTATAAACAATTGCCTTGTAAATGGATTTTTTAAAGCATTCTGAAGGTAAAAATAAAGAAAAAAGTGTGCAAGACAATAAGAAATACTACCTGCCAAAAAAAAAAGTGAAGTTTTGTTGAAATCGGTTGAAAAATGTAGGAAATCTGATCACATATATAAGCAAACACACACACAAACAACCTGGGTTTTATAATAAGTATAACTCGATATGAGTTGTCCTCCTTTGATTCTGGTGACAGAATCGTGTTTTATCATGTTTTCAAATTGATTTCATGCAAAAACAATTGTGTTTTTTCAATTTTTGGTGCTGTCAGAACCACCACAAGGTAATTTTACACAGTCCAGTGAAGTTTTGTTGAAATCGGTTGAAAAATGTAGGAAATCCGATCCAATATATAAACATACAGACACACACACACACACACACAATCTGCATTTTATAATAAGTAAGGTTTCTTTTATTTATTTTCAAATGACTCCAAATTCTATTCATTTGATGAGGCTTAGCATCAAGACTTAATGGCCACCAATGACATAATTTAACACATTAATGCCCACCAAAAAATCCAGTATTATAAAATTAAAATAAAATATATCTATTATATTAATTATAGGTTCGACAAAAGTTCAGTAATACTTATGGCTTTCTAGGTATAATGAGACAAAAGAACTTAATGGGTTAATGCAAGTTTCAAAAAAGGATGAGAAATATTTGAATTTCTATTGTTTCTCTTTGAATATTATACTTCATCTTGTAATGGTAACCTTATCGTTAAATAAAAAATAAGTGAAGTAAAGGAGATAAGACATGGTTGAGATAAGTAAAAGAGTTTTGATTTCCAGTGATCTATAAGATTCAATCATTTGTTCATCCTGGGTATCATATATAAGCCATAGGAGACTGAGAGTTTGTTTGGGGTATAACACAAAGTCATAGTTGAGACACTTGGGAGAGGAGTTTCAACTATGACTTCAAAAAGCAGTGAAAAAAGGTTTGAAAATGAAATTGTATGAGAAAACTGTGAGGCATCTTGTTAATCCAGAACAGAAGGTTAGAGGAGATGAAGATCATCTTGAATAATTTGAAAAATGATCCTGGAATAATATATATATATATATATATATAAACTTTATTTCAATAATTCATGAACTTCTGATCCTTACTAATGATTAATTAATGATGAACATGTCATTTTTGTTTCTGAGTGATTTCATCACAACTGTTCTGTTAAGTTTGGAGAGTAATGATACAGTTTTATTGCTCAAAGTAGAGTCCAATAATGTTATAAAAATCTTGCAGAATTCCAGAAAGATATCTTTAATCATTTCTAAGATACATTCAGAGCTTAATCTAACAATTGGACAATTTTTCTGTTACATGATTTGGACAATTTTGCTGTTACACCTATATATATATATATATATATATATATATATGAAGATGTGCTAATGAGACAGTGCCAGATCCAAGTAGTAAGGAGTATGCGAAAGCAATTCAAATCAAGATGTTGCATAGTCTTTTTGTCATTGTGGAAGATGACACATGAAAGTCAAATCCCAATCCCACATGCAGGCAGGTCAGGATATTGGTCGTCTGATGTTGACCTGGAGAAACAACATCACTGCACACCCTGATTGACCAAGCAGCCTTCTCTACATCTAGCACTGCTTGCTCCCTATGGAAAGAGGCCTAAAAAAGCTGGTCTAAACAAAGCTACTCTCCTACATTACCCAGTTTGCTAACCGGTCAACAGGCTTCTTCTCATGCGGTCAAACATCAGTAAAGAAAAGGTTCACACCCACCTGTAAGGGTATCAAAGTACTATATATAGCATGCTGGAACAGCAGAACCATGCTGGACACACCTGACAGTGGTCGACCAGGAAGTCACTCTGCTCTAATTGCAAACGAACTGTAAAGAATAAATGTTGACATCGCTGTTCTCAGTGAAGTCTGTTTCCCAGAGGAAGGCAGCCTACAAGAGCATGGCACCAGATATACCTTCTACAGATCAGGCAATTCAGTAGCAGAGAGTCGTCTTTTCAGGCGTAGGTTTCATGATCAGGGATTCCATTGCCTCTAAACTTGAAAGCCTGCCAACAGTTTATTCTAACTGCATCATCTCTATGCGACTCTCACTGAGTAATCTTCAATAAGCCACACTAATTAGTGTGTACTCCCCAACTTTACAAGTAGATCCTGTGGAAAAAAGATAAATTTTACTCAAAGATCTGCTCAGCCTATTACGGGACACCCATGCAGACGATAAGGTTAAAATCTTTGGCGATTTCAACGCCAGATTATGCCAATATTTTGCGGCCTGGAAGGGAGTGCTTTGTAGACATGGTGTTGGATAATGACAATGGGCGCTTGTTGCTAGAGTTCTGCGCAGAGGATCCGCTCGTCATCACGAACACCATCTTCCAACCAAAAATGATTGAAAACAACCTGGATGCATCCTCGGTCTAAACATTGGCACCTCATTAACTATGTCATAGTTTGCCAACGTGACCTGCTTACCAAAGTGATGCCCAGTGAAGAATGTCATACCAACCATCGCCTTGGTCGCTGCAAACTTAAGATCCACTTTAAAATCAAACCAAAAAAAGGAGGGACCCTCTGCAAAAAGTTCAATATTGGCAGTTTTCAATCAGATTAAGTGAAAGCTAACTTCCAAGCAGCACTTGGGTTATGGCTTGAAGATGCGAACGTCCTCATAGATTCCGCTCCTGAAACACTTTGGGGAAATCTCAAAACTGGCATTCTGCAGACGTCTGTAGATGTCCTTCGGTTCTCCTCAAGGAAAAACAACGACTGGTTTGATGAGAGCAACATGGAAATCCAAGAACTGCTGGTGAGGAAGAGATCAACTCATCATGCTCACTTAGCCCAGCCAGCTTGTCCTGTAAAGAAAGCTGCATTCCATTTTGTATGCCATGACCTCCAGCACAGGCTTCGAGAGATTAAGAATAAGTGGTGGACCAAACTCGCTGAAAAAATTCAGCTGTATGCAGACACTGGAGAAATCAGGGGCTTCTATGAAGCTTTAAAGACAGTATACAGCCCTATGTATCAGGTCCAGAGTCCTATGCGCAGTGCAGACGGTCAGATGCTCCTTACAAACAAGGCATCCATCCTAAACCGTTGGTCGGGAGCATTTCCAGGCCCTCTTCAGTGCTAATCACTCGGTCCAGGAACCAGCAATTCTCCGCATTCCCCAACAACCAGTAAAAATGGAACTGGATGAGTTGCCCACCATTGAAGAGACTATCAAAGCCATAAAGCAGCTGAAGTGTGGCAAGGCAGCAGGAGTTGATGGAATCCCACCTGAAATCTGGAAGCATGGGGGTCCAGTGTTGCATATGAAACTCCACATGCTCTTTTGCTGTTGTTGGGAGCAGGGAAAAATACCACAAGATCTCCATGATGCAGTCATCATTGCCCTGTACAAGAACAAAGGGGAAAAATCTGACTGCTCCAATTACCAAGGGATTACTCTGCTCTCCATCGCAGGAAAGATCCTTGCAAGGGTTCTGCTGAATAGGCTGGTACCCACCATCATGGAACAGCACCTTCCAGAGAGTCAGTGCAGCTTCAGAACCAACAGGAGCACAACAGACATGGTGTTTGTTCTCTAGCAGCTGCAGGAGAAGTGTCAGGAGCAAAACAAAGGGCTGTATGTGGCGTTCATTGATCTGACAAAAGCATTTGACACAGTGAGCAGAAGAGGAATGTGGCAGATCATGGGGTGACTCGGCTGTCCTCCAAAGTTCCTGAACATGATCATCCAACTGCACGAGGATCAGCGTAGCCAAGTTAGACACAACAATGATCTCTCAGAGCCCTTCTCGATCACCAACAATGTAAAGCAGGGTTGCGTTCTGGCACTCTCTTCACTATCTTCTTCAGCATAATGCTCAATCAAGTCATGAAAGATTTTGGTGATTAGAACAGTCTACATCAGATACCGTCTCAATGGTGGCCTGTTTAATCTACAACAATTAAAAGCCCAGACAAAGACTCTGAATCAACTAATCCAAAACCTCCACCTTTTTGATGATGATGCCCTTGTTGCCTACACAGAAGGAGCTTTGCAGTGGACTACTTCCTGCTTCACAGAGGCTGCCAAACTTTTTGGGCTTGAAGTCAATTTAAAGAAGACAGAGGTCCTGCACCTCGGTATGAATATTGCCCAGCCCACATCACCATTGGTGCAACTGAGCTGAAAGCAGTCCATTGGTTTACCTATCATGGATGTGCCATCACATCAGATACTGGGATCGACAAGGAGGTTGACAGCAGACTGGCAAGGGTGAGCATTGCATTTGGCAGACTGCACAAATGTGTGTGGTACAACAGACATCTTAAGAAGGGCACTAAGATCAGGGTGTATAGAGCTATTGTCCTCGCCACTCTCCTATACATTTACCGACACCGCCTGTGACTTCTCAAACAGTTCAACCAGTTCTGCCTCCGCACAATCCTTAACAGACACTTGAGTGACCTCATCCCCAATATTGAAGCTTGAAAAGGCAAAGATCATCAGCATTGAGGCCATGTTGTTGAAGTCCCAGCTGCGCTGGGCTGGACATGTTTTCAGAATGGAGAATTGTTGCCTACCTAAAATTTTATTGTATGGTGAGCTCTCCACTGACTATTGTGGCAGAGGGGCACCAAAGAAGCAATTCAAAAATTGCCTGAAAAAACCCTATGTTTTCTGTCACATTAACTATTGTCAACCATAGCTGAGAACCATGAACTATGATGCCAGACGTCTTACCACCAACCATGTTGTCTCCTTTGAAAATACATGCAGGGCTGCTCTAAGGGATAGGAGGTAGAAGAAGAAGTACTACAATGCTATGCCATTGAGCCCAGATCAGACTTTTAGCTGCAACTACTGTGACCAAGTATGCCTGTCCCATATTGGACTTATCACTCACAAATACGCCTGCAAGCAACATGTTTAGACTCCTTCATGACCTTCGTTTTGTAAATTCAAGCCATGATATATATCTTGGAGGAAAGCAGTGTACAATGGTAAGTGTGACTTTGAACAGAAATGTGTTGAGCATGAAAAATTTAAGATGTTATTTATGTTAATTTCCCTGAGTGCAATGAATGTGGTTTCATTTGCCTAAGTAAAGCAGACCTAAAAAATCATCAAAGATGCCAGTCAATTAGAAAAGACATTGCAGCATTTATGTAACAATTATTGCAAAAGAGGCCTAACATTGGCACATCTGTACAAAAGAATGTTAAACTTTTGCAGGGCTAAAAATTCACATCATTGCTGCCCATATTTGAGAATGGATCAAGCAATGATATTGCTCGAAATTGAGTCATAGACATCAATTGTCTTCGTTCATCATAATACCATTGCTTGTTAATGAGGAGTTCAGGTTATTTAAAATCATCTTTAAAAAACATATTGCTTATTCCTTATTTCCATTCTTATTGCAATTTTCCAGTTTCAAAACAACTTACAATTGGGTAGTCACATTGTTCCTCATTTGGTCCTCTCCTTCTGCCAGTGTAAACATTAATCTACAAATTCTTACTTGTGTATACCTGACTTAAAGATCCCCACTCTAAAAACACTTGCACTGACATGGATAGATAAAGAGAGTAGACAGTATATTTAAATGAATTGTTAATATGAACGAATTACTCAATAGTTACAGTTCAGCTGTTACTTTTTAAATGTTAATGAAGACATCATTGTTCTGACTTTGTCACTTGAACTCGGCCAAATATGAATTCAAATGATGGCAAGCTGTTTCTCTATGTTGGTGAGTTTGCGCATATATAATTAGTAGTAAGAATTAATAACCCTTACTGATAAGTTATGAAGAAAATTCCTCTGAAGTTACAATATTTTTCCATTTAACCTAGATATCACCACAGAAAACGCAATACCTAAGGTTTCAAATGAATTTTTAAAAATGAAAAACCTTTCTTCAAGCTTTTATTTGAGTTTTAATTTTAAGCTAATAGATTAAATTAAATATTTTCAAGAAACAAAATACATTGTTGTATTTAAAAAATTAATTCAAATTGACTTGAAAGAGGCTTTTTTTTTCTTTGCTAAAATAGCTGGTTAATGCCATTTTTAATAGTCATCTTTCAACACAATGTAATTCTCTTTATTAAAAATTCTTCCAAAAATAAAATATACTTTTCTGAAACTTTGAGGAATATTAGCTGATTTTAAGTATAATTAATCTGATTTGAAACAAATTTTATTTACTTTAAGTTTAAAATATCACAGAAATGCATTTTTTTAACTTAACACTAGCTGTGTTTTTAACTGACAGTAGCTGTGTTGACATATTTGACAAGGTGATGACAGGTCTAATCTTGTTCTATGGAAAATTTATCTGTAATACATCATTTAAGAAAATCACATGAGAACCTTCTTTATTCAATTTTTTGTACTCAGTAATCTTAAAAGTTTAGGAAAATATTCCTCATTATCTAATGTTTTATTGAATTTTGGAAATTTTTGCTTTAAATTTACTATAGTCATCATTCTTATTTTCTGATAATGTTGTGTATACATACTTACAAAAAATTGGAACATTTATACATTAATAAAGAAAATTCAAAATTCTTTTAAAAATATTAGTGTTTGATGATTTGTATTAAGTTTTTCCATTTATGATCAGTAAATATAATTTTTACTTAATATCATCAAAACCACTGAAATGAATACAGAATATTAATAGATTTGAAACTTAATAAATTTTTCTAATTAAAATTTTAAAAGAATGAAAACAATTCTTGTAAAAATTCATTATTCATCAAAAAATAAAATTTTCTGAAAACATTGGTGTTTTTAATATATCTTATTTATAAAAGCAATTAAAAGATTTTTTAATTAAATAATGTAATAGTTTTATTGCATATTTTATTTTACGATTCAGAGCAGATTTTCAGTAAAAGGTGTTTCTGTTTGACAAAATAAATTGATAATTTAAATTCTCCAATGAGTCATGCTTTTAACTAATATAAATATGAAGAGGGTGGAATTTTAATTTCTCAAAATTTCATAAAATTAAGTAAGTGGGGTAATAGATGTAATAAAAAAATGTTTTTATCAAGATTTTCTAAAAAAAAATAAAATAAATTAAAAAAACTAATTTCATTCATTTGTGAATAAGTCCTGAAAATTTCATTAAAATCTGACAATGTTTTTTGCAATTATTTCCAAAATAATGTGCTTTTTACCACAAAAAAAGAGGCTAAATTTCTCATACTAATCTCTGGTCCACCTGTTGACGCAAGAAAAACAAGATATTTAACCAAAATTTAATGAAATAATCATAAAATACTTTTGTCTTTCCTCTTAATAATAACATAAATATTTTGATGATAAAACTTTGCTTTTTATCAAGTTTGGGGTCCTTTTTCATCAGGATCTATTCTTTTTTAGCAAACTTTTGGCGGTACCTCTTAAAAGTAACTTCCCCACTTCAGTAAGAATTACTTGTCAAATATATATATATATATATATATATATATTTATATGTTTATATGTATGTATGTGTGTGTGTGTGTGTGTGTGTAAAATGTGTATGTATATAAATATAAATATATATATGCAATTTTTTATATATATATTAGCTATATATTATATATGTGCAGTACTTATTGGAAAGCACTCAATATCAGTGATAGAGCTAATATATTTGACAATCCAACTAAATATATATATATAGAGAGAGAGATTTGTTTGTTTTTTATGGCTTATCTACCTTTTTCAGGTTACTTATCTACCTTTTTCAGGTTATTTTCAAGTCCAAAAATATTTTTAGATTGTAAGAATTTTGGAGATAATAATAATTTACTGATACAAGTTGTAATAATTAATCCGTATACCTGGGTGGGGGAAAGAGATGGAATCATCCCTTTCTCAAGGATATTTGATTAAATCTTAAGCAAATCCACTACTGATATCTTTTGAAAAAAACCTAAACATCTAAAAGTGAATTTATATACATTTCTTTGTTCTTGAGAATTCACATTAAACCAGTCTTGTGCCACATGCAACTCTCATGTGGGGTGGGTAGCTATATATACTAGCTGTGACCTGTTCCAGCTAGACAGTCAAACTCTCTGCCTCTGAGCAGAAAGGAACCCGAAAGGGAATATTTTTGGCTGAGCCTACTGGCTCAGAAAACCCACATTAAACTCGGCCTTGTGCTACATCTACCTTGGTGGGTGGGGCTAGTAAATATTGACTAGCTGTGATCTGTTATTCAGCTCTTAGCTGCTGTCAAACTTTCTGCCTTCGGGCAGAGAGAAACCCGGACAAGGCTATGCCGAAGTGCAGAGTCTCGTCCAGGCAGGTAGAGAGACCTGTTTATGGGGAATTTTAGTCTGAGCATATGGGCTTGGATTGCTGCACATTAAATTCGACCTTGTGCCACATCCTACCTCGTGGGAAGGCTGGTAAATATTTCTAGCTGGGATCTGTTGAGTAGAACTCAGACTTACATAAGAACTACCGACCTACCAATAGTAGCACGCACTACTGGATTGACTTGCAATGACCTTGTGCATAACTGTTACCTTTATTCTTATTGTACTGTTTTTTTTTACAATAAACTTTTATTTTATCCAACTTGTTTTTCAAATATATATTCCTATTAGCATGGAATATAAAGATATGAATACTACTTTATGAAAATTGAGATGTAATAGAGTGTGTGTTTCTGGGGTGAGGGATATCATAGATTCAGGGTGGGGGCATGAGACCCTTGCACTGGCCTTGCCTTTGGCTTGTAATCATATTTTTATTTGTATTTGCACAAGAGTAAATATGACACAATATATCTGTGAGTAAAGGAAATAGATTGACCAAACGCTTTGTCTTTTGTTGCAAACGGGAGAGCACACCTACAGCATCAACTTGTTAGTGCAATGGAGAGATGCTGACTAAGAGATAGATCCATATTTCTATACATGATAATTACTTAAATAGAAAAATCAAGGAACACATGAATACCGTTTCTATTTTCAGTTTTCAGCTCTGTCAGTTAAAATTTGTTGTAACACGAACCTTAGATTTTTCAGCTGTCATTCTTGTGCTCTCCCCCCTTAGGCTGAAGAATAACTAACTACTCTTATACATAAAAGATATGCAGCAATATGGAAGGGGTTTTTAAAATGTTCTTGAGGACAGGTGCAGAAATGAAGCCGATTTTATCCCCGCTGAACCTGAAATATTCACTGATGCACTGAAGAGAATCTAAGCACTAAGATGAAAGAAAGAAGGAAAGGCTTACTTATGATCCTTTCTAAAGTGTTTCTATTTTTAGCATCGCTCTTTGACTTCTTCAGCTTTTCTATGTCTTCCTTTTTGTTTTCCTTAAAAAAAAAAAATTTGCATAGATTTTAAATACAAGTTTATACATGAGATATACACGTATGCATTCTGCTCTATTTGTACGCCAATATGAATATGTTATAAGTGGCTAATATTACAGTGTCTCAAAAGGCAAGAACTGATTTAGAATTTAAATAATTTACCCATGTGTTTGATGCAAAACTTAATCCAACTTAAAGATATTTGGCCTTTTTATTACTTGTTTTGTCTATACACAGACATGGGTGTGTGTTGTGTTGTATCTATATGTCATAGGTGGTTATATGACAGTATCACTTAAAAGGTAAGAAGTGGTTTAGAATTTATGCATTTGATGCAAAAGTTTCTTTGGCAAAATATTTTATTTATTTAAATTCATAGTATCACTTATTTGTCAATTTAATTGCTTTATTTGACAGTACCCCACATTTCCAGTCAGTTTCTTACATTCACTTATGAGTAAGTACCTTTGAGAAAGGTATCCATCACCTCTTTCTAGTTATCAGTTAAATAGTAAGACTTGTATGTAGAAAAATTACTCTCACCAAATTCTTAATGTGATATCCAGTCACAAAAAAAATTATTTTTACAATTCAAATTAGGCTTTGGCTTTTTAAATAACCCACAAAGTGTTGATACACCACAAAAAAAAACAAAAAACAAAAAGGCAACACCACATCACAGCTAAATTCTATCTCCTATCATTAAAAAAACTGGATCTCAGCTTTGATTCACTGAATTTTTTTCAATAATTTCCCATATTCTGAACTTGTTGAAAATACTGAACCAACATAGAATGTTGCATGGCGGCAACAGTTCTACAAACTTTTACCAAACACAGAACTCTACTTTTTAAGTAGATTCAGCATAAGAAGTGATGCTGAAAACCATGCTTACTTTTATTTTGAATTCTTGTAATGAATCAATTTTTACTGCCAGTGACTATCTTACCTAAAAGTAACTTTTTACAATCAGGCAAAAAGGTGACAAGTATTTTAATTGCTAAAACAATGTGATTATTTGCAGATTGAAATGAAACCCATTTTCCATACTTCTATGTTTATCCTTAGACTTAAAAAAATTTCCCGAATTCACAATGAAGAAATCTGAAAATTTCATAGACACTTTTAAGATTTTGCTACCATTGCACAAATAATTGCATGTGAACTGCATTATTTTTCTATTTTAAACTGAAGAACCCCCACTCCCCCCAAAATAATGATTAATCTGTAGGTATTAGTATCTGATTAATAGTCAATCTTCTAATGTCTTAATCAGATGTTAATGGATTTTTATTTTTAGTCCAACATTTTTATTACTTCAACTGTTTGGAGTTATCTTCCCCTTTGTCAAAAACGATTCCAGTATTCACATGCATGGCCTTGGTGTTTACATTTGGGATAATCTTCCGATGGCCAGGGAATTGTCTCTTGAGGTCATTGACTACTATTTCATGTGCTTCCATCTTTCGCTACTAAACTCTGTCAGCTATCTCTTTTTCCTTTATTGCTCCCCCTCTTCTCAAGATTACAGAATATTAGACAAAATAGCTGATAATATAGAAAAGGCACTTTCTCTCCATCCATCTGCGAACAACTTTGTCTTTAGTGACTTTAATGCTCTTCACGACATGTGGATGAAACATTCTAAAGGTACTGATGTTGCCTAATCTCTCAGTCAAATTGAATTTTCTTATCCAAACTGAGCAACATGCTTCTGTATTGGATCTATTTCTTACCTCTTCTCCTCGTTCTTGCTGAGATTCACAATACTACTCTCTTAGTAACTCAGACCAGTCTGTGGTAGCTATTGATATCTCCTTCCAAGCATCCATTAAACAGGAACCTCCTATCCCTAAGACCTGTTTCTGTTACCAGCATGCTGATTGGGACTCATTCTGGGATTTCCTTCGTGATGCTCCTTGGACAAACATCTTCAAACTTCCAAGTGAAAATTGCATCACTGAGGTTTCTTCTTGGGCCAAAGCTGGCATGGATACTTACATCTCTTCTCCTAAGTACCAGGTGAAACTGCAATCCTCTCCATGTTTCACACCAGCATGCTCGGCTGCCATAGCACACAGGAACCACTATTTCCAGATATACCAGTATGACAGCTATTGTCATAACAGGTGTCTATTTGCTACTGCACATAATAAATGTAAGCGAGTCCTCAAAGAAGCTAAGTCCTGTTTGCTGAGAGAACGAGGTGTTGCAGTTTTTTGTGTATAATATGTAACTAGTGAGCCAATCCAAAGGACTTGACTCACTTTATAGTCCACCAATAGAAGGTTAACCAATCAGAAGACGTAGAATATTCGACCATTTTGTTCACTCTACCCGAATGTCCAGTCCAGCTTGTCAGGCGAAGAGAAACAGAAGGAAGAACTACGCTCTGCTACTTTTACCAAAATATCCACTGCTAACCTGAACAACGCTTTCCTACTGTCTTCGAAATATTCACTGCTAACCTCTGGATTCTATACTTGAAGACGACCGTCATCATGAATAACATGAGGCACCACATAGTCTCTTAAAACTTTGGTTCTTGTGACTACTGGTGTCTTTGTAATAGAGTACTAAATAAGTGCAATTGATTTGAGGTGTTATCATCCTCTGCTGATAAAGCTGAATGCTTTGCCTGTAAATTCTTCTCAAACTCTACTCCTGACTCATCTAGAGTATCCCTGCCTATCTTCCCACTTAGAACTGAGTCTCTGTTAAGGGATATGCATATAACCCCTTCTATAGTTTCTGCTATCATCTCTAACCTTGATCCCCACAAAGCATGTGGAGTCGATGGCATCCCTGTAATATTCATTAAGAAGTGTACCCCCACACTAGTTCCTGCGATCTCTAAATTCTATAATAAATGCCATGCTGTCTCCTGCTTTCCTTCTTGCTGGAAGTCATTGTCTGTTGTTCCAGTTTTTAAGAACTTTTGCAAACTGTCTGACCCATCCAGCTTTTGGCCTATTAGCCCTCTGCCTCTTTTTGGGAAACTCTTAGAGGCCCTAATCAATGCTGAACTGGTTCATCGCCTCTCATCACAGAGCCTTTTCTCAGACAATCAATACAGCTTTCATTTCTCCAGATCAACTGCTCATGTACTAACAATAATTGTAGAAAGAGTCAATCATCCTTGAGATAAAAATGGTGAAGCCTTGGCTGTAGCATTAGACATCTTGAAAGCCTTTGACAGGGGTCTGGCATTCAGGTCTTCTCCACAAGCTGAAATGTTACAGTATAGCTGGGCATGTTTTTGAGCTGATCCAGTCTTTCCTATCAAATCGTGAAATGAAAGTTGTCCTGAATGGCCACTCATCTACATCCTTTCATACTAATGCGAGTGTCCCTCAGTGCTCCATCCTTGGTCCTACGTTGTTTTTAATCTTCATTAACAAACTTCCTGATGACATCAGCTCTCAACTTGGCATCCTCACTGATGACACTACTATTTACTCCTGCCTTGATAATCAGGATGATCAGCCAGGCATGGTTAAAATGACAGTTAACTGGAGCAAAAGATGGATTGTCAATTTTAATGCCTCCAAAACTAAACTTCTCTCCATTAATCATCTCAGAGACCCCCTCCCTGCCTTCCATCAGTATGGCTGATGCTATCCTCCAAGAAAGTGATTCATTGCACTTACTTGGGCAATATTATCAGCTGAAAGGCTACATTGAATCCATTGCCAGATCAGCTGCTAAGAAAATTGGTTCACTGTGTTGAATGAGACCGTTTTTCTCTTTGGAATCTATCTTGCATATCTATTAAGTCTACCATTCATCCATGCTTAGAATATTGCTGCCATATATGGTCCATTGTCCCTGAGATTTACCTGGAGCTTCTTGATAAGATCCAAATAAAAATCAGCAATATTATTGATCCTGATCTAGCTGTTCAGCTTCAGTCTCTTGCCCACCACTGTAAGGCTGCTGCTCTGTGCCTTTTTTATAAATATTTCCATGGTAATTGTTTGAATGAGCTCTTTGCTATGGTACCTAGTCTATATGAATTTATGCGTAATACTAGACTGGTGGCGAGATCTCATCAATTTACAGTTGAGCTAGCTAGATGTAGCCATAACTTCTATGCTAATAGTTTTTTTATCTCACATTCTTGCTTGTGGAACTTCCTTATGACTCCATGTTTTCCAGCCAACTTTCATCTGCAAGTATTTAAATGCAATGTCAATCACTATCTACTATCCTCCTGATTGCTCTTTTCTCTTTCTCCTCATTACTAATGTTTATGTTCCTAATTTCTCAACACCCTGTAACCCCTTACGTGTTAGTGGCTGTTCTGTCTTTCTTGGGGTGATATCAATTAAAAAGAAAAAACGTATGTATATATATATATATATAATTTGAAAAACCTCAATTTCAACATTTTTGAGTAGGTGTCATTAGAAAAAGAATTTAGAAAATCTACATTAGAGTCTGAATGCTTGACTTTACTTCTATTACCATCATTATAGATGTTAACTAATTTTTATTTTATTTTTATTTTTTATTTATTATTTTAAGGTTTATGTATCCCAGATTGTTCCACCAGAGGTATACAAGTTCATTGAATGTGTTGTCAAATTTAAAGTCCCTTTTATCTTTGTATATGTTTGCATATTCTTTAAATTTTGGAATATTACACTGATGTATTTTTTCAAATTGACTTATATATTTACTATTCAGTCAGATTTTCATCCAATGTGCATTAGGACTGTGAATCTTAAGCATGATACACTTGTGTGCAGAAGTTTTCAGATAACTACATAAAATGATTATACACATTTATTTTATTAAGATTGCTTAGCAGTATGCTTTTATTTGTAGTGTATGTGGACTTTGAAGATTGACAAATGTGTTGTTATGTTTTTTTTAGGTGCCGAGTAACAAGATACACAACTTTAATCGGCATGAAGCTGAAAATGTTCATGCAAACAGTTAGACCGATGAAGGATCTGAGATGATAAATTCATGATAGTATATAAATTTCTAAGTAAGGATTATTCCATTTTATTAAGATGAGTGTAAAGTGCTTTGGCTAGTCATTAAAGTTGAACATTAGCTCACTTTTATAACTAAAATTTCTGCTGAAAACAAAGATGAAGGTTGTGACTTTGAAGGGAATGATAACTCAATGAGACATAGCCAGGTGGCTGAGAATTTCCAGAAACTGTGTTCAAACCATCTAAAAGACGTTTGCTACTACTGGAAGTGTTTTAAGTGCTCAGAAAACTGGAAGACCACAAAGGTTAGACAAGAGAGATGAAAGATTGTGAGATTCTCGGTAGGCAATCCAAAATTAACAGACAGACAAGTGAGGAGTGAATGCCCTCTTAACAGTAAGGTTTCATTTGATACAGTATGCAAAGTATTACGGGGAAAAAAGACTTAAACGGGTTTATAGCAGCAGCAAAAGTCATTAACCAAAAAGCATTGAAATAGAAGATTGAATTGGTTACAAGAACATCTAACATGGGATGTTGGAAAGTGGCAAAAAGTATCTTTTTTAATGATGAATGCCAAATATAATTATATTCTAATGTAAGAGAATATGTAAGAAGACCAGTGGGAGAAAGAAACAATGCAAGATACACTACAAAAATGGTAAAATTTGGTGGTGTATACATGTGAGGTTGCATCAAAAGTGATGGTAGAAAAAAATTAATAAAAGTTGATGGCAGTCTAAACAGCAAAAACTATATTAGTTTACTATGGTCTAATGTTCTGCTAGACAAGAAAATGGAGATATTTTTCAGCATAGCATCACATGTAACATAAAGGTTTCTTGTTCAACTTTTGGAAGACTGACCAGCCCAAAGTCCTGATTTCAATATAATTTAAACATTGTGGTAAAAACTAAAGAAACAAATGTTCCAGCCAAAACCACACAATCACCAAGAGCTTTGGGATACTTGCCAAAAATGGGAAAAAAATCCCCAGTGAGAAAATCTAGACCATTTTCCATTCAATGCCACATTGAATGGAGGCAATTATTTGAGCAAAAGACAGCAACACTAATTACTAACTCCATACTTTGGCCATTTGTACTTTCTGTGATAATAAAAATCACTTTATGCAAAAAAGCAAAAAAAAAAAAAAATTTCCTTTTTAACATAAAAGAGCTGTAAGGTGAAATGTTTATTAGTGGCCCAATATTTTTGCATAGTCTTTTTTCAGCACTAATATACTTAAGATGCTCTATCGTACATCATTAACGAAAATGCAGTAACTTATTTTCTGACTCTCAAGGGTCATAAAAGGTACTGAGAAAAGCATACTGTTAATCCCTCTCGGTTTTGGGGTAAAATTAACAAAAGTAATTAATTTGCCAAGGTGGTCCAAAAGCTTTGCATGCCAGTGTGAACTTGACTAGATACCATCAATTTGAAATGACTGGTGAAGATCTGTGTTTTCGTAAACTAATTCCCAAAATTGGAATGTTCCTGTCACTTACAGATACATTTTGTGGGTTGTTTTTTGTCACCTACAAACATGGAAGTGTTCATAAATATTTAATCAGGCATTGAATAATATTACAGATACTTATTCTTATTTCAATATGGAGAAAGCAATTTTTGACCTTTTCTTCAATAGACCGTCCATATGGAGGAATGCAAAAATGCATAACTTTTCTTCCAGGCATATACTTTGCTGAAAATTCTCCATTTCATTTCCAATGTATTTCTTTATGTTTCACCTTTCAACTACTACAAAAAAAGGTAGTACAATTGATGTATTGCCTTCTTGTAAAAAAATTTTTGTTTACTTGGTCATTCTGTTATACATGTTGGGTTCATCTTTTGCTTTCACTGTTGTCTTATAGTTAAATATTTCCCTACACCCAGAGCGTAGTTATCTGTAACCCTGTACTTACAAAGGAGTTAAATTTGTATCACTTTTAGACAGTGCTTTGATATGTTTATTTTTATTTGTCAGATTAAGTTCTCTGTACAAGAGTAGTTCAGTTTTATCATGTTTCTGTTAAATACTTTTTCTTAAAGTTTACTGGTAACTGGGAAGTGTTTTTCAATTACTTTCAAAAACATACTCTTCACTTTCATTTTTACAGCATTTTTTATATGGGGAGTTAAACCAAATAGACTTTATTGTTTTTCTTGAGTCTTGCAATCTTGAAAAACAAAATTGCTACATACCCACACTTCTTTAATGTCGTCTCATACTTTGAATTTGTAAGGTTAAAAACACCTCCATTGCAGGAATTTGCAGACTGTGTCACATCAATTTTGGGATCTGATTAAACATGGCCAGTGGATGGTTTGATGTAATGTTAACATACTCTTAAAGTTTAATCTGGGATGTATTATAATGTTGCTACTGAAGGCTGATGGAAACAAAGATGCTATAACCACAGAATATAGGAGAATACTCCAGGACTTAATCATAGGTATGGTAAAGTTATACAAGAACAAACATGGTGGGGATGGGAGTAGTCATTTTTGGCCCTTAACTATGTTAAATAAAAAGTTAAAAATTTTGACAAGATCCAAAAATGTTTAACAAGGTTGACCATTGTCCTATTTGCAGTCAGCTTCAAGTCACACTTTCACTCTTGGATATGCCTGCTCTATGTGGTCCTCTCTCAAAGCTATAGTGGAAGTGAAGATGAGTCTTTCAGGTTGTTCAACTCTATTCCTCAAGATTGCTTGCATTTGCTTATGCTTTAAATTATTGTGTCAGAACTCTTTATTCACAAGAATTATGTTACCTAGTGCTACCACCTCAACCATGTACTCTGCCTATACGAATGACATCTTAATGCATGTAACAAGTGATATCAAGATAGAAAAGAAATTGGATTGCATGTACATATCATAAATACCATAATATGCAATAGGAAGTGTTTATTTGTGGTTTATAGTGTGGTTATTTTGACTTAAGTTGTTTTTCAACTTAAGTTGTGACCTCTGGAACAAATTAACAACGTATGGTGAGGTATACCTGTAATAGATGGTAGAATGAAGCTGCAGCATATCAAAATATTTTGGAAGCAAATTTAATGATTTCAGCTAAAAATCTTGAACTTCCTCTTGATTGGATCCTCCAACAATATAATGATCCTAAGCACACTACACAATCTATGAAGAAATGGCTTGCTGAAAATAACATAAATATCCTGAAATGGCTAAGTCAGTCCCCAGATTTAAACCCAATTGAGAATCTGTGGCATTATTTGAAAATTTAAATCCAAATTAAGAGCTCCAACAAACATCCTGGATCTGAAGCCCATATGCTAAGAAGAATGGAACAAAATATCAACTAAAATTTGCAAATCGTTAATTGAGAACAGCAAGAAGAGGTTGGTTGCTGAAGAAGTGAATAATGGCGATTCTATAGAGTATTAAATGAAGATTATGTATTGTTTTTTTGCATTGTACGAATACTTTTTCACACTTTAGAATGGATAAATGGAAATTATTTCTATTAACTCAAATTTTTTTCTATTTTCTGTGCATATTTAGTTATTATGCATCTGTGTACAAGAAAATTATGTTTATTCATTAGTTGGAAATACAATAAATTAAAAATTTCTATGCGTATGAATATTTGTTTTCCCCCAACTGTATTAAGTTGGTGAGATGGCTTCTGTGAAAAACTGACTCTGAAGAATATGCAATGGAATGATTTCTTGGAAGTAGAAGACATTCTGATAAACACCATGCCAAAAAAAAAAAAAATGGTGATTATCTGCGATTATGAAACATTTTCTAAAGTCATGTGTCATTCACTTAATTGTTGCATCTGTTCATTAATAAATTAGTAGAACTTTTAGAAATGTAGATTGTATTACATAAAATAAATAATATTGGCTGACATATATATTGTATGGATATATTACATATAATAAGATATATGAAATTTTAAATGAAATGGCTATTGGCTCAGTATTGGATATATATATGGAAAATATAGCAAGATAAGCTGAATTAAAAACTGCACACTTATTATTTACAATAAATTTATAAATAATCTTAAATAAATTTACTTTAGCAAAATATATATTTTTGATACCTATTTTTATTTTGAGTTAGTGATACAATATTTATGTAATCCTCATATCCAGTGTAGATAGACTCAAAATGGCCTTGAAATTTATCATATTACTAAACATTCTCACGGAGGTGTGTATGTGGTGTGGGTGGGATTATAGCATATACATCCAACCTCAATCCTTCTTTCCCAACTTGAACTTCATGGAAATTAAAATTCCTAAAATCCATTTCCACCACATCATTGAGCATGCCTTGCACTCTGCTTCATACACCTGCTGTGAAAGTTTGTTAAAGGCAACACAGTTTGGTTCGCATAGTCTGGAGAATTGTTTTTTTTTTTTTTTTTTTTCTTTTTTTGCTTGAACTTTCAAGTAACAGTTTTGGCCCATTGATTAAGTAGAAAAACTATATATTGTTGATGCTTATAGTGATTTGGATGACACATGTTCAGAGATGTCTCTTCCACCCCATCATTTGGTTACTTATTGAAAAGCCTAAAGTTAAAACTACGGTTGAAAGAGATGTTGGTCATTTGTGAAAGGGAGGTGAATGTTGAATGACTGTCATGTGAGAGAGTGGCTAACTTATTATAGTTTCTTGAGGTTACTCATAAGGGGAAAAAAGATTTTGCACTTCTGAAAAAGACCTGTTGTCTCAGCTCATGTTAAATAGTATTGTCTTTTGTTAAGCTTGTTTAACTTAGGGAATGTTTGCTCGTTTCCATTTCTCCCTTCCCCATAATATGACAGAAGCTGATGTTGATGTCTTCTTGCAATATTTGGCAATATTTTGCTTCTATTTTCCCACCTCATTTTTCAACAAGTTAACTAACAGCTGATACATACCAACTCATTTTTTTAAAAAAAATATGATTTGTTTCATTTCAGTTTTCCTTTTTAGTGATAAGAAATCAATTTTTCCCCTACCTAGATTAAACTGTAAATATATATTTAGTTAGAATCTTCAAAGACAGCTTGTGACTTTTTACTGATTGATGCACAAAACAATGTTATTGTAAAAAAAAAAATTGTTGACCCAATAAATACAAGCTAATTTATGGATAAGATAATGAAAATCAATCTCTCACCTTTTTTTTTTTAACAGCATGTCATGTGCTTTTGTACTATGTTCAGAAATAAAATTTCATTGGATTTGTTTTTTTTAGTGAAAAGATACAATGATTGTCATCATGAGTATTGCTTAATTTTTTGTTGAATAAAACCAAATAAGTACATTCAGGTTTTTCTATAATTTATTAAACAAAGAAAAATATCTAAACTTTGAACAACTGAACCATGGATAAATTCCTGCAACCCAAAAGGTTTGAAATTCCGGCCCTAATTAAGTTTAATGCAATTTATTAAAGAAACAAAGGAAGATGTTTTTATAAGTGGTTTAATATCTAAGATCATCTGTCAGTGACTGCTTGAGAAGCAAATGCTGGATCTTACAAGTACCATTGTTCAAGCAAGAGCTTTGAAATAAGCTCAAAAATGTTCAGAATCAACAGCTCTTTCAAATGTACTAAATGTGATTTTTTTTTTAATGCTATGCACTTTCAGAACGTAGGTGATCATGACTTTCTATAGATTAATTTCATTTTATAATCTGTGATTTGTCATGATTTCTTGTATAAAAAACGTAGAAAAAGGTTTTTGTATTATTTTCTCCATGTTTTTGAATCCTGAGTAGTTAAGGCTGAAGGCAGAAAAAATGTATCCATGTGTTTCCCACGGAAATAAATGCAAAAGTGAATGCAGTTGACTAGATCGGGATTTGAACTCAGCTCACCTATTCCACTGATAAGTTATGCTACCCACACATCCATCACTAATAATGATAGATTGTTGGAAAATCAAATTATGACTGATGCCTGGAAGGGACAAAGAATATTTCTTTGGAAATAATAAGTTCCTTCTATTTTCCAGGGATAAAAAATTATGAGAATTTTTTAGTTATTTAATTTTTTCCCTTCATATTATAAGCTATTTGGATCTAAATTAATGATTCTTTGTTTCATTAGACAGATCGTCTAACCATCATTAGGAAGGAATTATATTACAACAAGTTGTAAAAGATGGGTACTTCAGCTAGTATATACGTGTGTGCACACAAATTTTCTTTATTTTGCTTTTGCTATCAAACAATTCAAACGAATTTGCAGGTGGTATAAGGTATAACAGCTCGGAATGAGAAATGGGAGAGTTGAGTCTGAATTCCAGTCGAGTTTATTACATTCATTTACATGCAGACATGCTTGGAAAGGTATGAAGCCATCTCCTCTCCCCAAATTAAGGGTTAAATAGTAGTATTATATCTGAAAAAATCACAGTTATCTATCTATCTATTTATCCTTATTTGTTATCTCAAAAAATGTTAATGCAATATTCACTCCCACAAAAAGAATTATTTTTACAATAAAAAAGGTTTTGGCTTTAAATAACACAAAGCAGGTTGATAAACTGTAAAAAATAACAATGGCTTAATGTTATCATTATAAGGATTAACAAGAATACAAGATTAAATTTGTCATACACTCCTGATCAAAAATTTAAGACCACTTAATTTAAGACTCATTTTATAAAAATTTCAATTTCTCAATTAAAATGTTCGGATTATAACTTTTTATCTACATAACCTTTTAGATTATAAAATTAGTAATCTTAAGTAATAAATGTTTAAAATTTTTCCATGAAAAAAAGTCTTTTTAAAAAAATTTTCAAGTGGTCTTCAATTTTTGATCAGGAGTGTATGTAAAACCATTGTTTACTCAATTTTGTACATTGTCAGTTAATATGGACTTGAGGGTGTGTGACTGTCATGGTAAACAGTAGAATAAACTCTTCCTCTTCTCCTAAATACTAACTGCGAAAGTCGGTTGGGAGAGGAGACGCAGTGTTAATCTATCATTCGGACGTACACCTCAATCTGCTTATTACTTGCTTTGTATATATCTGTTATTTCAATATACTTGTTCAACCTATCTTCATTTTCTGTGTCTTTCTTTCTGGCCCCTAAACAGGCCACAACAGTGACTTTGGGAGATTTACTTTGAACATGGTTCACCTACTCATGAAGGTGTGAGAGAGACTGTCTTTCTCCTATCTGGTAGGGTGCTTATATATCTTCCTGCCATTTGGTTGTTTCATGTTCACATCTTAAGATCAGTTGGGTTGATTGTCTACATGTGAGACGTGAATCTACACCTGGTGACTATGAGGTTACCTTCTCAGTTAACCTGGTGATTTATATGGCTTCTCTGATGCTCTAGTGTAACACTAAGTGCAAAGTCTTCTTAGGTATCTCTTAGAGTGAACCCAGTACATATTGAGGTCACCACAAATCAACTCCTCCTTCATTATTGGCATTAAATTTGATTCAGACTTGTTAGGAATATTATGAAAAAAAATAATAATACAAATATTTGTTAAGTTTATTTAAAGAAATAAGTTCTGTATGAATGGTAGATAAGAAATATACTAAATTATCGAAAATCTGCTTGTGTACCATTGCCACTTGATATAAGTTCTCGTGTTGTAATTATATCTACGATATTATGCCAAGATAGAACCCCAAGTTTATGGAGGTTTGGTTTGTTTTACAGCATATCAACACCTCAATGGGTTATTCATGCCGACAAGATTTTTATTGCTGGTAATATTTTTTTTCCAAAAATGTATTGCTATTAATATATTTTTCTTCAAAAATGTATTGCTGGTAATAATTTTTTCCTTCAAAAATTCATTGCTAGTAATAATTTTTTACAAAAACGTATTGATAGTATTAAAACTTATTTTTACATTTTCATAGTGTTTTGACCCCAGTTGGAGGTGGGGGAGGTCAACTATTTTCCCATAGCTGGGACCCTAACAAGTGCTACTACCCAGGTAAAGGATAGACCTGAGAACACCAGCAATTAAGAGGTGGTTCCATGCTCCTCAAAACCTCATTATCAGAGGTCTTGTTGTCGGATGTAGTTTATTGTCTTACCCAAGACGGGTTTATGGTGGGTAAGTAACATTGCAAATTCTTCTTTGAATTTTATCAAGAATCTCTAAATGCTCAGTTGCTCAAATGAACTGGGTGACGTTTTTGGAATGGAAATTCTCTGGTACTTGTTGAATATTGGTTAATTACAAGTGGTTTGGCACGCAGATAGACTGGTGTAGTCACTCAAATGAAAATACACCCACTGAGTAATTTAATGGAGAGATAGATGAGTGCATAGAGTCCACTCATGTAAATGTGCTGGGCAGGTCCATTCTAGTAAAGTGGACTAACCTACTAGGTATTCACCTATAAATGAGGTAGATTAGCTGGCCTGCCTTTCTACAAGAAGACAAGAAAGCGGCTTTGACTTTTCCTTCGAGCGTGTCGTATTACGTTTTTGTTTCAGACCAAGTCTTCCAGGCTAAACAACTGTTAAGTTTTTTTTTACTTTATTTTGTTGAAAGTTTCAGTTCCTTAGTTTTTCTTTGTATTTGTGTGTACTTGTTTTTCATTTGTTTGCTTTTTCTTTCTTTAACTTTGTTTTGTTGTTCCCGTTTTTATTTTAGTTTTATTTTCCTTTTTCGTATTAATTGCTGCTTATTTTGTGCTTATTAACTTTTATTTTCCACATTTTAGTCTTTGTTTCTTTTTGTCTTTCGTTCGACTTTTTCTTTCGTTTTTCTTTAAGAACAAGCCATTTACGGTGAAACTTTATTTTTTTAAGCTGTGGTGGATAAATTCCACTATGGCGGACAATTTGGATGTATCGACGGTTTCAACGAAAAAAAAAACGGCCTGGTCGGAAAACAGGCCCAAAAAGGATTTATCCTACTATGATGAGTTAAGACCTAAATATGAGAAATATGTCCACCAGGGTAATGAATTTCTCACAATTCCGGAGGCCCTGTAAAGATAATTTCCTTGCTGACCTCCGACCTGAAAAGTCGGAAACTGATTGGGAACAGCAGGGAAACAATTGAAGAAACCTTGAAAAGCCTTAGTATTGCCCCAAAGGTATTGGCGATCTTACTAGGAAGTGAACAGGAAGCAAAAAGGCTTTCTGGGAATACGTTAACCTCACTGACGCTAAGGCACCAAACCGAATACATGGGCACTAGACGGACTAAGATTACTGTGCACGGAGTGCCCGTGGATATTAATGAAGATCTGATGGCAGCATTCTTTTCCAAATATGGACCGATAGAAGAGGTGACTTCCATTACCAGCAAGTCAGGCATTGCAACTAGAGAGATGGTGTTGCAGGTAACAGTAAATAGACAGGCTTTTAATGGAATACCGAATGTTCTAATGTGTCGCGATAGACGGATGCTAGTAGTTGTAGAGGGGCGCAGACCATATTGTTGGTCGTGTGGCACGTTGGGACATATGGCCAAGGCATGTCCCGCCAAGAAGCCTCAGCCTCCAGTCCCCTCAGCGACATTGGTAACAACTCCAGCAGCAACAACGGCAGTTCCTGAGGCCTCTAAAACAAGATTTATCGTCCCCAAAGAAACAACGGCAATTTCAGGAGCTGCCCATGGCGGTGCAGGAGCAGAAAAATCCCGGAAAGCAGTCTCCAAAGCAGAATGGGATGCAAAAAGAAAAACAACCGATAAAGCAGCCCCCTAAACAGCAGCAGCAGCAACAACATGGACAACAACAACAACAAAAGGACAAGCATCAGCAAGTCAACGCAAAAGTGGAGCAAATGCATCAACCTCGTGCCTCTTCATTAAACAGGAACAGGGAGGATGAAGAAGAGGTTGTGCTAACCCAACAACATATCGGGCGAAGTAGGGCGGATGGGTACATGGACAAAACCAGTTCCCTATCTGTCCCTGCATCCCCAAAACAAGCAGTTACAGTTGCAAAAACAAGAAGCCTCCCTTCCTTCCCTTCCCGTGCTCCGTCCCCCTCTCCTTCCACCTCCTCCCTCGCTTCTATATCTACCCCACCTTACACATTCACCCCTTCTCCGCCCCACCCGGACAAAAAAAAAGAAAAAGAAAATATTTCCCTGGCCCTGAGTTGATTTGCAAGGTGGATAGGAGAGAACTTGAAAAGGACTTGTCTGCGCATAGAAAAGCCTAACTAGGTCCGCTTTTTAAATTGACTTCCGTGGATGGCAAATCAGTAGAGGATCCTTGTAATTTTCCTCATCATAACTTTCATTAGAGACATGGGGGAGGGGTAATTTAAAGTTTGGTACCATCTCCATGAATGTAGGGATGTATTCCCAGATATTAGGGGTTTTGAGATAGGTACACATAAGCTTAAAAATCTTTCAAATTTCTGTGCAGGGAGGGTCCCCGTATTACCCCACCCCTCTGTATATAGGGCAGTTAAATTAACCTGCCCTATGGATGTCGGTGGGATTGTCCCAGATAGGACAATCCGTCGGGGTTCTGACATCCGCAGATTTTCGTCCAGTCTGCGGTTAAGGAACTCAGGCCAGGCTTAAAAAATGTCTATCAAGCTAGCCAGCTTGAATGTGAGGGATCTGAGAGATCGGGGTAAGGCTGCCCGCCTGCTCTGTGATCTTTGGTCCTTTGGCGTAGATGTAGCCGCGATCCAGGAGATACACTTTGTTTGTGAAGTCGATTCTCGTGTTCTGTCTACTGACTTTGATGTCTATTCAGCATACGGGGACCGACAGGCCAGAGGTGTTTCCTTGTTAGTCAAACGTTCCCTGGGGGCGAAGGTTGACCATGCTCATGTGGGCGCGGGGGCCGGTTGATCGTGGTCGATATTGCCGTGAGCAGTGGTTCGTTTTCTCCCTCACCCATAACGTCCATCGGCCAAAGACTTGAACCAGCTGCTTATTATATGTTGTACCGATCCTTTCCTTGTGTAAAGTGGACATTTTGGAGCCTCACTCTTACCCCATGTATATAAGTTCGCAGGACCTGGTCTTCTTCAGTTCGTAGGCGATCATGGCCCTCCACATCTTCCTGGTCCTTGTAGTTCTTAATAAATTTTGTATTTTTGTTATTTCTCTTAAACCTTGTCCTACCATCAAATTTACTCAAGGTCATCAAGTATGTTACGCGCTGATTTCCTCTGTCCCTCAATCTGTCCTGTGAGTATCAGATTTTCCAAAGCTTCTTTTCTCTTTATATTACCTGGATATTTCAACTGCCTGTTCCTGATGTTAAGTATAAGTTTCCGTTTTGTTTCGATTCCCTCCAAAACCTCGTTGTTGCTCACATTTTTGGTCCATGGTATCCTTAGCATCTTTCTGTAGAACCCCATTTATGTTGCTTCAAGTCTCTTCCGCATCTTGGCTTCTTGATGTTACGCTGAAATTCATAAAAGAAGGAGCTGTAGTTTTTACTGATACAAGTACTTTCGATCTCAACAAAACTAGGATTCGCTGTCATACAGTCGGGCATTTATCACGTAACAATTGAATATTCTTTTCTTTATTTCTAACGAATTTTTTCTGTCTCTTAATACTTTACTTAGTTTTTGGAATGCATCTTTAGCGATCTCAATATATTTTTGGATCTCAGTGTCGCACTTTCTGTCCTCTGTTAGAACACTTCACAGATATTTGAATTTCTGTACCTGCTTGATTTTAGTATTCCCAGTTTTAACGTATGTTTTTCGACAACTTTTGTTTTCTTTCTAACTTTTAAAAAATTCTTTTCAAAATCTTTTTTTAACTTTTTAATTCTTTCTATTTCATCTTACCATATATTGTAAAGTAGTCCACATATTGCTTGCAGTTATTTCTTTATTTTTTTCTTTAAATTTCTGTCTTAACTGCATATTAATGCAATGTTAATTGTTGATCACATGATATTTAATGGCAGTTATTCTGGTTTCGTAAACTGGCACGTGAGCGGGTTATCTTAGTCGTTTTTACATGCAAATTCAAAAACAAAATAAAACAAACAAATAAAAAAGGGAATGGAGAACCTTATCTTTCTCCCCCATGTTAGCAGAATAGGTCCTTGCCTCTGGGTTCTGACATCCGCAGATTTTCGACCAGTCTGCGGTTAAGGAACTCAGGCCAGGCTTAAAAAATGTCTATCAAGCTAGCCAGCTTGAATGTGAGGGATCTGAGAGATCGGGGTAAGGCTGCCCGCCTGCTCTGTGATCTTGGGTCCTTTGGCGTAGATGTAGCCGCGATCCAGGAGATACACTTTGTTTGTGAAGTCGATTCTCGTGTTCTGTCTACTGACTTTGATGTCTATTCAGCATACGGGGACCTACAGGCCAGAGGTGTTTCCTTGTTAGTCAAACGTTCCCTGGGGGCGAAGGTTGACCATGCTCATGTGGGCGCGGGGGCCGGTTGATCGTGGTCGATATTGCCGTGAGCAGTGGTTCGTTTCGGGTCGTTGCAGTTTATGCGCCCAACGATCAGGAGGAGCGGGTTGACTTTTTCCATCAGTTGGGATCTTTCCTGGTGAATTCTTTGTGCTTAGTCTTAATGGGGGACTGGAATGCCATCCTGAACCCCAAGATAGACAGGGGGCGGGGAGCTAGTAGGAAGGCATCTGGCGATCGTAGCTTGGTCTGATCGACGAGTTTGGACTCGTCGATAGATACCGGGTCGATCATCCGGGGCGGGAGATGTGGACGTGGACCTGTAATTGTCCGTCTGTCAAGGTAGCCAACTACCTGGACAGAATGTTAGTGAGAAGGTTCAAGATAGATTTACTAGATTGTCCCATGTTCCACCGTTTAGACTATTTGGATCATAGACTCGTCTGTGCCCAGATAGTGTTAGGTGCTAGGCCTAGAATGGCTGGACACTGGAAGTTCAATCTGTCCTTACTGGACAGGCAGGACTTCCAGCAACAGCTAATTAGTTTAGTGCAGCAGGAACTAGTGGGGACGGTTATTGAGAATAAGTGGTGGGAGAGGCTTAAGGATAGGATTAGGTCCTTCACCACCGAATATGCCTAACGACTCGCCCTAGATAAGGCTCAAAAGGTGAAGGCTCTAGAGGATAGTCTGTCTTGGGCAGTGGCTGGAGAGATTCCCTAGAGATAACTGTAGCTAGGCAGTCCCTGAAGTGAGGCTAGCAAGCGCTATCAGAGTCAGGTTGTTAGACATAGGTTAAACAAGATGTCTAACGAGGCTGTGAACATGTGCACAGAATTGTGCAGGGAAGAGATCTGTTGAGGTTCCGATCATTACATTCATGAAGTCATTACCCTGGAGGGGCGTTCTCTTTGGTCGACCAAGGACATGTGCGAGGCATTTCGGCAGCATTTTGAGAGCTGCTTTACGAAGGAGCTTGGTCTCAATGGCAATGAGTTTTGCAGCTATTTGGCTGACTTTCCACAGCTTTCGCCAACTGAAGCAGCTAGTTGCAAGAGTGAGATTATGGAGGGCAAAGTTCACTTGACATTGAAGAGGGTTGGCAGTGGCAAGATGATGGTCTACTCTATGAATTGTACTTGAGGCTATCGCACATCTTTGTCCCTATTTTGACAGTGGTGCTCAACAACTGGTTCTGGCAGGGGTCTATCCCCGAACAGATTTACAGGGGTGTGATCACTCTGTTGAAAAAGGTCAAGGGTCTTGGGAGCAATTTAGACGATTACAGGCCCATAACTCTGCTAAACACAGAGTTAAAGATTTTGGCTAAGATCCTGCAGGAGCATTTGCAATCAGTTGTCGTGAGCTTGTTGGGACCCAAACACACTTGTGCTGTGAGTGGACAAACAATTGAAAGCAACCTGCATCTGATCCGCACAATCATAGAGGGTGTAGAAGACAACAAGTGAGCCACGCTGATCAATTTAGATCAGTCCAAGGCATTTGACAGAGTGGACCATCAGTACCTGGCTGCTGTCCTGCAGGCCCTCCAGATTTGCATCTGACATCTGCAGGTGGATTAGCCTTCTGTATCACTCCCCCAGTACTGTGGTACAGGTGAACAGAAGGCAGTCAAGTGCTTTTGCGCTGACTCGGTCAGTCCAACAGAGGTTCTCACTGTCACCCTTACTTTATGCTTTGGCGTTGGAGCCCCTCCTTCGCCAGCTAAGACACAGGGTGTGCAGTCTGGCCCTACATGGAATCGTCGTTTTCCCTGGTAAAGCTCAAGCTAGAGTTTCTGCTTATGCTGATGCCATGTCCATTTTCATGTCATGCCGCAGCGACATTAAGGTGGTGCAGAAGGCACTGGAACGATACGAGAAGGTGATGGGGGCCAAGATTAATCACAACAGGTCTTCTGGCTTGCAGTTAGGTGCCTGGATGAGGGTTGCGCTTCCAGGGCCCTTTGGCTGGACTGACGGACCCATCCGCATTCTTAGAGTGTGGTTTGGGCCCTGACTCTGGCTGAAGAATTGGTCAGAAGTACAGGCAAAGGTCGGAGTGTCTAATTTAAATTTGGAAAATTTGATAATTACCTAAAATACAAGTTTAGAGTGGATTCCACAATAAATAATTAATCCACAGAAGACAGAATTAATTCAAATAGAGTTGTATGTTTTCCTTATTTGAGTTTTACTCCTCTCCATATTGTTTGTTTACAACTAATAGAAGTAGTAGATATCTTGCTTTTTATGTGCCATGTCCTTTCAGGACTTAGCTGATCATGGCTCTCCACTTCCCTCTATTCCTTGCAGCTCTCAACAAGTTCTTTCCCTCTGCTACCTCCCCCAGACCACGTTCTGTCATCCACTTGCTTAACCCCACCAGATATGTCACATGTTGTTTTCCCTTGTCTCTCTTTCCCTCTATTTGACCCATGTGTATCAGATTCTCCAGGCCTTCTTTCCTCATTATATGTCTCATAAACTTCAGCTGCCTCTTCCTGGTGTTAAGTATAAGCCTCCTCCTTGTTTGCATCCTAATAGTAAATAAAAAGATCGACTGGTAAAAAAATTAATAATGACAACATATCATTTAAGAAATTTTGACAACTTTAGACGATAGTAGTAGATATAATATTAAGTTGTTGAAATTTCTTATTGGTGTGTTGTCATTATTAATTTTTTTTTACCAGTTGATCTTTTTATTTTAATTTTACTGCTTTTATTATAGCATTCAGTTTGCTGTATGTTCTACAATTGTTAAACAAAAAAAACAAAAAACAAAATATGAAAATGAAACCTAGATTAATAATCACAAGCTTCATTCAGGAAAATGAAAAAAACAAAAGCTTGTATACATCGAGAGAGAAGAAGGTTGAAAAGTTTTGCAACAAAACATAGCAAATAAATTGTAAACTTATTCCAATTTGTTTCCTGGAATAACTATTACCATTATTTCATATGTTTATATTTGCTTTACGTGTTCCTTCATCTGGATACTTTTTATTGTTGTTTTCATAACTCTGTTCTTTAAATTTCAAGTTAAGAAAATCAGAACAAAGATCCAAGATTTAAACAAGTACACTATGTATTGGAATTTAGAATAATCAATCTGAAAAATAAAACTATTCAAGCACAAAATAAAATGAGGACACTGAATAGCCAATCACAGCCTCTCTAAAAGACTCAATCACAGTTCCTGTAAGAGTCATGTAACCCTGGCTACATAATTGCCAAATTCAAAGATCTATCCTCGTGTTTTTTTTTTTTTAACCAAGACAACATGAAGCAATCCAGTTTCTTCATTAAAAACCCGGTCAGTGGTATCAAGTTACCGAGAAATGGAGCCAGCAACTATTAGAAATTATTACTACCTAAAGAAGCTAACTGATGACTGAAACTGGTATTTTCAACAAGGACTGTTGGCAAAATAATCAGATGCTTTTCACCTAAGTCTGTAGACACATATTGTCTGCAACCAGTTCCTTTTTTCTTTCATTCTTTCTATTTGTATATTAAATATATTTAAATAGTACAGGTTGTTGCGTTTCTTTCTTTTGTTTTGAATCTTTTCACCCCAGGTAAAGCAATAAAGCCAGTAAGACAATGGATTACTGAGTCTTCAGAGAATTTAAATCATATAGAGATACAGAAGGTGATTATCTCCCTTTGGGGGAGATAAGTCACATGCATCATGTGACAGCTGCTTAGTGATGCTATTTTATACAGTTTCAAAAGTGACCAGTTATCCATGATGCTGTTTCTCTTTGGGAATATATCTTTCCCAGATATAGAAAGAAACTCCAGCTTGCAGTTCTCAATTTAGTAAAACCGAAGATTCACTGTCTCCCCCTCATGGAATACGTCTGGGACATAGTAGATGAATCTGGTCCATTTGAATTTAGAGTCCTAAACATGGCTTCTCTAGAAAAAGAAGAATTTTCATATTATATGTAAAGACCCATCCTTTTTATTTCTCCATACACTCTGCTCACTGTGTTATATATGTGATTTATTATTCTCTGCATGGGATATGTGTATATATAGTTTTGTGAATGTCTTACTGGTATAAAAGTCTCTTTGAGAACAAAATATGTTTGTCATTCCTTTTCCTTTCAGCCATTCTATCCATGAAATACAGTGTTATTATATCATGAATATATTAATGTCTGTAATGAGGGAAATACAACTGAGGGAATAAATCTTTCTTCTATAGCTTGCTCTTATTATAATTGAATCTTTTTGATCAAACAAGAAGGTTACAGAAAATCTGCTCTGAATCATAAAATTCCCAGTACTGCAAATCCACTTGTTCACTGCCACTGACTTTATATGCATTTGAAGGTTGATACACTAATCTGTTGCCAACACAATTTATAGATAGCATATCCAGACTATTCCATCAACCGTTTTTTTTATAAACAACAGAACGAGTCTGCTCCAGCTTTTATGTATAGCATGGGCACCTCGGGGTGGTGTAATGGTTAGCAAGCTTGTCTCGGTAGAACAATTACGACTGAGTAGTGAGTTCGATCCTCACTGGGTGCCCCATACTTTCGGCCTTGTGCCACATCTGAGCTTTAAAATTTGGAAAAAAAACTGGGCCTCGACGTTTTTACAATTGTTAGAAAGCTTGTCTTGCTAGATCAGTTACGACTGTGTAGTGAGTTCGATCCTCACTGGGTGCCCCCTACTTTCGGCCTTGTGCCACATCCAAGCTACGCTTGGAAAATCACTTTTATGTATAGCATGGAGTCAATGGTAGCAGCATGTACATACCCTCAGCCTTTTTGAAGAAATGGATTTCTTTTGCAGAAAAGGTTTTCAATTGCTTTTATGAATAAAATATATCATCGACACTGTTGTTTTAAGAAATTTTTATTTTTTGATGAATAATGAATTTTTACAAGAATTGTTTTTATTTTTCTAAATTTTAATTAGAATAATTTATAAACTTCAAAATTTAAAAAAATTCTGTATTAATTTGTAGTGGTCAAGTGATATTGCTATTAAATTAAAAATTCACTCATTGAGACTCCCAATATTTTAAAAAAGAGTTTCGAATCTTTTTATGTGTGTATAAACATATTGATTTTTGTAAATACAGATGTCCATACACGACATTATAAGAAAATAATAGCAATAACTATTGTAAATTTAAAGCCAAAGTACCTAAAATTCAATAAGACTTTAGACTACAGAGAATATTTTCCTAATTTTTTTAAGATTACTGGGTAGAAAAATATATATAAAAAAAAGTGCTCACATTATATTCATCAAGTAAAATTTACAGATATATTCACTGTAGAAAAACATTAGATAAATTTGGGTCTGTCATTCAACCTTATAACACTTAAAATAAACAGTTATTGCCATGTTAAAAAGTAATTTTTGCAATATTTTGAACCTTAAATCAGCTAATATTGCTCAGTTTCAGAAATGTATATTTTATTTTTGAAAAGATTTTTTAATAATGAGAATTACTTTGAAATGAAAGATGGTTAAAAATGATGCTAAAATCAGCTATTTTAGCAATTTCAGAACAAAACTCCTTCCAGTCAATTTAAATTAGTTTTGGAATACAGCAAGGTATTTCACTCATTGGAAATATTAAATTTCATTTATTACATTGACAGTAAAACTAAAATAAAAGCTTCAAGAAAGAGTTTCCATTTTTAAAAATTCATTTTAAACCTCACATTATACATTCATTCACTCCATTCTCTTCTAGATCCAATGATTTTCAATGTAAAAGCTATTCATGCAAATCTGTACGATCCTTACCAGGTGCCTTGCATTTCTGATCTTGTGTAAGCTAAGCATATAAAACTTTTGAATCAGAAACGCATCACAAAAATATATCATAACTGCAGTGGATTTGGAACTGTATACGATCAGCAACACCAGCTGGTCCTATGGTAAGGCACCCAAGATTTGTTTTATAATAATAGAATTTATTTTCCACCATCTCAAAATAAATAAATAAATAAAATATTTATTCTGTTTTTCAATGGTAAGAATTTTGACAAAACTATTGGCAAAGAGACTTAGAACTTAGTCACATGCAAAATGCATACATATATCAGTTCTCCCGCCTATTCAGACTTTTAAAAAAATGTAAAATAAAACTTGTAGATGAAAAAAAACCAATTACAATAGAAACTTAGTGTACACAACTTCCACATGTGCACAGAAAAAAAAGTAATTTTCAGGGAGGTGGGAATGGATGTTCACTCTCACTTATTCCCTCACTCAATAATTTCACTCTTCCCTCTCCAAACCTTCTCCCCCCACTCCCTATACACAAATTCACACAAATGGTTACTGGCTTCAACCAGCTGTTACTGTCAGTGTTCAGCCTATGTAAACTTAACCGGACCTCCTGTCATATGTTGTATATAACATTGATCTTTTTGCTGCTGTAAAACCAGTTTCCGTACTTACTGATTGTCGTTTCTAACTCCATATATACACACACACACACACACACACATGTATGCAAATTTTATTTCAATTTTAACAATTTTCTGCTCTGCCATCTGTTTCCACCCACCGTCAACAGATGTGTTTTTATTTCTCACAGCCTTTAATATTGTGCGACACTTTGAGTTTGCTTGACTTGCCTTGCCTCATGGCCGAAATACATATTTCTAAAGTAGTGTCAGAGGTCAGTCTGGGCCTAAGTAAAATGCTCAAATTTCAAATGCTGATTTGTCTGAACCCAATTTGGAAGACAGGCATAATATAGTCTTCCTACTCTCCATTCCCTTTACATCTGTACTCAATGAAGCCAAATATCAACACTCAAATATGCTGCGTTGTAGTTTCTATACAGAAGCACTGGATTTTAAACAACAGGTGCCTAGTGCTTCACCTGGGTTGAATGAAAAAATAAATAAATAAAAATAATAGAAAAAAATTTTTAAAAATGGTCTATCCAAACGTTGGATAAAATGAGTGATTAAATGTTAATTAAACTACAGAAATTCCATGGTATGTTTTTGCAATTTGACAATAGATTACCCGTTTGCATATGTTTAGAAATAATTTACACTTAAACCATTAATCTATTTAACTTATTATGGGTTGATGACCAAAGTCATAATTTGTTAGTGTATTCATATACAATGCTAGATATCTTGTGTTAGAATATAAAGACAGAATGATTGGTGGTTACAGATCATGCATTCTGACTTCATAAAATTGTCTGTGGTTAAATACTGGTTATGATAATCATATTCCAACCATGTGCACACTATTCATGCTTTGGATATTGCTGCCACATCTGGTCTGGTGCTTCTGCTATGTATTTAGTGATTCTTGATAAAATACTACAATGTTCTGACATGGCATCTCGGCTTCAGTATCTTTCCCATTGCCGCAATGTAGCTTCTCTGTGTCTTTTCTACAAATAATTTCATGGTAATTGTTCTCTTTCATCCATAGACTTTGTGAATTTACGTGCTGTACTAAATTGGATGCACAGTCTTGTCATTTTACAGTCAAAATGGCCAGATGTAATGTAAGTTCTATGCTAACAGTTTCTTCTCTCGCACTTCTTCCTTGTGGAACTCTCTTCTGGCTTCTTACTTCCCCAGTTAACTTTGATCTTCAAAAATTTCAGTTGTTACCTACTGTCTTCTTAATTCCTATTCTTTCATTATTCTCTCACACTCAGTAACCCCTTGCGTCTTAGTGACTTTATTGCCTTGCTTGGGGATGAAATGATTAAAAAAAAAACAAAATAAAACAACTATATTGGATCAATCTTTGGTTTCTGACAATATGATGAATGTCTTTTGGGAAATGTAAGATTTGTTAAACACTCAGTAGTGATAAACATTATTATCTATAGATAACTTGCATCAAAAGAGCGATGCCATTTCCAATGTAACTATATAAATTACATAATATCTTCACTGGAATAATGGCTACTGTTTCAAATAGAGCCCATTTTAGTGCAGAGTTATACATTGGAAGTATAGCTCAAAGGTTATAACACTGAAGTTCATCAATGATTGGTTCATGAAGTTGCTTAAACTCACTATGAATGAACATAATTTATTTATGTCAAGATATTTATAATGTAATATTCACCTATTTTCATTTAAGTTATATTGTCCCTTCTCAGTTGCAGGTTGGTGGTACTAAAGTGTTAGTAATTTTTGTAAAGGACATTAATATCAGGGCTCTGCTTTGTGACTGTAACCATCCAAGAATATCAAATAGATTTAGTAAAAAAAAAACAATGCTTGTGACTATGGCCAATAGAAAGGGGTCTATTTCTCCATACCAATTTATGATATAAGGTCCCTCTCATTCTACTAAATCTCAATTTTGATAAGATTGTATTAAGATAAAATAAAAATTTTATTGTAACCTAATTGCATACAACAATGGATTATATACAATAAGTGAACAATTCAACTAGAAAAATTGAAAATAAATACAATGTATCTAAATACAAATTAGAGACATATCATAATAGATTATTTCATCTTAAAGAAATCAACAATGTTTTGTGGCATTTTTTAACATCAACTTCAGATTTTTCTTGTTAAAAAGTTGAATAATTTTAACACATTCACCATTATGGTTAAAAAATAATGTATTCTATATAGTGGTTTTTTTTTTTTTTTGATTTAGAATTGGCAAAACAAATTCATAGATTTGCACAAAACAAAGACCTCAGAATAATGTCAAAATGTGCAAAAGTTTTTCATCCTTTAGTCATCATTTGTGCTTAGCTTAATTTGTAATGTATATAAATGTAAGTAGAAAAAAGTAAATATTGGTAAGATAACAAGTTCTCCCAATCAGGCTCCTGACCCCTCCAGATTGGGCGTAGTTTCCTTTGCTTTTAAAAAATCATTTCATTCAAAATCAAAAAAAATTATTCAAAATCAAAACCAATATTCACATTATTTGTTCCAGTAATTTTAACAGGGTTAAAAATTATACATTTGACACCACGTATTTTTGATTCATAACTGATTTTGAAGAAGATTTTCTCACAAACCTTCTTTTATTTTAAACTGGTTTTAAAAAAAAAGGACCCAATCTGCTCTGCTATTCAACCCACAACTTGGTAAGATATTTTACAATAGAGAAATGTAATGAACCTGACTCCCAAACTCAGGCCCACTGACCACCCCATGAATAAAACCATTTTCCTAACCGTTTTTTCCCCATAAGTGAACAGAGGATGAATTCTCTTTTCCCTTAAGTAGTTTGGAAATGATTCTGAAAATCAAATTTATCATTTGTTAATGAATTATGTATAAATCACAAAAGTCCTTGGATTTTCTCAATTTCTGAAATGAACTATGTTGTTATTAATTCATCTTTTTTGTTATTAAACTTTCTTTTCATCTTTTGTTGCTGCTTTCTTAACAATTGTAGAATGTGCAACAAATTAAACAATGTAATGAAAGCAGCCAAAAATACGATGAAAAGAACAACTAATAAAAATATTATTCACAAGAACACTCAAGAAATCTAGACAAATTACATGTTTTAGATTCTTACAGGGAAAGTTTAAAATGGACATTTAAAAAAACCTTCTTCCATTTAATTACTCAAAACGTTTTTCAACTTATTCAAATAAATCAAAATATTTCCAATATTTAATTGGATTTTGGTTGAAATTTGTTCCAGTTTTGATTCGTTTTTTATACAGCTTATCAATCAGGTTATTTAAAGCCAGAAGATATTTTTAGATTGTAAGAATTTTATTTTTTAGATAATAATGGTTTTGTGATACAAGTCTTACTAATTAATCCATAACTGAGGAAGAAGAGGTAAATTCATACCTTTGCCCAATGGTATTTATGCATAAGTGAATATAATGAGCCCAATGGGAATTGGAACTCAGCTCTCTAATTAAGAAATCTACACCATTTTCTATTATGCCACCTGCACATCCAAGACTACAGCACTTGATATTCCCAAGCAATCATCTATCTAGGTACTGACCAGTCTCGACATTGCTTAACTTTGGCGATCTTATTCAGACATCTCAGTACTGGAAATGTACAAGATGTGTTTTCACTCATAATTTCATAGGTACAATGGCTTACTGTATCAGTAATGTGTGTATAAATTTCTGGTCACTGACAATCACTTTCTTCTGAATGAATTTATATAGTAAAATCATTAACAATGTATTTACATGATACATATAGTATCCCTATTTTATTAGTAAAAATTGCATTAATTCCTGACTACTGGCAATCTCTTTCTTGCTAATACATTTCTATAGTTATAAGTTATTGACATTTGGAAAAACGTTCATGAAAGTATGTTTCGAAAAATAATATCTGATAATGCATTTCACCTCTAATGGCTTCATCACATAGATAATGAAAAGATGTGTTGTGTGTGTATGCATTTGTGTGTGTTTAAATTAATTATTCTTATTAATAATATGTTCTGCTGGAGAATTACCATAGAGGTCCAAGAGGGCCAGAGTGGCATATCCTAAGTTTGTGCATAAAAAGAACAAATTGTGAGCAAGGTGAACAATATGCGTATCAGTGCTGGAATGACATAATGCATGTATCACGGAGTCAGACTGAGCTTGGTAGCATACGTGAAATGCTAATTTTCTGGCTTCAGAAAAATGCATAAAGGAGGCAAGTGTTTGTTGGGAGGACAGTAAGTGTTTGCGCTCAGTGCAAGTCAGAGTGGTATGTGCTAAACGAGAGTCCCTGGCTGGTGTTGTTCCAGTTTCTGTGCTACAGAAGAAATGGTTTCCTGCAACAAAGATAGAATGGCCTTACTCTATCAGTAATGTGTGCATAAATATCTGGTCACTGACAATCATTTTCTTCTTGATTTTCAATGCATTTCTATAGGGAAATCATTAGCAATGATACATATATCCCTATTCTATGAGAAACAATTGCATTAAATTCTGACTACTGACAGTCCCCTTTTTTCTGATTTCTAATGCATCTCTATAGTGAAATCATTAGCAAATCATTTAGACAATACATATTATTTTCTTAGTAAGAATTGCATTAATTCCTGACCACTGACAATCTCTTTCTCCCTAAATTCCATGCAAACTAAAATAAGTCTGATGTCAAAAATTGCAAAATTCATTTATTATTGCAGGAAATAGATGAGTGTGTGTGTGTGTGTGTAGAAGAGTACAAGAGGGTGTGTGTGTGTGTGTGTGTGTGTGTGCATGCATAGAAGGGTGTAAGAGGGAGTGAGTGTGTAGAAATGTGCAAAAGGGAACCAACAATGTGTGAAATTGTGCAACCATGTGTGTGTGTGTGTAGAAGAGTGTAAGAGGGAGTGAGTGTGTAGAAATGTGCAAAAGGGAGTGAGTGTGTAGGAGGGTGCGAGAGAGAGCGAGAGAGTGTGTGTGTGTGTGCGTGTGTGTGTGTGTGTGTGATATAGTAATGATAAAATCAGTGGATATGAATAGCCAAAACTTTGTCTCCATATACGAGATTCCAATCCAGCTGGTGTTAAAAGCAAACTAAGATTACATTATTGTTTCTGTTTTCTCTCTTCATCTACTAATGGTCAGAAGTGTATGTTGATATGTAATCATTAGAGTGAATGAAAATTTTGACATTTCTCTTTAATGAATCCTATCCGTGATATCATGGATTCTGTAAACAGTTAATTTTAGTTAATAACAGTATTATCACCTCTCGGTTGGTATTGATATTTGAAATAATGTTAAAAGGTGATAGTTGCTGAACTTTCAGAACTATAAAGCTATCTTTTTTTTTAAACAGATTGAAATTTTCTATTTTTTTTTTTAAACTGTTTCACTAAAGGTGACTCTTCTTTAATCTATTCTTGTTTTATAATTAGTCTAAGAAAACAGCAGTTCTCTCCCAGTTATGTAGAATAGACAAAACGGAAACACATATATAAATAAGAAGACAGATGGTTTGTAGATCTGGAAGCAGCGGCCAGGAATTCATTCTGTAAAAGTAATCAAATAATAGCAACTTAATTCCAAAATCTTTTATTCTAGTGGTGTGCCTTAATTAGTTCGAAAAATGCCAGCTTCACTGGAGGGTTTTTTTTTGTTTTTTTTTCAATTCTTTTATTTTAAATTACATTACAAGAAGGGTATCATTTGGAATTGCACAAAGTAAATATTTTAATCTTTCTTTCTTTCTTTTGTTTGCTTACACTTCATTATTGCTCACTTTCTTTTCACCTTATTTTTCCCCCCTCTATCACTTTTACTCTTTCCCTTTTTATTACTCACTCATGCTTACACTTTTTTCAAATGTTCTTCATCACATACACTCTTACAGTCTCTTGTTTTTGTACACTTTTACATTCTATCTCTCACACTCTTCTACACACACTCACTCACTCTTTCCCTCTTCTACAGACACACACATAAACAAACATTCTTCTCTCTCTCTCTCTCCCCCCCATCTTCTACACACACACTGTCTCTATCTCACTTATGCACACACACGCACACTCTGTCTCTTCCTCTCTTCTACATGCACACACTCTCTCTCTCTGTCTACTCAACTTCTACACATACACACACTGTCTCTATCCCATTTCTGTCACTTCCCCTCTTCTATACACACTCTCTTTCTTCCTCTTCTCATCTTCTACACAGATTCTCTTGCACTCTTTTAGAGACACACTCTCTCTTGCAGCCTTTTACACACACCCACCCTCTTGCACTCTTTACACACACTCTTCTAGAGATGCACTCTCTCTTACACATTTATACACACACACACACACACACACAATCTCTTGCATTCTTCTAGACACACATACTTGCTCTCTTCTACACACACACTCTCTCTCTCCCTCTTACACTCTTCTACATACTCACTCTCTCTTGCACTCTTCTACACACTCTCTTTTGCACATTTCTACACACTCACTCTTTCTTACACTCTTCTACGCAGACACAGTCCCTCTTGTACTCTTCTACACACACACGCTTCTAAACACTCTCTCTTTCTTGCACTCTGCTACACACACTCTTTCTGTTGCACTCTTGTACACAAACACTCTCTTTCACTCTTCTGCACACATACTCGCAATCTCTTATACACACACTCTCTCTTTCATTCTTCTACACACACACACTCTTACACTCCCATACACACTCTTGTACACACACACTCTCTCTTACACACTTTTACACACACACTCACTCTTGCTCTCTTCTATGTACAATCTCTCTCTTGGTCTCTTCTGCACACTCTCTCCCTTGCACTCTTCTATACATACACTCTCTCTTGTACTCTTCTACACACCCACAATCTCTCTTACATCTTACACCCTTCTACACACACACACTCTCTCTCAAGGACTCTTCTACATGCTGTCTTCTACACACTCTCTTTCTCTTTTCTACACACTCTCTTTATCTCTTACATACTCACTCTCTCTTGCACTCTTCTACACACATTCACTCTCTCTTGCACTCATCTACACTCTCACTTCCAATCTTCTACCATTCTTTCTCTCTCTGGCCCTCATACACACACATACACTCTCTCTCTCACTTCTACTCTCACCCTCTCTCTCTTTTGAACTCCTCTCTCTCATCTGTACCTTTCTACAATCTCTCTCACTTCCACTCTCTATGGTATCTTTTATTCACTCATCTACATTTACCCTCTCTCATGCATGCTCTCCTATACTCTCTCTATCTCTATACACACTTTCTGTCTGTTCCTTTCCTACACACCCTTTCACACAGTCTTCTACAAAATTCTCTCTTCTCCTCTTCTACACACACACCCTCTCTCTCTTCCCTTCTATATTATCTTCCTCTTCTATACTCTCTCTCTCACTAACTCTCTTGTACTCTACTACACACTCACTCTCTTGCACTCTTATACATATTCTCTCTCTTGCTCACATTCTCTCTTTTGCTCACACTCTCTCCCTTGCTCTCTTCTTCAAACTCTCTCTTACTCTCTTCTACACACACTCTCTTTCTTACACTTTTCAACATGCATGCTATCTCTTTTACTCTTCTACACACAGACACTCTCTATCTCTCACTTTTCTACACACTCTCTCTCTTGTACTCTTCTGCACTCTCTCTTGTTCTCTTCTGCACAGTCTCTCTCCCATCCTCTTCTACACAATCCCTCTTTCTCCCTATCTTCTACACTCTTTCGCCCTTTTCTATTCTTCTCTCTCTCCCTCTCATTTCTTCTACGCACTCTCTTTGACACTCTTTCTCACCATCTTCTACACTCCCTTTTTCTCTCTCACCATCTTCTACACTCCCTTTTTCTCTCTCACCATCTTCTACACTTTTTCTTTCTTCCTCCCACTCTTCTACATTCTCTTTATTTACCATGTGCTTCTACACTCAGTTTCATACCTAAATACACTCTCTCTCACTCTCTTCTACACTCTTTCTATCTCTCTTGCCTTCTTCTACACTCTTTCTATCCATCTCACCCTCTTCTACACTCTTTCTTTCTCTCTCACCCTCTTCTACACTCTTTCTTTCTCTCTCACCCTCTTCTACACTCTTTCTTTCTCTCTTGCACTCTTCTACACTTTCTCTCTCTCACCTTCTTCTACACTCTCTCTTGCACACTTCTGCACTCTCTCTCCTCTCTGGGGAAATCATTTTTTCTCTATCTTTCTCTCTTGTCTCTTCTAAACAAAAAATGTCTCTCTTGTACTTCTTTTTCCCTCCTCTTATATCTCTCTCTTTAAAAAGAACATTCTATATTCTCTCTCTTGGGACCTGATAAAACCCTTGCACTAAATCTACATTCTCTTTTGCACTCTTCTACACTCTCTCCCATCCTTTTCTACACAGTCTCTCTCTCTCATCTTCCTCGACAAGGATGTCTCTTTTTACCCTCTTCTATTCGATTCTTGTTCTCTCCCTAATCTCTCACTCTCTTCTCTCTCTCTTGTCATTTTTTACACTGTTTTTCTTTCTTGCCTTCTTCTACACTTTTTCTTTCTCCCACTCTTCTACACTCTCTTTATTTCTTGTGCTCTTCTACCCACTCTCATACTTTTCTACACTTTCTTGAAAAACAGTTTCTCTCTCTCTCTCTTGCCCCCTCTGCACTCTCCCTTACCCTCTTCTACACTCTTTCTCTCTCTTGCCCTCTTCTACACTCTTTCTTTCTCTCTCACACTCTTCTATACTGTTTCTCTCTCTCTCTCACCTTCTTCTATATTCTCTCTAAACTCTTTCTCATGCTCTTCTACACTCTCTCTCATACACTCTTCTACATTTGTGCTTTTCTACATTCTCTCTCTTGTCACTTTCGCCTACACTTTCTCTCTCTCTCTTGCACTCTTCTACACTCTATCTCTCTCTCACCCTCTAAACTCTTTCTTATGCTCTTCTACATTCTCTCTCTCTCGCACACTCTCTTTCTCTCTCTCATACTCTTCTACACTCTCTTGTGTCCTTCTATCTATCTCTATGTTTTGTGCTGGCATTCAGTTTTCTCTCTTCCAAAATATCTTCGACCTCCATTTCTTTCCCTGTTTTTAATTTGACCTTCCTATTTTCTAAATTCTCTAAAATAATGAGTCTATTTTATGCAATTCTCTCTGCAGACATTCTTTTTTTCTTGAAGTTTTACACTTCATAAGGTTTTCATTTTTTAAGCTTTAGGTTAATTAGTTGGGAATTTTAATTAACAGTGACACTTAATTCATTCAACAGATGATTTGATTCTAAACAACAGATACACTAATTTATTCAGGCTAAGCCAAGTTTGGCATAATACTATATTTTTTACAAATTTATTTTCAATAGCATTACTATTTTTATATTTTCAAATTTTGAACTATACATATTTATATAGAAAATTATTCAACATGAAATTACCAATTTTCTTTTATATATTTTGTAATATAATTTGGTCTTTGCAACAATTGTATAGTCACAACATCAAATATTATATGAAAAAATTTCTTGTTGAACTTTTAACATGTTTATTACTGATTTATTTTTGTCATAGTAGAAAAAATGTAACTTTTTTATGGTTGAAAACATCACATGGTTATTTAACACAGAATTTGAGGTCAAACAAGGTGCAAGGCTTGTGTTATTTTTTTTTCATTTTTAAAAAAAAATGTTTGAGCCTTTTTCCCACTTCCACAGTGTACATTGTAATTGTTGTAGAGTAGTTTTCACAGTGGAGGCTTGTATTTCACTAAGTCGTCCTAAATTAGCTTCAACGTACAAAACATTAGGAACTTGAAATAAGAGTTAATGACGCAGCAATCTAGTTGTGATGGTTGATACTTCAATGTCCGACATCAACTGACTCGCTCAACACCACTGAGCTCAACTGGCCACTGCTACTACTACTTATTATCTGTGGGAGAGTCTACAATAGAATAGGTAATGTTCAGGTATAACAGTAATGCATGTCCTCGCCTTCAGAAACGATATGAACTCAAGAAGCAAGAAAAATGAATCAGAATCATAAATGCTTTCATTTCCAAATCCCCATCAGTAGAGGGTGTGATGGATAAATTGTCAACATTTTATATTTTTAATTATTTTCCCCACTAGTTTCTTTCTATGGTAGATTGTCAACCAGGGCTCTGTAGACCAGTTTCTTCTGATATCCAACCCATAGCTGGGGGGGGGGGGAGAAGAGGTGGATTCATACCTTTCCCAAGGGTATTTATGTGTAAGCGAATGTAACAAACTTGGCTGAAATTCAAAATTGCTTCTCCAATTTCTCATTCCAAGCTGCTATCTATTACACCAGCCACACATCCTTTACACTACAACACACATAAAGTGAATTTAGATAAAAATGTCACATGGGGAATGAGAAGGAAAGAAATGGCACAATTAATTTTGCTAATCTTTATACTAATTTATTTAAATTTTACTAACCTCCCCCCACCCCCAAAGAAAAAATCTTGCTGCTCAGGGTGTACTGTCCTTCTCACTCTACTCTAGGTCTTCAGTGTTTATTACACTCATTAACAGTAGTAAATGAGACAGTTTGTTAACCATTACACCAAACCTCTTTCAAAGCAACTACTGATTCACAAGTGCAACCCAATACAATTGCACTTAAGTGCAGCTGTTATTAGTTTATAATAAACAAAGCAACACATTCTGAATGACTCATGTGGTCACTAACTATCACTAGGGGATCATAGTAAGGTAGGTATTTGTTTCATTCACTTACAGGGTGCGATGTGTAAATTGTTGCCATTTTATATTTTTAATTTTGCATATGTGTGTTGTTTGTTTTTGATTTTGTCGACAACACAGTATTATAGGGCCAGTGAGGAAAAGAGCACCATGACGCAATTCACTCCATCTGAAATTAGGAAACAGCATGCTGTGCTGCTTGGCATTCATGCAGAAAGCGCCGATATGAACATTTCAGAGTATTTGTGTGTCAATCGTGCAGAGGATTCAGAATGAGTTGGATGAGTCTAATGGTGATTACAAAGGTACAGCAGCTCAGAAAGCCGTTCTTATTGTGGTGATAAGAAAAGAACTGCTGAATTTGTTGGTTAGGGCATCAGACTCAGCACAGAGGCCTACATCAAGTGTCTTGAGGAGGTAATCCTACCCTGGATCAAGAGGGTGGCTGCTGGAAGACTCTTTGTCTGGCAAAAGGAACCTGCACCATGCCACACTAGCAGGAGAACCCAGTCATGTCTGTCAGACCCTATCACTTCTTACATCTGGCCACCTAATTCCCCAGACTTCAACCCCCTTGATTATTATCTGTGGGGTGCAGTTGAGCAAGAGACCAACAAAACTCCTTGTAACACCAAAGATGAACTGAAGGCAAAGATTATGGCAGGAGACTGTCCAGAAGAGTTACAGGAGATTCCAAAGTCTTCTGGAGGCTGTTCTTGAAGCCAATGGCAGTTTTATTGAATAAATTTATTGTTTAGTATTTCAAGATATTTTTGTGTAATTTTGGTAAATATATCTGTTAAAATGAGATGTCAGTTTTATTTTCATTTTTGCCTAATTTAGATGACAATTTAATCATCGCACCCTGTATATGGTAGTGTATCCCTAGTTAGTCACTTGATTTATGATGTCATGTTCTCCTTTAATCATACTGAATATAACTAAAATATTCTTTGATCATGCAAGTCGTGTTTCTTTGGTCATATTGTTAAGAGAATATTTTTTATGAATTAAACTTCTCCTACTTCTGGGTCATTTGATGTGGGCGGATGACCTTACCAGTGAAGTTTTTCATTTGGGTATTCATATTTGTTGATTGGTGCCAAAATTAAGCTAGACCCTTGGCTAAATTTTTTGTATTTACTCACCCCCCCCCATGAGGTCAGGTTGCGACACAAGTTCAGTTTAATGTAAGTAGCCTGAGTGCATACACCTGGGCTAGAAACAAAAATTCCCCAAGTTTCTGCAACTGTCAGTTGTGCTGGCCTCAGTGCAAGCACTGATCCTTCTCTCTGGCGCAATGTGAGGGTATGACCTTGGGCAGATGTTCCCCAGGGCTGGCACCTCTCAGTATAATTTTCCTCAGCTGTGACTCTGTCCTTTAAAAAAAAGTTGCCCTGAAAACATAAATGTCAAAGACAGAGACACAACTTTCTTGGCTAATTTTGCTGAAAAACTACTTCAATGTTTTACTTTACAACCCTTTGCTAACCTGACATATAAACTATAACACAAAACCTAGCAACTTTCTAACTTCTTGCTGGTAAGCTTTTTATGTTTTTTTTTTTTTTGCCTTTTCAGCCACTGACCAAATGTCTAAAATTAAAATAAAACCTTTTTTGCTTACTATAAAACCTAGTTGGTTTTCTTGTCGTTCAATTTGCTTTTCTTTATCTTTTCTTTTTTCACACATGTGACACATATCATATTCCTGAATAATATCTTAGAGCTTGTTTGAGTATAATGTTCTTTGTTTGTCTTGTACAAGAATAAACAGACCCTTCTCTCTGTTCACACATCGATATCCAACAGAGATTTAGCCACATGAGAAACATGGATCTTGTGGATTCATTCTGACTATTTTAGAGAGCTGACAAAATTTACACCACAAAGATGAGCTTGACACAGAATTAAAGTCTTTTATATTGAAACAGAAGATCAAAAAAAGACTGAATGGAATTCCCCCTCCCCCTTCACCAATAGTGGGATTAAGAAGTATTTTTGTACTTCAATGTTTTGTTTCTTTACTAATGTTTGCTTCTGCTCAATCTCAGCTTCTGCTAACTTCACATGTCCTATGTCATTATTTGAGGTTTTCTGGTTATCCATACAAAAACTGAGATTTTCTATTTAGCCATAATATTCAAGCCCACACGTATGCACTCATAGAATTCAACATCATAGTATAAATAAACAGAATTTTAATTTCAACTTAGGATTTTCACATTTCACCAAAAGATCTTCAAGTAAGAGAAATTCTACATTTATGGAAAAAACAGTTAATGAAGGAACAGCATGATTTTGGATTTTCAATAAAAATCATGGTTTTCAATAAAAATTGAAACTGTATTATCTATGATTCAAAATCATTTGTTCATTAGTTTGAAGGTTCAAATTTCAATTTATGAAACAAAGAGATCAGATTAAACCTCAATTTCTGAAATCAGCCCCCCAAATCTCAGAACTTGCAACAAAATAGAATGAATCTGACAAATATCAGAGAAGTATTTTAAGAGTCAGATTCAAGGGGAACAGAGAAGGAATTTAAGAGTCAGATTCAAGGTGAACAGAGAAGGAATTTAAGGATCAGATTCAAGGTGAACAGAGAAGGAATTTTTTTTTCAAAGATTCAAATAATAGAGAAGGAATTTAAGAGTCAGATTCAAGGTGAACAGAAAATATTTAAGGATCAGATTCAAGGGATTTGTATTTAAGAGTCAGATTCAAGGTTTCAAAGAGAAACAAAAAAAAAAATAAAAATTTAGAAGGAATCAGATTCAAAATGTTATTCAAAAGGAACAGAGTAAGAATTTAAAGGTTAGATTCAAGGGGAACAGAGAAGGAATTTAAGAGATTAAAAGGGATCAGAGAAGGAATGTAAGAGTTAGATTCAAGAGAAACAGAGAAAGAATTTAAGGATCGGATTTAAGGTAAATAGAGAAATAATTTAAAGGTTAGATTCAAGTGGAACAGAGAAGAAAATTAAAGATCAGATTCAAGGTGAACAGAGAAGGAATTTAAGGATCAGATTCAAGGTAAACAGTGAAGGAATTTAAGGGTTAGATTCAAGGGGAACGGAGAAGGAATTAAAAGATTAAAGAGGAACTGAAAAGGTTTGTGTTGGAGTCACATTAGGTCTTAGTTTGAGTCTTGCCAAAAGCTTTATTTCTGATTCACTGTTTATTAATAGCTGTAAAATGATCACCTGATGAGTTGCTATGAAAAGCAATCGAAATTAAGATGAAAGAATGACTTGTCCAAAATTAATATTTGTATTTTTCATGTTTAACAACCTGAAGTCACAAGATCTTTTTCTTTCATTTTTCTTTTTGATATTTGATTGTTTTGTTTTAATCTACATGAGATTAACAACAGTTTTAAGCCATTTTACTTAGGAAAAACCAATTAACCTTGCTGAGTTTCTCTCTTGATCTCTCATTCTCTCCCTCTCCATATTTCTTGCATTACCACTATTTGCCCTTTGCTTTTCTTTTTCTCATACATCATTTCATCTGCTGCATCTAATATTCATGTGACACTGTTTAGCTATGGTAATTGGCTAACTAATTAACCATAGAAATTAAAAACAGGAAAGACTTAAGGGCAAGAAAGAGCTATATCAAAAGATAGACTGATCAACATTAAAAAAAAAGATTTTATTTTATTTACAGTGAAAGATACTTTTCGCACAAGACAGAAAATCTGTAAGAAAAAGCGAGATATGAGATTCTGTCACAACTGATTAATGTCATGATAAGGGAATGACATGCCAAGAGAAACAGAATTCAGAAAGAAAAACAAAGCCAACCGACACATGGCGGCCATAAAAAAATTTGAGACCACCACGACCACCACGGAGAAAAATAGATATTAATTATCTTTCAGAGATATCATTTAATTTTAATTCCTGGTTCCAACGAAGAAAGCCATCTGGTATATTCACGAATTCTGGCATGAGAAGGAAAATCAAAAAAGGAACCATTATTATTGCTTATTCAAACTGTTGACATCAGACACAGCGTCTCGAAAATGGGCATCTGGTGATAAGAGAATTTTAAGGCATGAGAAAAATAAAGAATTTGATTCTCAGGTAAAAACCACCTCCAGCTAAAAAGTTGACTTAGAAGAAACCAGGTGTCGGGTTTTTACAGTGATTAATGAGTCGATAGAGGTCCCAACTAAGTGAATTTTGGGTGTCCCCAAAATCAAGATATGATAAGAATTAATTGGCAATCTGGGATTTGTAAAAAAAATGTTTTGGAAAAGGAAAAAAAAAAAAAAAAAAAAAAAAAAAAAATTTTGTAAACAAAATTCTGGATAATAATTTTAAGAGGGCCAGTCTAGCCACACCCACACTGCTGAGAGATCATTGGTCAAGTGGTAGCATGGGTGATAGGCGGAGGTGAATGTATGAGAAAGACGGAGAAGTTGTTAACACCCACTGAGGGGATTGGTATGAGATACCAATGTGAGAGAGGAAGAGTCTAGGAGGATAACTCTCCTCCGACCTTCCCTCACGGACAAGGGAGAAACCCCCAAAATGGAAAGTGATTAATCTTCCAAAAATGGGAAGTAATTAATTTTCCTGGCCTAAGAACAAAGAGAATTCTTGCTGGGAATCGAGAATTATCAGGAACCCAAACCACGTCAGGCCCCACACCAGGTTTTGGTTGGTATCCATATAAACAGTTGTCCCGGCAGCTGAGTTTAGGAGTTCAAGAGTTGTTCATTTGGAGAGTTGAGTTGGAGACCAGCCTTGCAGAAGCTGACCGAAGATTTCCACGTCCTTTTCAACTTAAGTCTTCCTACCAAAAAGCAAGTTTTGTTGATGAACGACTTAAGATACCAAAACTCACTTAAAAAAAAAAAAAAAAAAAAAAGACAAATCCATAGAAACAGGCTGGGAGAGAAACACACTCCTGTATTCAACAGACAGATAAAGATAATTGTTATTTCTCAACATATTTGAACCTCTTGAGTTTGTTTTATTTTTTTTTTTTTTTTTTTTTTACGCTTATGCGATATCACCTTTACCCCAGGATTCAGCTTGCACTACGGCCCCGATGCCTGATTGATTTTGTCTACCTAAGATCAAAATCACAATGTGGGTAGGTTAGACTTGAGATCAAAGCAGTTACTCCAGAACCAGACGTTGGAGGCAAGCTGGGAATGACAAAGTTGGTATCGAACAGGGAATGACCAGATCGACCAGGACACAGGCTGGTGGCAGCAACAAAGAGTCAACCCCAAAACGCTGGTGGAAGAAACCTTACAGCCGTAACAACTGGGAGTTGACCATGGGCCGACAGTGCAGTGTCATATATTGACGTCGCAACCAGTGGACATCATATATTGGGCAATGGACCACACCACAGAACAACCTTTCACATCCAATACTTTTATAATTCTGGCTTTCAAATTATATGTTTAGAAACATATTCTTTTAATGGTCTGTTTTGTTTTATTTTTACTATTTTATGGACACCATTCTTTGGAACGCTTGTTTAGAGACAAAGTTAATGGCCTTTAAGCTTTTTCACATATTTGTTTTTAAAATTTTAAATGTAAAAATTTTGACACTGTTCTCCAAATTTTAGAAATACCAAAGTGGGGGCATGTCAAAATTGGTTATTTCCATTGAAATAGCCTCAATTGCTTAACAATTGGTTGATGCAAATCATAAATTACAACAAAAATTTACTGAAAATTGGTAAAATTCTTTGCAGGAACACAACATTTTTCACACAGACTTTAGTATTTGCAATTTAAATTATTTGAATTTTTTTTTTTTTACTGAATTTATAACAACCTTTTTGATGCTAATATCAGACAGTAATATGATCAAATGGTGCCTCTTTCATTTCTACTAAATATGAAATCGTGTCTACATTAAAGCACCATAATTTCATATTTAATTTCAGTCAGTTATAGTTAACTGTATTAATTTCCCTCATGACAGAATAAATGCTCCTCCTTCAATAAAAATCATGAATACTTTTGTTGTCAATGAGTTTATTACCAGAGATGTTAAAATGAAAATCCAAAAAATTGTCTTTATGTGTCCTGTAAATAATTATCAGTAAGATAATCATCAGACATCTTTTCTTATGGCTCAAATGGCCGAAATGTTGTAGATTTATTTTTTTTTACATATTAAATAATTTTTCTAATTTGCCAAATTGATGTCAAATGTAAGTTCATTTAATCAGTCTTAAATGTTATGATTCAGACAAGATCCAAATTGAATGAAAAGACAAAACAAAAAAATTAACTTGAATGATTCATCTCAGAATTAAAGATACATTTTCCAAAATTTATTTATTTTAACCAACACCCTGAAACTTTATTATCCATTGCAGAAACTTTACAGGTGTTTGACATTTCCTTTGCTTTTTCTTTTTTTGTTAACATGAAAGTAACAAAAGGAAAAAATCAATAAAATTCAGACAATGAACCCTGATTTCTTTGCTCCATTCTCATTTCCCCACAATATAAAATGTCAGAATTCAGATTTCATCATCACTGATTTTTTAGTTTTTTTTTGAAGTTGTTGAGATTACTTTTTCAAACTCTCAACTGATTTTAATACGTTGATGTTCATGTGATATTCTTGAATTTCAAAATAACTAAAAGAGAACAGTAATTGCAAGAAATATACAAAGAGAAGCATCAAATTCTTGAATTTTTCAATTGGAGAATTGATCCATCAGTAATCCCAAAAGGGTCAACAAATCCAAATATATTTCAGAAATATAGTTTAAATACAAAGCATTATTTCAAATTGAACATCTCAGAATATATCTTTATTTCATAAAAATTTAAACTATATTCATTATCAAAAAGCAAAGTTTAAAAAATATTTCAGGAATTGGTTAAATTTGGTTTAAAGCACAAGTTCTCTTGTTCTATGCTATTGTCCCACAAAACTAGTGGATTAAAGCAATTTTTAGTCATTTCTTGGGGTGGGCATTATATATTTTCAAATACTCAAATAATGATAAATTTCAAGATATCCTTAGATATGGTCATTAGAATGAGAACAATTTAGTACCATAGATTAAATAAAGGGTTCAGTTCTCTGAAGGGTTTATCCTGGATTGACAGAATGGCCAAAATATTGTGATAACAAAAAGGTGAGGACAACAGTTAGCATGTAAGAATAACTTGCTCATCCCAGAAATTGGTTTTGCTTAGAAAAGGAAAATGAAAAAAAAAATATGAAAAAAGACACTACAATGTACACTGTCCACCTTTTGTACCCTACAATTGGGCACTAAAAATATGTTTGGTCATTGTTCATATTTTGGGAAGTGGCTTTAAATAATAGTTATATAAATTAAACTCTTTGCCACATCTACTGCTAGGTGACAACATTTTAAAAGATCTACCTCCAGCATCAATAACTGCTCCTTATCTATCTTGTAACTGTCTCCAGTTAATAAACCAAAATCAAATCTTTTAATAAATATTGATGTTCTTACAATATTTTCCCTCACTCTCTTATTATGAAGAATTGTCTATATATATATATATATATATATATATATATATATTTATATAATATTGCAATTTCTTTAAGAAAATTTTATGAATTTAGCAAAGGACACAATCAACTTTGAATTTATTTGATCAAAACTGGTATTGAGGGTCTTTTTTTGCATCAACTAATCAATCCACCATTAGCATTGATAACTGATTAAATTGATCTCCGAATGACATACCTGAAAATCAGATTATCTTTACATTGTACTAGTTAAAATAGACTTCTGACATTTCATCTCAAAGAGAATTTAACAGGGTTCCCTCTTGACTGACTTATATGAAAAGTCCAAAGGATTCAGGTCTGAAAACATACTGATTATATATTTTTTTTGATGTGATCATGCCAGAATGTAACCCTCTTTTTTCTTGGGTGGACTTTTGTCTTATAAGATTCCAGGTTCTTGTTGGTAAATACAGATTTCCTTTGTTCACACTTTCTATCAATGACTTGCAATCATTTCAACACTTCCTTATAGACAGCAGCATTGCCCCACAAGCCAAATTCCAGATGGTCCTTTCCAAGCCATATATATTATAAAAAGCAAATCCATTGTTATATAATCCAAATGGATCTAGTAATATAAAATATTATGGGGTGATGCAAAAAGAGCTTTTGTATTTATTATCACAGAGCAAATAATTAGTACACAAAATTACTTCAAGGTAACAGGCTTATTTCAACCAATGAAAAATTCTATTAGTCTTATTCAACCCCACATAGCCTGTGTTTATGTTGGAATTAGAAACTTAAAAGACAACTAAGAAAAAAAAAAAAAAAAAGCAAAACACACACAACCACCATGCTGAAAAACCAATTCAGAATTTATCCATTTCAATTTTTTCAGTTCATTCAAAATACAAGAATGTGCTGTTATATCATTAGTCTTAAAGAGAAGGTGCTTTTAAAAATTAAATTCAGATAGATAATTTGGGATTTTACTGTGACTTATATATATATATATATATATATTATATATATATATATATATATATATATATATATATATATGTATATAGGACAAGTGTGTATTTCTAATGTTAAACTTGATGTATCTTTTCTTAGCAATCAAATCAATAAGTTGTTCACCAACTTTTTCTAAGTAACGTCATTTTTGTCTATTTTTTAAATAACTTTGTTTTTCAACAGTCGGATTTTTAAAAAGGCTTTTAATTTTTTAACAGCAACAAAGACTTATTGTTTTCCTTTATTTGAATAAATGAATATTATCCTTTTTATTATAATAGTATTCAACATTCTTTTTTTAATTTTGCTTTTACAAAGATATTTTGAATTATGAATTAATATTGTCAAACTCTCAATATGCAAGATTGAGCATTTGATTTAATTTGTTTCAGATTTTTTTAAAAGTAACAGCAAAAGATGTCTTCCTCTAAGATGAAAACAATTTTCTCCATTTTGAAATTGTTGTTATTTGGAAGTTTAGCTAAATTTTTTGCTATATTCATACCTGACATTTATAAGTCTTAATTTCAAGAGTTGCAATCCAGGGATAAATTTAATCTTTTAAAATCACTTCATTTAGATGAGCAACCATTTTGAGGTTTGCAATCAGAGACTCAACTGGAGTTCACCTTTCTTTTTAAAATGTCAAAGAGCCATGTATCAGCCCTTCCTTTCAGGACGTGGGCTGTCGTCATGGCTCTCCACCTCCCTCCCCTTGCAGCTCTCAACAAGTTCCTTCCCTCTGCTTCCTCCCCCAGACCATGTTCTGTCATCCACTTGCTTAATCCATCAGGTATGTCACATGTTGTTTTCCTTGTCTCTCTTTCCATCTATTTGACCCATGAGTATCAGATTCTCCAGGCCCTCCTTCCTCAAATGTGTCCCAAACTGCCTCTTCCTGATATTAAGTATAAGCCTCCTCCTTGTTTGCAACCTCTCTAAGATCTCATTGTTGCTCACACACTCAGTCTATGGTATCCTTAGCATCCTTCTGTAGAAATTTCTTAAAAGAAAGCAGACTAGTGACAGGGAACAGTCTGAAAGGGAACATCCATTGAAGCAATAATAGACAGTATGGTGATAATTATTTGAAGTTTGGATTTTCTTGGACTGGAGTCCAATATGTGTAGTTTGCAGTGAAAAGATGTCGAATCCATTTGCAAGATAAAGATCTTAACTATTTTCAAAGATTGTTAGAGTAACAATGAAAGCAGTGCAGTACTTGATTGGCAACTAGGTCTCATCATTTTACACTTGAAATGTCTAGATGTAACCATAAGTTCTATGCTAACAGTTTCTTCTATCACACTTCTCCTTTTGTAAAATCTTCTTCCAGCTTCTTGCTTTCCAGTCAAGTTTGATCTTCAAAAAATGAAATGCAATGTCAATTGTTAATCACTGTCTTCTTAATCCCTCTTTTTTTTATTGTTCTCTTCTCAATGTTTTCTTTTTTTCATATCCTTTTGCACTCAGTAATCCCTTATGACTTAGTGGCTTTATTACCTTTCTTGGGGTAAAACGAGTAAAAAAGAAAATATACTTTTTAGAATTATTGCATCTTTGGAAAAGGTGATGAAAAAATTGCTGGAATTTTTGAAAATTGAAAAAGAATAAGTAGATATCTGTTATTAAATTAAACTAAGCAGTTGAAATGCTTTTTGTAATCTTTTGACAGCAGTAATTTCCAGACTTATTCTATAGTAATACCATATTAAAAATACCTTTTAATTTTTTTGAAAGCTTTCAAGATGTCAGACACTAAAGTAGCCAATAAACTGTTCTACAGAATGTGGCTTTTATAAGTATAATATAAATATATTGTTAATAATTTTTACTATAAAAATAATTGTTATAAAAGTATTGAAAATCAGGAAGAAAGGGGTTGTCAGTGGTTAGGAATGAATGTAAGTGGTACAGAATAGAACTATTTAAATAATGTAAATGCATTGCTAATGATTTTACTATAGAAATGCATGAACAATTAGGAAGAAAAGGATTGTCAGTGGTTAGGAATGAATGCAAGCATTACTGAGAGAAGAGTTATCTCTATCTATAAAAGACAGGATGTGTGTGTGTGTGTGTGTGTGTAACGAATGCACGGCTGCAATTTTCGATGGATTTGCACCAAAATTTACATGCACATGCTCCAAGTTAGTGGGAAGGCCAAGACCAATGTTGCATTTCCCAACTCCCATCGATAGTGGAAATAATCGATTTTTTCATGTTTCTACGGCAGTTTTCATGTAGTTTGCAGCCATTTTCTACTGGCCAGAGTGAGAGCCTATAGCTGGCTGCCACGAATAGGCAGGAAGATTCTACTGGCCAGTGTGAGAGCCAACAGCTGACTGACACAAATGTTAACTAGCATGCTAGCATGCAAAAAATATCAATAGCTGCATTCGTCACAAGTGGGAAAAATTTAAATCTGCATGGCACTTTACTCCAATTGGCTCATTCGCTTGCTTAAACTCAACTTTGATTCTGATTTCGCAGAACTGGGTTAGGTGTGAAAAAGTATTTGTTGTTAACATTCTTTTTTCATTCGGTTTTTCCAGTTATGAGTCCTTTTTTTTTTAAAGATGATTGTTTTGTGTTCATTTTGTTTAGTTCTTTTTTTGTAACAGATTTAATGTTTAGTATAGAGCTTAGAAAAAATTTGCAGTGTGAGATAGGCAAGAAGTAAGGCATGTAACAACATCAGCCCGGCAAATGGCACTCCATTAAAGGCAAGGAAGTGTAAAAATATTTTAAGTCAAGTGATAGCGATTGGTGTATGAGTTGTACAATTTTTGAATCAAGCACGGGCAATGTGGGGCCATACTGCTAGTTATTCATATAAACATTATGTGTGTATGTTTGTGACAAATCTGAAAAGAGCTGAGAATAATGTGTGTTCAGATGTATTCCTCTGAACTTATTCATTACATGTATACTAGTAGAGCTTTTTTTCCTTTACCATAGATCTGTTTTTAAAATAAACTCTTATGGACCTCCTAAAATGTCTTTTAGAAATTGCAAACTAATGATAAATAATCTTAACTGTTTAAATCATGCAATTATCAGTTTGTAACTTACCAAAGATAATGCTAATAATGCATCAACCACATCCACAAATGAATTAGTTAATCTATCTTACTTTCATTCTTTTTCTGTGCCAACCAGATGGTTTTGCCATAATCTTTGAGTAGCAATCTGTCAGCACTGTCTGCCAACCTGGAGAATGTCAGAAGCAGTGTGTGTTACACATGTTGGTTTGGTGCTTTTAGAATTCTGTAAAGCTTTAACATATTTTCCAAAATGTTTGATTATTACATTTTCTTGCTTGCAGATGTTTTTTTATACAACTTTTTTTATTTTTTTTTTTTTGAGTAGCAAAGGAGTCTACACTGAAAATGGGCAGATGTTGTTGTGAGGTGAATGACTTCTTTTAACCAGGTCATTTTTCAGATTAACTCATATTGAAGGATTAAAAAAAAAAAAATTTCAATTTTAACATTCATTTTTAAAAAAAAAAAAGAAAAAAAACAATGTATTCAGTAATAGTAATGTCAAGGGAATAATCATCCTTTTTGACATACCATTTTTTGGCCGGCACAAAAGTTAAACATTGCCAAAACATTTTATGAACCTTTTAAAAACTTCATTTTTATACTATCACTAAAGAAAACATATCATCATCACCACCATCATCACCACCATCATCATCACCATCATCAAGTTTAGCCATTGGTTCAGTGTGCAGCTGAACATTTCTCTCCACATATCTGGGTTAAAAGTCAAAGAGGTATTCATATATAACAGTGTCTTGAGCAAATATAACTGGCAGAGTCCATTCTGCTTCAGATTAAACAATGGCCAGTCCTCCACCTTGAAGGCTAATTTTGGTCATGGACACTTGAATGTTGACTCCATTGTAGGAACCCTTCACCCTGGTCATTTATTTTGATCTATCTTTCTTCCCGTAAAAATTTTGCCTGTCATTCAATATTTGTTCTAAAATCTGACTGCAAAGATATTTTGCTATAGAGTACAATCTGCCCAGTTGTGCTAGATGGCCACTGACCTTACAAGAAAGTTCATCTGTGCTTGAACGGGTTTTGTTTTTAATCCTGCACTGTGTCTACCCTATACTCACTAAAAAAAAAGCTGATGAGATTGTTGATGTTTTCAATTGCTCATGATCTATCTTAACCATGCATTTTTAGTTAGTACTAGGTTAGATGGTATCTATAGCACTTGTAGATACAAAATGACTATGAAAGGCATATTTCTCAATGCTAAAACTACTTTTTATGATTTTTTACGTCATATTTGAAAATCATACTATTTTTTATGGTAACATTCCTATTTAAAAAAAAATATATATTCTTCTGTGCCTATAAAGTTGGCCAGGGCAATGGGTCTAATAGCTGGGGAGGGGTAGAAATATTTTGCAAATTCTTAAATTTGTGGGTTTGTCTAAAAATCTAAAATTCTCAGTCAGTTATGTTTTGTGGAAATACACGCTTATGCGATCATATATCTTTTTTGCATAACTGACAAGGACATTTTTATTTTTCCCACAGTAGGTTGCCATCAATTCATATAGATACCATCTAACCCTGTACTAAACTAGTGCATGGTTTTTTTTTAGTCTATTTTGGTTTTTTATTCTAATTCCACATACCATGCCTTTATCCGATAACTGTAATTTTAGAATTGCCCTTGATTCCTTTTTTTCTTTTAAGAATAATGCCAAATTTTGACCTCATTTTATTTGGTACTCTTTGGGTTAAGTCACTTTTCAAATCAGTCAACCAACAGTTTTATCCCCTGGGCTTGAGATATACAAAAGCATGGTACATCTACCCTCATGAACTTACTTAAAGGGTTCAGTTCAAAATTCCAACAAATATCACCTGAAGAAGGCTGAACCATACAATGCCTGAAACATTGTGAATATGACAGTAAAGACGAGCACAACAGTACAAACAATGTAAACAGTGTAAATAATAACAATACCTCATCTCAGAAATATAGAGAAATGTTAATGGTTTTCTACAGAAATTCACCTTTCAAAAGAAATAATCATTTTTTATCAAATATCTTTTGTATTACTATCAGTTAAGCTCTCCAGATCATGAATAATAATAATAATAAAAATAATTTCTAAATTTTATGAGAGGGTCCAGTTTGCTATGTAAATTCATTATAGATTGATCCCCACCCACTACACAAGCCAAATAAAGTTTGATAAAGGAAATAAAGAGAAACCTTAAATGCTTAAATTTATATTTTAAATTTCTATTTCACAGATGTTTTAAAATTATTTGAAACTTTATATGTAAGCATTATTTTAACATAACACAGGAAAAAGGTATATAAGAATAGGCTTTAATTAATATAAACTAGCAGCATGGCCTGGCATTGCCTGTGCTTGATTCAAAAATCGTACAAGTCATACAGTAATCGCTATCACTTGACTTAAAATATTTTTGCCCTTCCTTGCCTTTAAAAATCTTGCCATTTGCCATGCTGATGTTGCTACATGCCTTACTTCTTGCCTATCTCACACTGCAAATTTTTTCTAAGCTCTATACTAAACATTAAATCTGTTACAAAAAAAAGAACTAAACAAAATGAACACAAAACGATCAGCTTTAAAAAAAAAAGGACTCGTAACTGGAAAAACCGAATGAAAAAAAAAAATGTTAACAACAAATACTTTTTCACACCCAACCCAGTTCTGCGGAATCAGAATCAAAGTTGAGTTTAAGCAAGGAATGAGCCAATTGGAGTAAAGTGCCATGCAGATTTAAATTTTTCCCACTTGTGACGAATGCAGCTATCGATTTTTTTGCATGCTAGCATGCTAGTTAACATTCGTGTCAGTCAGCTGTTGGCTCTCACACTGGCCAATAGAATCTTCCTGCCTATTCGTGGCAACCAGCTATAGGCTCTCACTCTGGCCAGTAGAAAATGGCTGCAAACTACATGAAAACTGCCGTAGAAACATGAAAAAAATCGATTATTTCCACTATCGATGGGAGTTGGGAAATGCAAAAATCAGTCTTGGCCTTCCCACTAACTTGGAGCATGTGCATGTAAATTTTTGGTGCAAATCCATTTTCGAGCAATAAAATATTCATTACACACACACACACACACACACATCCTGTCTTTTATAGATAAATAATTAATTCTTCTCTCAGTTTGAAGCTTTCATTCATTCCTAACCACTGAACAATCCTTTTCTTCCCTAAATGTTCATGCAATTTGAGATAGTAAAATCATTAAACAATGCATTTACATTAATATTAAATATTCTATTCTGTAAACAACATTCATTCCTAACCACTTGACAACCCCTTTCTTCCTGATTTTCAATATATTTTTATAACAATTATTTTTATAGTATCATTAAATTAACAATATATTTATATTATACTTATAAAAGCCACATTCTGTAAAACAGTTTATTGATAAAAAGTGTCTGACAAATTGAAAGCTTTCAAAAAAAAAACTTTTTTTCTATTTTAATATGGTATTACTATAGAATAAGTCTGGAAATTACTGCTGTCAAAAGATTACAAAAAGCATTTTTTTTCTGCTTATTTTAATTTAATAACAGATATCTACTTATTCTTTTTTCAATTTCAAAAATTCAAAATTTTTTCATCACCTTTCCAAAGATTACAATAATTTAAAAAAAATATTTTCTTTTTTTACTCGTTTTTATAAAAGAAATATAATAAAATACCACTAAGTCATAAGGGGGATTACTTTGTGCAAAAAGGATATTCAAAAAGAAAACATTGAGAAGAGAAATAAAAAAAAGGGGGAGAAACAGTGATTAACAATTGACATTGCATTTCATTTTTTAAGATCAAACTTGATGTTAAAAAAGAAGCTGGAAGAAGATTTTACAAAATATGTTGAAGTTTCCATAGAAGAAACTGTTAGCATAGAACTTATGGTTACATCTAGACATTTCAAGTTTAAAATAATGAGATACACTATTATGCCAATCAAGTACTGCACTGCTTTCATTGTTAATAATGATTTGAAAATAGTTAAGATCTTTATCTTGCAAATGGATTTTGGAAAATTTCACTGCAAAAGCATTTTGGACTCCAGTCCAAGAAAATCCAAACTTCAAATAAAAATCACCATTACTTATCAACAATTGAATTCAATGGATGTTCCTTTCAGACTGTTTTTAACCAAAGTCTGAAGTTTTGAAGAAATTTCTACAGAAGGATGCTAAGGATACCATAGACTGAGTGTGTGAGCAACAATGAGATCTTAGAGAGGTTGCAAACAAGGAGGAGGCTTATACTTAATATCAGGAAGAGGCAGCTGAAGTTTCTGGGACACATAATGAGGAAAGAAGGCCTGGAGAATCTGATACTCACAAGTCAAATAGAGGGAAAGAAAGACAAGGGAAAACAACATGTGACATATCTGGTGGGGTTAAGCAAGTAGATGACAGAACGTGGTCTGGGGGAAGAAGCAGAGGGAAGGAACTTGTTGAGAGCTGCAAGGGATAGAGGGAGGTGGAGAGCTATGATCACCCACGTCCATTAGGAAGGGCTGTACAAAAACCAATTGACAGCCTATTAACACTTGAACTCCCTTTGCAGTCTACTAAGAGTAGCTCCTCAAAATGGATGAACTTATTTTATGTAAACAATTTTATATGAATTTATACACTGATTGTCCCGTCTTGAAATTATCTGCATTCCATTTCAAATTACAGGTATGCAAAAGTGCAAAAAATATTACTATGAACAAAATAACAACAATTTCAGTACAATTAATGTTGTTTTCATATTATACAAATTTCAGAGTAATATACTTTTAAAAAACTGGAAAATTATTAAATCAAATGCTCAATCTTGCATATTGGAGAGTTTGACAATATTAATTCATAATTCAATATAACTTTGTAAAAGTTTGGAATTATAAAAAGAATGTTGAATACAATTATATGAAAAAATGGATAATATTCATTTATTCAAATAAAGGAAAATTTTAAAAGTTAAGTTAAAAAAATAAAAATACTTTTTAAAAAATAAATATTGAAACAAAGTATTTAAAATAACATGATTCAAAAATGGAATTACTTGAAAAAAAGTTTAATACTTATTCATTTATTCAAATACTAACACTGTACCATTAATACTTTCACACACACACATATATATATATATATATATATATGCTGTGACAATATTTTGTAGCACGGCGGTTGAGAATCACAGCTCTAGATAGATAGCAGAAGCACCTGACATGATATAACAGCAATATTCAATGCATGAATGAATGTGTAAGAAAAATGAACAATACAGAGAAGCAACTTTCCTAGCAGCAGATTTAGCAATTGATTCAATATAATCTTTCCATTTCACGTCAGCCGATAATGTTAGCCTGAGAAGGCGCAATGAATGTTAGTATCAACAGAAGAAAAAGGGTTCTTTCAGACAATTACAAGAGATTGGTTTCATTTTGGAGGTATTAAAATTAAAAAGCCATTTCTTACCCCAGTTAACAACAGATTGTAATCTTCATTTTGAAAATTTTTCTGTAATTTGCCTTTATCAAACATTAAATCTGTTACAAAAAAAAGAACTAAACAAAATGAACACAAAACGATCAGCTTTAAAAAGGACTCGTAACTGGAAAAAACCGAATGAAAAAAGAATGTTAACAAAAATACTTTTTTCACACCCAACCCAGTTCTGCTTGAATCAGAATCTACATTGAGTTTAAATAAACGAATGAGCCAATTGGAGTAAAGTGCCATGCAATTTTAAATTTTCCCACTTGTGACAAATGCAGCTAATGATATTTTTTTGCATGCTAGAATGCTAGTTAACATTTGTGTCAGTCAGCTGTTGGCTCTCACACTGGCCAATAGAATCTTCCTGCCTATTCGTGGCAGCCAGCTATAGGCTCTCACTCTGGCCAGTACAAAATGGCTGCAAACTACATGAAAACTGCCATAGAAGCAGGAAAAATCAATTATTTCCACTATCGATGGGAGTTGGGAAATGCAAAGTCAGTCTTGGCCTTCCCCCTAATTTGGAGGCCTGTGCATGTAAATTTTGGTGCAAATCTGTCAAAATTTGCGGCTGTGCATTACATACACTAATTTTTAATGCCTTTTATAGATAGAGATATTAATTTTAAATTTTAATTTATATTTGAAATTTTTATAAGTAAAAAATTCTTTATTGAATGAAGAAAGGTTTTTGGCATACATGGTAATTATAAATTTAATAATGAATTTCATCCACAAACTGAACTACCCTCTTAAAATTTAGAAAAAAGAAAAATTTGATATGCATGATCTGGAGTGTAATAATAATAATCCCGTCCACTCATTTGGATGGGAGTAGAGGTTTGTCTCTTGTTTCCAGTTTAGGATTGTGTTTCCAATTCTTTCTAAAGTCTTTCACTTCCAGTAGCCCCTTAAATCTTAGTGGCTTCATCACCTTGCTTGGAGTGAAATGATTAAAAAAAAATATGGGAAAATGAAAACTGCAAAATATGATTATTTCTCGGAAAGGTGTCTTTTTGTGGAGATGCCAACTTTATTATCAACACTTTTACCGCTGCATTGTTATGACATTGCAACCTGACTGTACTGGCTCATTTTAAGAAAAATAGGAAATTGCTATTAACTTATAAATAAATGATAACAAGACACTGACAGCAATTTCTCATGGCTGCTGGTATTTTTGTTTCAGTTGGATACTCTACAGTACAAACTATACTAAACAACACCCCAAATATGAAATAAAAATATAGTTGTATTGTAGGCTACTATACATCTACACTAGTTTGGAAATAGTACTAGGCACAAACTAGTTTATAACACAAATGCATTAAGCATTACTCTTCAAGTATAAATTGAGTTCTCCGAGCCACTGACATATTTCATATAGAGAAAAACATTAAAATTTCCTTCCTTTCTGCCGTGCAATGATAGCCTAGAGGTAAGATATCTGGCATGTATAATCAGTCAGGTTTCAATCCCGGCTTGAAGCAGTCGGACATCTAGCCACACTGAGCTGTGATACAAAAAAACAGTCTGTAGATGACTATATATATATATATATATATATATATATATATACTATAATTTCCTGTTGAAAATTTTTCTGTCTAGGATTTTTCAAAATTTATCAGTTCTAGGAACCAACAGCCCTGGAACCAATACATATGATTTGATTATAGTTGAAAAATTTTGTGCAGAAACATCCACAGACCAGTTGCCATCCAACTATATTCTTATATATAATTTACCCATAGCTGGAGGATATAAGAAGAAGATTCATGCCTTTTCCAAGGGTATTAGTAAAATTGAATGTAATGGATTTTTAATAATTCAAACTCATTTTCAATTCCTCAATCCGAATTTTCTATCTATCCACTGTGCCTCCTCAATATATATATATATATATATATATATATATATATATATATATATATATATATACATAAAATTTATTTAAAAATATGATTCCTTTTAAATAAGAAAATCATTTCATGTTTCAAAAACAATAAATAAAAATATAAATTTTAATCTCAAATTCAATCATAAAAAAATATTTAAATTTTTTTATTTTCATCGTCAAAAAAAAAGCAAATTGTAGCTAAATATGACACTTTTATATACAACAAAATGAGAAAAATTAAAAGTTCATAAAGCTTATAATAGACATAAATAATATTTGAACCAGACTAAAATGTCATCTTCTGCTTTAATTTATGACACCCCAAGGTACCACCTAGACTTGACCTTTTCTGAAAGTAACTAATAATTTGATACAAATATTTAACCATTATGCCTCTTAATTAAATAATTGGGAAAAATTTCTATAGTAAATTAATTTTAATAATGAATATGCTTAAACAAAAAATCTTCTTTTCAAAGAAAGTTATTCCAAAATTTTGCTTGAAGAAAACAGAGATTGGTAAGGAATTCAAAACCCTTTCTAATAATTATATTGAAGAATTCAGCTCTTGTTTTTGAAAAATAAAGAACTCTTATGAGAATGAAGAAATCATAGTTTTAAATAAATGATTATATTTAGAAAAAAATTTTGTATGAAATTTATGTTTTTTAAAAAAAAAAAAAAAAATACTAAAAGAACTTTGGATTATTTACCTAACGAGTTCTTTCCTATTTTCTGTATATTTTCATTTCATACACACATATATATATATATATATATATATATAATATATATATATATATATAGATAAAAATTATTGGAAAATATAAAAACATATCAAAAAATATCTAAAAATTCCAAAATACATGAATTTTTTTCAATTTAAATTTTTCCCTTAAGGAAAGGATCCTGATAAAACTCAATGTCTAAACAATTAAAAATATAATAAAAGAATAAAACACTAATATTCCATGGTCATAATTTATTCCATTGGAATTGTTTTTATATGCACCAAATCATCAAACACTATATATATATATATATATAATATCTGGAAAATTAATGAATTTCAAGTTTTATAAAAATGTATATGTAAATGTATAAGTGGAAGTACTAAAGAAAAAAATAACATCTTCAATAAATTTTTTATTTAAAATTCATTTTTTTTTTTTTTTTTTTTATATATTTTTAAATCAAGTTAAGTTATCTTATTTATTCTAAAGTATATTTAGGAAAATAAAAAAAGAATTGTCTATGTGTGTATATATTGGCATATATCATATTGATATTATACAATGGTTTTTTTTTTCAAAATTTTTATAAAAAAAACAATGAATTTTTTTCAATGTGCAAAAACATTTTTAAAATTTTCTTCAAGGAAGAATTAATTTTTGTACCTTAATGTTGTATATTGATTTTTTTTTGAAAAAATTTTTTTATAATTCTTTTTTTAAAATAAAAATATGTTTAGAAAATAATTGTGCTTTTGCAAGATATACTATTTTTAAAATGTTTTTCTGTGCATTTATTTATTTTGATATATTGATTTACGATATATATGTATTTAAGAAAATTTTCTTCATTATCTTTAAAATTTTAAAGTGGCTTGCTATATTTTAATTTTTTTTGTACAAATTGTTTTTTAGAACATTTATTTTTTAAAACTCTACAGTTATAGGTGATTTTGATTTACAATAATATGGTTTGTTGGTTTTTTTTGTTGTGCTTTTTTATTATATGTTACAAAAATTCAACTGTACCTGATTTTTAACTGTATTTTATGAATATCTTCTTTTTTAAAAATAAATTAATAAGTTTCAATATGTCATGAATTTAATTATTTAAAATTTATTTTTTTTTATATAGGTTCTTGTATAGTGGGTTTAAACCATATAATTTTTTTTTCCTGTTGATTTTTTATTTTTTGCCTGTGTGGCATGTATTTGAATTGATTGTTTGATGAAATATCTAAATCATTGCAGAATCTCAAATTAATGAAAATTATTAATTAAAGGGAAAGTAGAAAAAAAATAGACAATCTGAATGATATGTCAATCTGAAATACTTTGAAATTAGATTTATAGTTGCTTGAATAAGAAAGTATGCTTTGATTAATAATATAATAATAAAAATTGAAAGACAATTAATTAAAAATGAGTTTATGGGGAATCAGCTAATAAACAATAATAATTAAAAGATTATTGGAAGTTGAAGAAAGGTAAATAAAATTAGATATGATGTGAATAAAATGTTTTTTTGATTTCTTGGGAAGAAATTTGGAAATGTTCTTAAGTTTGTGCAATTATTAAGAAATGCCCATGTAACAGAATGTCTTTGCTAATTAACTGCTATATAATTAATCATAATTTGTAATTAAAAGCAAACCAGATCGTTTCATATTGATGTTCCCACTTTATAAGATGGAATTATCAAAGAGTAGGCTCAGCAAAACAAAAATAAGAAATTGTACTGATAAAGTTTTATAAGAGCTGTCTATTCTGAATCCTGTGACTAATCTGTTCTGAAACTTGCAACATCCTTGTTCTGAATTGTACTACTAGTCTATTTTACTTATGTCCTGTTTTTTTTAACTTTGTTACATATTACATTATAACCATTAACCTTTTCACAATTTATTTATAATTAATTATTTTTTGTTTTTTGTTTTTTCCAACATTTCATTTGGCATTTCTCTGCCTTCCATAGTGATTTTTTATTTGCTAGAATGTTGAATCTTACTTACTAGTAGCATGATCTTCCTATTTCATGATTGGTACTGATGCTTCTTTGTTCTTGAAATAGTCTTATTCTACATCATGGAATCATACAAATAATCACAGATATTGGGCTCTAAGTATCAAATAATAGGGTGACACTGAAAAATTTAAAGTCTATTAATTTTGAACTGATTTTTCTCATTATGAGTTTGAGCTATATAATTTTTTTATATATATAAATTTATATATATATATTTATTTATATTTTGTTTCATTGAAAATGACAGACAAGGTAGTTTTTAATTTTTTTATTCATTTTTTTTGTGTTCAAACAAGAAGGTTTCTTTTTGATTACAGAGTATCAGAAAACTTTGAATTTTCATAAATCATTTTCATTTCATATATATTTTTAACCATTTCAAATGATTTTTTTTTTTCCTTTTGATGTGTGTTTATGTGTATGTTTTTTAATGTGTTATAAAGATATTTTCATTTTTCTAAAAACACAATTTTTTTAGCCTTTTTTTATGTTAATATTGTTAAAAGAAGTTTCATTGATGAAACTCATATCAAAGTTATTTATTAACTATGAAAATTGTGTTTAGGCCATTGTGTATAATCGTGTTCAGAAAATAAAACATCTCTATAACACATAAGAAATTTACACATTTATTTTTAATTAAACTTTCTAATTGAAATTTTCCTTTATAATGAAGGATTTTGCTAAAATAAATGGCATTTATATATATATATATATATATATATATATATATATATATATATAATCAATCAGTAATAATCATCCATAGAAATCTAAATCAATTTTTTGAATTCCAAATTGGTGTCAGTTCCATCGTATTTCTACAGGTCATTAAGAAATGAATCAACCTTTTTTACATTTTTGTGAAATTTTATTTATTTTTTTTTGAACAGAACTGATGATCTACCTATCTCAAGAAATTGAATAATAAGTTAAAATATTATATTTATATTTTATTTTATATATATATATTTTTTAACCCAAACATCCCCAATTCAACTTAAATTGATTTTCAGTTTATAAATAAATGTCATTGTGACAAACTGTTTCTTTTTTCACAAATCTCATCATCATGTGGCTAAATATGATATGGTTGCCTCTAGCTAGGAAAAAAAAAAATAACTGAATTTGTCAAAAATCAGATTTCTAATCATTTTAGCTTTAAACGTAAAGTATGGATGAAAGTGGATTTTTAAAATGTTAATTTTTTTTGATTGATTTATTCTTTTTACCGACAGTGAATATAATATATTTTTTTCCTTTAAATTTTTTATATAATAAATATTCAAAAATATCAAAAATACCTCATTTTAAGATATAGAATGAAATTGATATTTCAGGAGCCAATATTGGTCATCCAAATTAGACTATATATTCTATATATATATGTGTGTGTGTGTGTATATATATATGTGTGTATGTGTATATATATTCAAATATATATTAAATATAACAGACAATGAATGTCTATTATGTTTGATCATGAGCCATTCTAAACTTCCTATAGTTGCTTTAATTTTGGGTGAAAATAAAGAAAAAATTGTCCAACATTTGGATATTTTTTTATTATGCTGTTCCTTGATTCTTCTAAGCTTTTTGGCTCACATGAGCCATCTTCAGAGTGGTTATATGGACATTTAAACAAAGATATTCACCATCAAAGATAATATTTTGTTATGTTGACATAGAAGATTGCTATGTGATGATAACACTTGTGAAATAGTAGATGCAGGTCATAAATTCATGATGCAGTTCAATGACATTGTACCACATGAGAGACTGAAATACTAACAACAGAACCATATGTCTAGATGCAATGTAATGTGTTATGACTAGTTTGAAATGTAATTTTGTTGAGTGTAGGTTGCTTTGTTTTAATGTAGATGGGCTCCAATATCTGAAGGTTCTTTTTATTGTATGTATGTGTGAGTATTATTGTGTTATCAACTAATATCTATCTAATATTATGTAAATGGTTATGATTTTTCTAAGAAATGTTTAATAGAACTAAGATCAGAAAGGTGACAGGTAAGTCTCCAGGAGAATGTGGTTGTAGTAAAACCAATATATGTAATGGGTTTATTATTAGCATCAGAGATACAATCTCTGAACAGGCATGTAAATTGATACACTACATTGTTTTTTGTAGAGGATTTAGTTGTGTGGTTGTAGGGTTATTAGAGACTATGAGGTCAATTGTTTTAAATTTTTTATAATATATGATGAGCTTAACTTGTTTATTATTATTAATGGGTTTAACATTTCTACCTATTACGTTTGCAAGATTTTTATATTTTGGTTTCTCACATGGTGTGACGTCATAGAACCACATCATGAATTTATGATCTGCATCTGCTATTCCATGATTGTTATCATCATATAGCAATCTTCTATGTCAACATAACAGAATATCATCTTTGATAGTGAATATCTTTGTTTAAATGTCTGTATAACCACTCTGAAGATGACTCATATGAGCCGAAAGCTTAGATCAAGGAATAGTATAAAAAAATATCCAAATGTTGGACAATTTTTGTCTTTATTTTCACCAAAAATTAAAGCAAAAATATAAAGTTTAGAACGGCTCATGATCAAACATAATAGACATTCATTGCCTGTTATATTTAACAATATATGTCTGAACAATGATCTGCTGCCTCAATACAATATATATATATATATATATATATATATATATATATATATATATATATATATATTTGAACAGTGTATATAAATATAAATAAATATATATATGTATAATTATTACATAATAGACATTCATTGCCTGTTATATTTAACAATATATGTCTGAACAATGATCTCATGGCCTAAATATAATATATATATATATATATATATATATATATATATGTGTGTGTGTGTGTGTGTAAAAGTATATAAATATAAATAAATATATATATGTATAATTATTTATATATTATATGCGCAGTACTTATTAGAAAGTGCTCAATATCAGAGATAGAGCTAACATATTTTACAAACTCACATCTATCTAACCAAATATATATATATATATATGTGTGTGTGTGTGTGTGTGTGTGTATGTGTGTGGATGTGAAGATGAGTGGGTAGCGTGGAATGAGAAATCAGAGAGCCATGTTCAAATTACAGTCAAGTTTGTTTTATTCGCTTACATGAGAAAGGTATGAATCTATCTTTTCTCCTCCCAGCTGTGGATTAAATAATAAAACAAACTTGCTCTCTAACCTTGTTTGGTAGCCAGTCTGAGAGATGGGTAAATCTGAATATAACATCTGAGGATGGTTGTCTGAGGACCTTGTAGCACATTATGTGCATCAGTTCTCCTCTGTATTCAGTTCTTTTAAAAAGTGTGAATGGTTTTGCACAACCCTTCACCACTATAACCAAATCATATAGGCTTTCTCTGATATTGAACACTTTTACCCATAAATACAGCATACCTATATCTATAAAACTAATATATATATATATAATAGCTGGCCACTCGTATTTAAGGATACTCATCTACTATGACAGCCAGGCAATCCCTATTGCAGACACTCGCTCAGGCACATTTGTGTTTGCTCAACAACCACAGAGCTCACCTGTGGTTCATACTGCAACTTTTCTGTGCAGACCTTAGTTACAGTTTTGGGTAGACAGTAATGGTTATGTTTCAATTTACTTTACAGGCTATTGAGTAGGAGTAATTGTGAATCTGAATGCAGTTATTTGTAGCTATTTTATAGTAGCATTATCTTTTTACTTGTTATTTATTATTGATTACTTAATTATTTATTGTTGATTATTATTATGATTATGATTATATTTACTTTTGTTTATGTGTGCATTTGTAATTTGTTTATTATTTGCTTAATTTGTTTACTTATTCAGATTTTTTGTTTATTTTATTTATATATTTTTTTCTTGGAAGTTGGTTATCTTATTTATTCTAAAGTATATTGCATTATCTGTTTTCTAGTGTGTGTATATATTGGCATATATCATATTGGTATTATACAAGGTGTTTGTTTTCAATTTTTAAGTAACAGTAAGAATTCATTTTCATATCTGCATTTTGTGATAATTTATTTTCTTCTCCTGACAGAGTTTACAGTTTTTGGATTTAATGTTGTAGATTGATGCTGTTTTTCATGATATTTTTGGTATAATTCTTTTTTTTTAACTTCCCATATATGTTTAGAAAGTATTGTGCTGTTTGCATATATACTATTTGTAAAGGATGTTTTGTGTGCATAATTTCTGTTTCCAATATCATTCATTTACGCCTATGTATATTCTTTCTTCATTATCTGCTGATTTTACAGTGGCTTGCTGTATTGCATTTTTTTTCAAACAATTGTCATTTAAGGAGCATTTATTTTTTACTCTGCAGTTATAGGTGATTTTGATTTATATGGGTGGTTTGTTGGTTATTTTTCTGTTGTGCTTTTTTATTATCTCGGTACAACTGTACCTGATTTTTACTGTGTTTCTATGAATATCTTCTAAAGAGTGCTAAATAAGCGAAGTGTTGTGCATGAGTTTAATTAATATTTTTCCTACATTTATTTTTATGTTTTTCTTGTAAAGTGGGTTAAAGCATATGATGTTTCTTTTCCTGTTGATTTTTATTTTGTGCTATGTGGCATATATTTGATTGTTTGCTGAAAATCCACTATCTTTTAGGGCTGTTTCATATTATTTTTTGGCTTTGGAAGAATTGTCTTATGGCATGTGGTTAAACAATTGTGTGATCATGTGTTGTCATGATTATTGTTGGTGACTGGTTGGGAGGTCTGTCTATATAACTGGTTTGCTGTTGGCTTTTCTATATAGATGATGTGTGCCTTTTCTTAGGCTGAGTATGGCATCTAGGAAATCTACTTCTTTTAATGAGTAAAATGTTAACAACACTATAAAATAGCTTAAAGTAACCACATTTAGGTCCACAATTATTCCTACTCTATAGCCTATAGAATAATTTGAAACATAGTAGTTACTACCTACCCAATAACTGTTAGGATAATACAATAGACCTTATTACCCATAATGCACTATTGACCAGCATATATAAATAGTTGAGTCAAAACACAACACATATAACCTGAAGATTACATTCAAGCTTGAAACAGACTGTTGACACTTGGTGTTGAACTCAGTTTTCACTAATATATACAGAGTGGCCATAAATTATCTGTACAATTTTAAAAATTTATAAAAATGAACATTACTCTATAGTGTTTATTGGAAAACATAGACAAATAAAGTTTTACTTAAATACATCAAAACATTTCCACACAGGCTCCATGGGTTGCTTGTAACACATCTAGACAATGATCAATTTCTAAAGATTTTCATTTTCTAAAAGTCTTCCTGTTTCCATAAACTTCTTGTGCCAGTCATGAATGCTAACACAAATTGACAGTGTTTTATCAGTATTTATAGTTCTGTAATTCTGCTTGACCTGAGTGTGCAATTTGGCTTCTATGACCCAAAAACAGTGTGCTTTCTCTTGTGGCCTTGTCATTGGGCTTTCTCTTGTGGCCTTGTTATTGGGCTTTCTCTTGTGGCCTTGTCATTGGGCTTTCTTTTGTGGCCTTGTCATTGGGCTTTCTCTTGTGGCCTTGTCATTGGGCTTTCTCTTGTGGCCTTGTCATTGGGCTTTCTCTTGTGGCCTTGTCATTGGGCTTTCTCTTGTGGCCTTGTTATTGGGCTTTTTTTGGCCTTTTGGGCTTTTTTTGTGCATCTTATTCATTGATTAATTTCTCTTGCGGCCTTTGTCATTGGGCTTTCTTTTTGTGGCAATTGTCATTGAAGAACTCTTGTCATTTTGATTAAAAGTCAATGATCAATAGGAATCACTTTTAATATCTACCTGAAAAGACAAATGAAGGTGAATTAAAAAAATATATATATAAAGTAAAACTTTAACAATATTTATTTAATATGCAAAGAAGTATATTGATGGATTGTAACTGATGTATACAATAAACTGTAAATTGTACAGATAATTTATGGACACCCTGTAAAATAAATATATGATAAAAATACAGGCAATTTTGTTCTGACCTCTTTTGATTTCAAGGTTACACAGATTCAGCATCAAGATTAGGAAAATCCATAGCCATTGGACATGATATGTGTGAGAGGGGAAAATATGAGTCTCTTTGGAGTATGATTTAACTTTCCAGAATGAAACTGAAAACCAAACAAGCCTGGAGAGTACACATTGTAAAAAAACAAAAACAACAATGATGAGTAAATTAGTCCCAACTAAGCTATATACAATGAATTTCATGATATATTTAGGACATTAAACAAGGAACTAGCAATTGATTGTAGAGTTGTTCCTTTTTAAATGTAGGTTCTTATGCTAAAGCAGGTTTAGGTTAATGGATAATGGCTGGAAATGATGGCATAAAATGTATAAATTTGCATAAAATGTATAAAATGTATAAATTAAATGTAGGCTCTTATGCTAAAGCAGGTTTAGGTTAATGGATAATGGCTGGAAATGATGGTATAAAATTGTGTAATTGAAGCAAAATTCCAAAATAGTATATTTACAGTTCATCAGTATGAAGTTGTAGTACATACATGCATACATACATACATATATATATATATATATATATATATATATATATATATGATGAAAATATAGATTTAAGGTATGTTATATTTATGAGTTAAAGTGCTTGATATCAGGGATAGAGCATATGTAAAAATAAAAGTGGATAACTGAGGTCCGCACTAAGTGGCAACAGTCTATTTTATGCCTGAATGCAAGATAGCCTGATGATTACATTCGAGCATGAAGCAGACTGTTGTTGATTGGTGTTAACCTCAGTGTCCACTTATATATGAAAAATTTCATATAGAGTATATCTGTTAAAGGACAATATGAGTAAAGACAAAAGGAAAATTCATCTTAGCTGATGTGTTTCATCCTTGAGGGCCTTTATCTACAAAAAATGAAACACCTCCTCAATGACGACAGTATCTATGAAAAAGTAAATGAACACATGATCATGAAAGAGACACAAACATTCAAAAATAAAAAGAAGAAATTGCTAAAAAATGTAGACAATTCTTGACTAAAACTCATTGAACACCACCTAAAAACACCCACACTTTAGAAATTACCAAAAATACATAAACTGGACCTCCCTATGAGACCCATTATACCAGGAATAGGTAGAACTCCACATAAACTAGCTGACACACTAACAAAAATTTTAACCCTATTTCTTGATACAACTGCATATAAATAATAACTCTAGTTATATCCTAAATAAATTAAAAAACATAGACCTCAAAAACAAATATATGATTAGTTTAGATATAAAATCTTTATATACAAATGTTCCTCTAAAGAATTGCCTACAATTACTAAAAAGACACTTAACTAAAACAAAAACGAAATTACCTATTCTTACACATAAAATCATAAAGATGTTCTATTTAATCACCAATGTTTTTCCACCTTCAATAATTTTTATAGACAAAAATTTGGTTTAGCAATGTGATCTCTCGTTAGTGGCATTTTGGCTGGTCTATTTTTGGAGTTTCTGGTAAGTGGTCCTTTCAAATATATTTTACCACAAGATTCTGCTTACATCAGATACATAGATGATTCTCTATTAACAAGACATAATACTACACAATCTTGTCAACAAACTAAATAACTCAAACCCACAATAAAATTCACCTTCAAACCAAAGTCTAATGAAACCCTACCCTATCCTAGATAACATATTACATAGAAAACAACAATGAACTTCAGTTTGAGATTTACAGTATGTCTTGATCATTTTTTTAAAATCTGGAATAATTATAAGGATTCTATTTAAGAGTCTGTAGCTCCTAATACTTACCCAAAGAAAAAATATATATACATAGAAAGGACTTTCAAAACCTCTAATATCCTTATCATTTCATCAATGCTAAAGGAAAGGTATACAAAATATACAATGACAAAAAAAGACTATCTATTAACTCTATAACATACAATATCCAAAACAATCTATCCAATGTAAACAAAATGAAAATAATCCCAACCACATCCAAAACTATGATGGATATGAACCAAAATACCAACAACAATAATAATTCTGAAGTAGGTATGTACAAAATAAATTACCAGAACTGTTCCTCACAATGCATTAGGGGAAACTTGTAGAAATTTAACAAAACATATCCATGAACACAAAAGAACCCCAATACACAACAATTTATCAAATGTATTAGTTATATATAGAAATAAATTCAACCACAACTTTGACCTAATGAATGCCACACTTATTAAAAAAGAAAGTAATTTACTTCGAAGGAAAATTCTTAGAAGTGTCGCTATCAAAACTTAATAAAATATAAATCTGAGTCCCAGATTCTTTCCAATATCTTCATTTCTGAAGGAATTACCCCTTTCCCAAGCCAAGATATCTGACCGCAAAAATACTAGAAAATTTGAAGAAAATACTTAAATCCATAATTTCATGTTATTTGAAATATATAACATATAAATCAATCCCAAATAATTTAAATACTAACTCACATATATAGTTATATGAAGCCAAAAGAATAGCTACTAAATTAAAAATTGATGATAGTATTTACAAATTCCATAAACAGCAAGCATTGATCACAGTTAAAGACCATAAAGCTAACTTCCTAAACAACCCACAATACCGATTACTCAACCCAACTAAAAATAATATCAGTAAAATTAGTAAGAACATCGTTGAAAGAGCATGCAAATATACAAAAGATGCTCTAGGAATTTACCAGTGGCATAATTCAGTAGAAGCCATAGAATTGAAGAAAGGAAGAAAGAATTCGATATTTGTATCGAGAACCTGCTAATGTCTGTCATCAATTTAGCAAAAAATTACTGTCCTATTAGCGATCACAAAATTAAAATCATAAAGCAGGTACAAAATCCTATATTATTCCATAATTGTTATCTGTAGACCAAAAGAACGAACACAGAATTTAACATTGCTACGAGAGTTTTTGGTTCTGTTGAAGCATGTAAAATTCTCAGAATTTTATTATGGTGACTAAGATTTATTTTCAACATTGACAACACCAGAGATGACAGTGTAATTTTCCTCCTCCATAAAATAAGTCCAAGAAATACAGACCAATTGAGAAAGGAACTGATAACATTTTTCAAATATCACTAGCTAAACATTGCCACAACCATCAATGCTAAGCTGATCAACTTTCTCGATGTGACTTGAATAATGGCTATTACAAACCATATAGCAAAGGTGTATATAACCACAAATATGTTAATAAATAGTCCAACCATCCCTATAATCTTCTATAATATATAATACGTCACACATACATACATATATATTTACTTTTTTTGTGTGTATAACAATTGAGGGGCAGTGTGAAAAACAATGATGACCCGTGTTAACTTGGTCCCATTGATGCATACTGATATCGCTATCAAAGACGGTTTGTATATATAATACTAGCAGTAGAGCCCGGGGATGTAACAGTAAGAGATAGATCAAGTATCGACCATCATAAAGACTGAAAAATAAAATTGACAAAGATTATTGTTTAAGGTTGACGGACACACATGTCTTTATTAGTTTTTTTTTTCTTTTTTTACGAATAGTATTCAATCGTTATGAGTCTACCGATTGAATAGAATTTTATTATAAACAATTGTCTTGTAAATGGAATTTTTAAAGCATTCTGAATGTAAAAATAAAGAAAAAAGTGTGCAAGACAATAAGAAACACTATCTGCCAAAAAAGTTTTGTTGAAATCAGTTGAAAAATATAGGAAATCCGATCCCATATATAAGCGAACATACACACACAAACAACCTGGGTTTTATAATAAGTATAACTCAATATGAGTTGTCCCCCTTTCATTCTGGTGACAGAATTGTGTTTCATGCAAAAACAATTGTGTTTTTCCAATTTTTGGCACTGTTAGAACCACCTCAATGTAATTTTACACAGTCCTGTGAAGTTTTGTTGAAATTGGTTGAAAAATGTAGGAAATCCGATCCAATATATAAACGTACAGACACACACACACACAATCTGCATTTTATAATAAGTAAGATGCTACATATATCTTCAAGAATTCTTTGTTTTTTTTTAGAAATTCATTTTAAACTTTAAAAAATTATCATAAAAAAAGAGTGGTGGAAGCACACAAAATAAATTTAAAAAATATGTGATGATACATTGCTCTTAGTAGGATGAGAAATAAGCAGGCACTGAAATTCCAGATTGAATCTACAGACTGTCAAGGATTACTCAGACCTTCCAAAGTTTACACAAAATATTGTACTTTGGGAACTTTTGCAGTAAACATAATTCTGGTTGTAAATTTATAACATTTATGCAGATAATATATGGATATCTATTCTTAGCTATTTATAAATTGTACATTGTTCAATTATTAACGTTAATAATGAACTATTTTAAATTAAAAAAATTGTACTTGGATTAAACAAAAATTACAATATAATACATATTACTTATAATACATTCCTTCTTGCCATCAATTTTGAAAACACAAGTACACTAGTATTCTAAATGATTTACATAAATCAGTGCAAGTTAGATTATCTAATAACTCCAGCAATAAGGAAATATTTGATAATAATAAAATTAAATATATGAAAGCATTAAAACTAAGCAACCATAAAGTAAATTTAGAAAAAATCAAAAAAGGCAAAAATAAACAGAGACACGAGATTGTGTTATGGTTTATCCCCTGCCCCCCACCTAGACACACATACACTTATAATCATAATGTTCAAATGAATATTGGAAGAATTTTCCTAAATTTAATTCATAAACACTTTAATCACTCTACAATATTAAAAAAGATTTTTAACAAAAATAATGTAAAGATCAGGAAAAGCTGTGTTAAAAACATCGAAAAATCAATATCCCATCATAACAATATTATATTGAATAACTATATCACCAAAAATAACATTAATCAATTTATAATAAATAAATACAACTGCCGAAAAAATACGATCTGTCCTTTAAACAGGCAGTGTATGACTAATAATATTGTATCCTGAGCTAGCATATATTCCAGTAATGATGTCAAATTTTATTTTGGTTCCACTGAAAATCCCTGGAAATTTAATTTCTATCATTATTGAATGTCTTTAGGAAAAGATGAATAGCACTGCTCTCTCCAAACATTTCTGGTAATTAAAGAATGGTGATAATATACCCATTATCATGTGGTATATTGAAGAAAAAATCAAATCTTATAATGGAAATGTCAATAGATGTAATTTATGCTTTGTAGAAAAATTATTTATCTTAAAATTCTTGAATAACCCTAACTTATTAAACAGGAGAAATGAATTGATAGTTACATGTAGATAAAAAAAAAAATTAAATATCTGTTGAAATACATTGATACAGATTAATTTTTAATGTAAATTATGACCATTCCATTTTTTAAGTTTTTTTTTATGGTCACTAGGTCCATTTATTTTTATATAAAAAATTTATTTTTTTAATAAAAGTTTGATAAAATAATAAATAAAAAAAACAGTAATCTCCCTTTATGCTTAATATAAAATAATATTCACAACTGAATAAAAATTAATATTTTTTAAAATTTATTTTACATATATATATATATATTGTTATGGGACCTTACCCTTAATAACATAATGGACTATTCCATACGTAAGAAATACTGTGCCTCAAGAGGAAGCAGAAAGTTCAGTCTGAAGTCTGGAGTTAAATCCGTCAAGAGTCTGTCAGTCAGTCAGAGCGAGCGAGTCAGTCAGTCGAGTCAGAGGCAGACCAAAACAGAGTTGCTGACAATTACTACTAAACCTGATTGTTCGTACTAAGACTTTCTACTTCTCTGTATATATTCCTGTTTGTAATATATCTGTGTTATTCCATATCCGTATTTGAGTTCTTTATTGGTTCTACCTTGGACTATCACCGTGGTACAAGGAACTGGACCATAACATATATATATATAATAAAAATCTCCTCTATTTTAAATACAACATATATCTTTAAAATAAAAATTTGTGATCTCTGGTTAATCGTGTTAACCAGATATTTTTATTAAAATTATGTCTCTATCCAGCACCTGAAGATTGCATTGTTCATGAAACTGGTGAGGGATAATATGTATATTTATTAATATATGCTTAATAGCTCTGTTATATTACATTGATCACTATTTTATTAGCACCAGCACTCTATGTATATACAAATGAATAGGATAAAAAAATGTACATACACACACAAATATTTGAATGTATGTAAGTATAAATATTTATTTTTATTCTAAAGTGTTATAAATACATTGCTCAATGCTATGAAACAATGCTATAAGCATATATTAGTGAATATGCATAATATCCAACATCAATAACACTATTCAGAGTTTCATGCAATTCAAGCAATCTTGAATTGCATGAAACTTTGAGTAGTGTTTTTGACGTTGGATATATATATATATATATATATATATATATATATATATATATATATATATATATAAATATATGTTAATTATCACTTACTTTAATTTATTAAACATTGAATCTTGAATTGCATGAAACTTTGAGTAGTGTTATTGACATTGGATATTATATATATTCTCTAATATATATATATATATATATATATATATGTTACTCGCTCACTTTCATTTATTAAACATTGAATTGTATGACCTCATGTCCACCATAAACTTGCCTGACTTTTCTGTTAACCTGATGAATATTCATGAATACTCCTATACCTAAATATTTTGAAAAATCAATAACATTTTTGCTCTTGTATATAAATGCTTGTCACAAAATAAAACCCTCATGTTTGCCTTGATAAAGTTCCTCAGGTGACAAAATGTGTTGGTTAGGATAAATTTACCTTTAGTATTTATTCTTACATATTTGCGTATGTAGGCAGCAAATTCTCTGATTGAATAAATTACAAACAAACATTATGTCTGCTAATTTTTAATACTCACAAATAACCTTAAGCCATGTTAAATTTCTTTTATTTTCATTTCCGAAATACTTTCAGTCTTCTTCCAAGATCATCTTCAGGGGTTCAAATGGTACAAAACTTATACTAATAAACAACATATAGCTGTCTAAAATATAAAAACCTAACAATGAAACCATTGCCTCACTTGATGTCGAAAACCTATTTACTAATGCCCCTGTTTGTGAAACTATTGTGATCACTATAAATAACCTATATCATAATCCAGCTATACACCCACTTAAAATTAGGCTTAACATATTACAAAACTACTGTCCAACCTTTAGCAACTTCTATATGCCCAATTTTGAAAATAATATTTTTAGCAAGTTTAAAAAACCCTCCATCTGACTTAGATATGCAGATGATATTCTTCTATTAGTCAAAAATGAAGAAGAAATATGTAAACTCCAAAAACAATTCAATGACAACTCTGTTCTTAAGATTTCATATGAACTTAATGCTAGTAACAAAATTCCCTTTCTTGATATACTGATTAACACCAATAATAATAAGTTCACCATCTCCCTATATAAAAACTCACCAGCATAAATTCTTGTACTCTTAACTATGAAAGCGAATGTCCAAATTACTATAAAATAGCTATTATAAAAGACCTAATAAACCATGCAAAAACTAATTCATTCACGAAACAGATATTCTACAGTGAACTTAAAAATATAAAACACTCATCAAGCAAATAAGGTGCTCCATCAGAGACCTCTATACAAAACATATAGAACATATAGCCCTCCGACTAACCCCAAACATATCATCCTTTTATGTCATAACCAGATGCATGCTAATTATAAAGAAGATGAAAATATTCTAAAAAAAATTAATAAAAACTAATACATCCACCACAGACCCTATTAAAAAAAAATAAAACTTATTATATACTACACTAAATCCACTACATTGAATAAAATCATTTGTAATGACTCTTCCCCAGCCACTTGCGTGTTGCAGAAAACCAACATCATTTAAAAATTTAAATGTCCTCTGGAAGACTTCATCTCCAATGATAAAAATATCTATGTTGGACACACAACAACACTTTCATGTAAGCTAAGTCTTCACCTGAATAATACTTCCAATATTTTTAAACACTTACAACAATATACCTGTCCACACTCAGAATTCAGAAAAATCCTCATTGAAAATACCTTCATACTTTTCCATGAAAAGAATAAATAAACTAAAATTTTTTAAAGCTATTTATATCAGAAAATTGAAACCAAACCTCAATAAAATTAATTACGAATACTATGCAAGCATCTTAAAATGTGTACAATAGTCTTTAAATATTAGCACTTGTCATTAATAGTTTTTCCTTTATCTAACAACTACTCAAGCCTGGAACTTTTCTATAGCATAACTAACCAGTGTCTGTCAACCAGCCATGACAGCATTCACATATAAAATGGTAATCTCCGGTTGACCACAATAGTTTTTGTCTTTCACAACCATGAACACTAAATAATTACTCTATATTTAGCAATACCCTGATGATAATATTATGCTATGTCAAAAGTACTTGGGATAAATACAATATGAGCCAACATGGTGTTTTCCTCTCGTCTTTTAACAACTGCAAAAAAGAGCTTATTTTTGAATATGAAAGGATCTTAATGAAAATAAGTAAAAAGAACATGTTGAAATTATTTAACGAAACCTGTCTGAATATATATATATATATATATATTTATATATATATAGAGAGAGAGAGTGCCATCCACTTACAAGCCTTTTTGCTGTATCACTGCACATCAGTGTGGCTAGATGTCCGACTGCTTCAAGCCAGGATCGAAACTCGACCAATTTGGCATCAGTCAGAGGTCTTACCCCTAAGCTATCAGCGCACAGCAGAGAAAGGGAAATTTTAATGTATTATATACAAAGTGTGTATAAATGCTAGTGGCCAAGAGGGCTCAATTCACAACTGAAGAGTGGTGTGTTAATAGAAGTAGCAGCCACTGTTTTGAAATTGTCCTTTCTCCAGAGTGCTTGATCGAAATGAGAGCATATATATATATATATACATATATATATATATATATATATATATATATATATAAACTGACACACACATAGTGTGAATCAACATTAGATGTTGCATGGTGATTTTCAGCTCCATGCTTTATGTCAATCTTCTGTCTTCATTTTTGTCTAACAATTACATTGAAGCATCTCTGCAAGTGTTGATTCCTATATACATACTATATGTACATACATATATTTATGTGTGTGCGTGTGTGTGTGTGTGTGTGTGTGTGTGTGTGTGTGTGTGTGTGTGGTGCTGTATCTCCAGTACTGAACACTTTTGCCTTGTAAATATTATCAATTTTAAATACACGTATACATTTCATTGAATGTGACAGACAAGGAAAATCTGATATGATTTCTCTGAACTTACTTATGTTCTTAAAGTTCTCCTTTTACAAGGCCTAACAGTGTAGTTTCTACACTTTCCTAATCTTGGATTATATACTCTTGTAGTCACCATCAAAGGTAAACTTAATAGAAATCTTGTCAAATTTTCCTTGCCAGTTACATTTAATGAAACCTGTATAAAAGAAAGATTGCTGCTCAAATATATATATTGAAAAACAATGCTAGTTGGTTGTATTCAACTACAGTGAAACTGGTAATAAAACATCCCCAATACAAAATAGAACATATAAAATTGTAATAAAATTACAAAATAAAAAGTAAAACCAAAGCCAGTAAAATTTTACCCTAGAAATGAAGGCTTCTCAGGTCAGGTTTAAATTTTAATCTTACTTAGCTCATGGTGTTGTCCTTATATCCATAAATATTTTTTTTTTTGTATTGGTCTGTATATATGCCACTGCACGCACACACACACATTCACGCATATATATATATATCAATGTGTGTATGTATGCTTGGTTTTATTGATTTTCACATATGTTTAAACATTCACACACATACAGATATATAATCTCAGTCTTCATATTTCATCATAAGTGTTATCATCATCATTGAAGGAAATGTGGAGTCCTCTTTTAAAATGGCATCATCACAATAGACCGCTTCATTGTCTTCCCAGTGCATATTATGGTAACAGCAGCAGGTGGAAAATTTGTTTCACCCTTCCACCCGCCACACAAAGAGGATCTGGGTTTGCAATTCACCTCCTCCTCCGCCTCCCTCCCCACTCTTTTTCTTCCTTTCTTCTCTTTCTTACTACACACTCTATTACCAGGTGCACACATGTGATTTGAGTTGAATATTAATTTGATTGGGGCTCTTTACTCACTAATGAACGAGTTTGGGGGAGGGCGTCTTCAATGCATGGCAGCCGTTTCTTTGTTTTAACCTTTTCCTGGCAGTGTGTGGATGCAGAACTGCCTGCATGAATGCTACTGGAAGAGATTGAGGAGGAGGAAGAATGGAGCAGTGATGATTTTGTGCGGAGACTGTCAGACCATCTAGGAACCAGATTCCATCTGTCCTTTTCAGCAGATGCTATTGTCGATTAAAGGAGTTGGCATCAAAACTCTACTCCACCATTCCATTCTACCTGTGCAGGATTTTGCCATTAAATATTTATCCACCACTAATCGCAACAATTGAATTTGGTGGTGGGTCATTTTATAAAAAGACAGAAGAAGCACAAAGGAAACAATAGTAGTGGGAAGAAGGAGGGAGAGAAAGAAAGAGTTAAGAGATGACAGAAAAAAGGATATATAGTATATATATTATATATACATGTATGCATGATAGTGTGTGTGTATGCACATGTACACATACACACACACACATGCAAAAGAATACTGAAAAGTTCTCAGCCCAAACAAGCTCTTCTTCAGAAAAAATCTGATGTTTCATCATTTAGTCAGATTATGGGAAGTGTACTATACTAAAACCATGCACTCTCTTTCTCTCTCTCTCTCTCTCTCTCTCTCTCTCTCTCTCTCTCTCTCACACACATACACACACAGAGGGTGGATCAATATGTCTGTAGCTTGTCATATAGTTTTAAATGAATTTTGAACTGAAATTTTCACTGTATAATGTTTAATGCATATGCTTAATATTTACAACTGGATTAAGTGCATTGACAAGAAAAGAGATTCTATAAAGTATGGCTGACCACACATAAATGAGTACAAAGTTGTCAAAAGTTTTTCAAATTTCAAGTGTGTTATGGTACCTATCTACATGGGAATGAACTCTTCCTCCTTTCATAAATACCAACCTGCAAGACTTCCTATGGGGAGGGGGAGTTGAGATGCAGTGTAACCTGATAGTTTGGACGAACACTTTTATCTGCTGACTAATCACACTCTTACTTTGTATATATCTGTTATTTCAATACACTTGTATAACTTATCTTTTTCTTCTCATGTCTTTCTTTCTGGCCCCTAATAGGCCACAACAAAGTGTTAAGTAATAGTTCAAAAATTGCATATGAAAAGCATTTATTCATCAAAACTCCTTGCACTCATTATCAACCTCATCCATATTTGTTGAACCTCCATCCACGCATGAAATGGTTCAGAAAAAATAGCAGTCTGATGGTAAGCAGTTTGAGGTAGTATTTCCAACCCCTCAAGTTTGTGTCTGGTCACATTAGCAGTGTGTGCCGAGACATTGTCATGCTGTAGGAGTGTGCATTTTCGATTGACCAATATCGAGTAGTTGGTTTTCAAAGCATGATATTCTTGCTGTAGTTCAGGTCAGCATTCACAGCATGACCTTCTGACCTTCTGGGATAAGCTCAGGGTGCAACAACCCCTCAAAATTCTATAACATGATGTTCTGTTCAAACTGCCTTTGTTTGATGACAAGTTGTGAAGCCTGGCTGAAATGAAACCACAGATTTCTTTTTTGACCTCAAAAACAGTCATCTTGAAGATTTGCCAGCAGTTGTTTGCAAATGTTCATATATCATTGCAACTGGACATTGGTCAGTTCATGATGAACTTCTCAGCAGCATCTTTTCACAAGGCCAAGCTTATAGAGGCATTGATTGATGGTGCTTTTGGAAGGACCAAGTTTTGCTGACAATGTACAGGCAGGTGCTTGTGCTTGACTGTTATTAACCCATTTCAAGCAAATCCTAATCTTTCACAACAGAATGTCTTCCTGACCTTCGTTTGTTTTTGTGAATGGTGCCACCTTCCTTGAAACGTCTGAGCCAGTTTTATGCCACATGTTTGCTGACAGTTCTTGGGCTTTTCACATCATTTCTTTTGCTACTGCCCTTGCACTCAGATCTTTTTTTCCAAAAGGGAACATAAAATGGCTCTTATTGCAATTTTTTCACAACTCATTATCAAAGCTGCAAAATAAAGAACAAACAATGTTATTATTATATTCTGTGCTAATAGGAATATATAATTAAATAACTAGTATAAATAAAGGGTTATTGTAAAAACGAATACAATAAGAAATAAGGAAACAGTTGTGCACAACATCGTCGCAAGTCAATCCAGTAGTGAATGCTACTATTGAAAGGTCAGTAGTTCTTGCATAAGCCTGAGTCATACTCAACAGATCCCAGCTAGAAATATTTACCGTTCTCCCCATGAGGTAGGATGTGGCACAAGGCCGAATTTAATGTGGTGCAATCCAAGCCTGTAGGCTCAGCCAAAAATGGATTCTGGTCTGTCTACCTCCCCAGACGAGACTCTGCCCTTTGGCATAGTCTCATCTGGGTTCCTCTCTGCTCGACGACAGAGTGTTCAACAACAGCTAAGACCTGAGTAACAGATCCCAGCCAGACGATATTTACCAGCCTCCCCACGAGGTAGGATGTAGCACAAGGCCGAGTTTAATGTAGGGTAATCTGAGTCCGTATGCTTGGCCAAAAATTCGCTGTAGACCCCTGTATAAAACGGTATCAGGTAGCTGTTTCTCGAGATGAGACTCTGCCCTTCAGCATATCCTCGTCTGGGAATCTACTCTGCCTGGAAGCAGAGAGTTCGACCGCACAGCTGGAAAAGATTCCATGCAGTCACGTGTGGCACAAGGCCGAATTTAATGTGGGATTCCTGAGCCTGTAGGCTCATCCAAAAAATCTCCATAGACCCTGCATAAATGAGATTGGGTCTGTCTATCTACCTGGATGAGATTCTGCCCATCGGCATAGCCTCATTCGGATTCCTCTCTGCCTTCGGGCAGAGAGTTCAACAGCACAGCTGGAAAAGATTCCAGCTAGTGTATCTACTAACCTCCCCATGCAATCAGATGTGGCACAAGGCTGAATTTAATGTGGGGCATCCAAGCCCATAGGCTCAGCAAAAAATTCCCATAGAACCCGTGTAAAACGTGGTCGGGTAGGTCTTTCCCAAGACAAGACTCTGCCTTTTGGCATAGCCTCATCTGGGGATCCTCTCTCCTCGGCAGCAGAAAATTTGACCAGCACAGCTGGGAAAGATTCTAGCTAGTATATTTACTAACCTCCCCACATGATCAGATGTGGCACAAGGTCGGGGTTAATGTGGGACATCCAAGCCTATAGGCTCAGCCAAAAATTCCCATAGACTTCATTTAAAATGGGGTCAGGTAGCTGTTTCCCAAGACAAGACTCTGCCCTTTGGCAGAGCCTTGTCTAGGGATCCTCTCTGCTCAGAGACAGAGAGTTTGACCAGCATGGCTGGAAAAGATTCCATCTAGTATATTTAGCCACCTCCCCATGAGGGTTGCATGTGGCACAAGGTCGGGTTTAACATGGGTTCTCCGAGTCTGTATGCTCGGCCAAAAAATGCCCGTAGAACATGCATAATGGGATTGGGTTGGTCAACTTCCCCAAATGAGACTCTGCTCTTCAGCTGAGACTTGTCCAGGTTCCTCTCTGCTCAGAGGCAGAGAGTTCGACCGTCTAGCTGAAAAAGATTCCATCTAGACTCTGTAGTCCATTGACTTGCAGATACTTATAGGCAGTTACTACCTATAGTGTAGTCACTCATGGGGGTGATAGGTTATTCCATTACATCAGTTATATATGAAAATAAAGAATTGGGTAACAAGTTGTATCAAACTAATGATATGACATGGACATAGAAGTTGCTAAAAATCATCAGTGAAAAATTTTGACTCAACTTGGTATGCTGTCTGTTAGTGTGGCTAGTTAATCCCTATTGCAGGCACCTGTTCAGTTTCTTCAAAACCCATAGAGCCAACCTATTCTTTATACTCCAACTATACTGAGCAGACATTAGTTGCACTTTCTGGGAGAGAGTGCATAATGTCATGATCAGTAGTTTGAACAATGCTTGTAGACTCAAAACATCAGTCACAATGAGTTGTGGTTTCATATTAAGACAACTATTGATAACTTTGAAACAGTTTTCATCTACTGTTCCATGAAAATGGCTTGGATCAACATGTGATAAAGTTTTTAGTCACTTCACAATGGTGCCACATGCCTATGATCATATTCCCAGGCTGATATTATCAGAAACAAACCTTTCTGACAAATCAATTACGGTGAGATTGAATTATGACACCTTGTGTCCCCTACATGTTTTCATTGACCTTACAACTGCCTAATGAATATTCATGAATGTTCTCAAATTTAAAGGCCTTGATAAACCAATGACATCCTTGATTTTTTTATATAAACACATTCAACAAAATAAACCCTCCACGTCAGCTAAGAATAGTTTTTCCTCTTGTCTTTTTATATATATATATATATATATATATATATATATGATGTGCCTTGACCTCAGCCATGCAGGACCTCCTCATCAAACGAATAGGGCTTTTGAACACATATCTTCCTGATTCTCAAAATGGACATGTCTGGTCTGTTTATTGTCTTTGCTTACGTTAGGATATAAAACAGCAAATATTTCGAGAATCAGAAAGATACGTGTTCAAAAGCACTATTTGGGCTTTGTTTGATCATTCACACACACACACACACACACATATATGATTAATACAAATATAAAATTTTTCACTTAGCTGATTGATGTTATTTTCAGAATCTTGACTCTAGTTTAGTAGATAGACCCTCCAGCAATCTCTCCGTTCACTTTTCTGATGATACCAGCAATTGACTGCTTATTTTCTTGATATTTTTGTCACTTTTATATTGAGTTAAAAAATAATTTATATACTTTTCAATGATGCACGGTTAATTTTTTTCTCTTCTTCTTTCATTGTATGCGTATGTGTGTGTGTGTGTGTGTGTGTGCACACACAAGCACGTGTATCCGTCTGCCCATGTGCATATTTATATATGGGTGTATGTGTAGAATGTAATGGTTATTTTTTTCTTTCATCATTTTCCTTGTCTCTTTATACTCTCTTTATTGGTTTAAGACCTTTTTCTTTCTTTCAAATTTGCTTCATTTGTCTCTGACACTCAATCAGGCATCTGGTTTGGCAGACAGTCTCTGCTCTAAGTAATCTTTGAGTGTTCTAAGGCTTTCTTGAATTTGGAAAATGAAGGTGTATTTAATTTTTTTATTTAGATAATTTTTTTACTATTAAAGCATAAATATTAATATTAATATCTGTCTTCACTTGCTCATTATTTCATTTTTCTTATTTGATTTAGTGGTATCTTAAATATTAGGGTATTAATTATAAGAGATTATGTTTATAATTAAATTTTATTTATGGTTGTTTGAATATGTATGCATATACTTACATTCACACACACACACACACACACACACACACATATATATGAGATAACAATATATATTTTTATATATCAAGAACTGTATTAGGGAAATTGTATGACAAAGTGGAAAAAGTTTACTTGTGACACATTTTGTCCTTTAGGACTTTATCGAACTGAAGGACGAAACATGTCACAAGTAAATGTTTTTCACTTTGTCATACTATTTCCCCAATATAAATATATATATATATACACATGTATCTGTGCTTTTATATTAATATACCAATGCTTAAATGGTAAAGTGTTTTTTTATCTGACGTAGTAGTTCAAATGTTAGAGTATTAATTATAGGTGGTTAGGTTTTTAGATGTATTTTCTTTGTTGTATGAATATATTTACATATGATATATAATATACATGCACACACACATATATTTGATTAATGTTTAGGTAATAAAGTAAATATATATATATATATATATATATATATATATATATATATATATAACCTGATGATAACTTAAGTCAAAAGCTTGACTATATTTCTTGTATTTTTCTTCTGAAATAAACTTCAAACAACTCCTGACTGAATTTCCACTTTGTCTAAGAAGGATTATTTGTAACTTGGAAAAGTTGAACATTAAATTTATTCGAGACAAAATGTCTGTTGTTTTTAATATATATATGTATATATGTGTGTATATGTATATACATAAATATATATATATATAAATATGTATTTGTGTATGTGTGTATATATATGACTGTGTATATATATATGTGGGCATATTTATATATATATATATATATATATATATATATATATATATATATCATCCACAGACAGACTGTTTCATGTTTCACAGCTCATCAGTGTGGCTAGACATCCGTTGCCTCTAGCTAGGATTGAAACCCAACTGAATTGGTGTCAGTCGAAGATTCTAACCATTAAGCCGTTAGCGCATGGTAGGGATGAAGGTGGGTTTTAGCGTGTTTATTTTTAGAAACACGCCCAGTGACCGCCAGTGACTCAATTCGCTTTTGCGAAGAATCTCGCTATATAGCTATAAATAGTCACTGTTTACCAATCCACACCTCCTCCCCAGAGAGCTCAACTGAAATTAATTTTTCAGGAGCCAATATATATATATATATATATATATATATATATATATATATATATATACTTAGTTGTATGGATGTGAGTTTGTAACCCTAAGTTTCACACTTTTGTGATCCTCAGACAAACTGATTTATTTTTTAAAATTTGAATCTCTTTATGTCAGTTTCTGTTTCATTGTTTGGTGGTAGTAGGGGGAAAAAAGATTCTCCTCTGTGTTTGGGATTTTGCGATGGCACTCATATGTACACAGACATAGATGCAGGTACGTATTGTAGTTCTCACAAGCATATGTATGAACAAATGTGGATCCAGGTGCAGACATGTATCCACATGTTCAAGTATGTATATATGCACAGTTGTGGTCATTTCAGTGTTGAGATTGTGTGATTGTGTAGCAAACTTCTTTCCATAAGGGGTGCGTTGTGGTATTCTTGTCATCTTTCAGATCATTAGTTTATGTCATTAACAGAATAATTCCTCACCCACACATACACACATGTATACGTGTACATATATTTCTATCAGCCTGGGCCTCACATTGCTCAAAATGGGTTCTCTATATGAATATAGCTGTGAAGATGATATTTTTATTTTTAACGTTTCTTGCTTGTTTTTTATAGATGATTGCACTTATATAAATAGTCGAATTCTTAATTTATATTATTGATATGTTTATGGAAAATTGGCACTAATTTTGATGGCAAAGTGGGGTATGATAGTCATGTGACAATGGTAATTATGGTAATGGATGTAGCAAGCATAAAGATGATAATGAAATAGTAAGAATGAAATAATAATTGCAATAATAAGGGCAATGACAATGGTAAACAATAATGAGATCAATGGCAGTTGTGGAGGATATGACGTGGAAACAATGATGGTATAATAATAACAGTGGAATTAACAAATAGTGATGGTAATAATAGTAACAGAAGTAAAGTAAAAAAGTAATAATGATGATAATAGTAGTAAAAATAAAAAATATGTAATGCTAATGATTAATGATAAAAGATTAATGATAAATTAAAAATTAAAAGTTAAAATAGCACTAGTGAATAGTAATAAGTAATAAATAATGATGGAAGTGGTAATAAATAATAATAGTGATGGTACTAGTGGAAGAGATAATGAATAAAAATATAGATTAAAAAACAAATAAAAATAAAAATAGAAAATAATTGGAGTGGTGATAACTTAGTAATGACAATGGATGGTGATGATAGTGGTAATAAATAAATAATATTAAAACTAAGACAATGGTAAAAAGTGTTAGTAATTTTGTGGGAGAGGTGTATGAAGTGATAATAATAGTAGTAGTTATTTTACATTAGGTAGATATGGTTGTGGTGGCAATCTTGGTAACTAAAGTAGTGGTAGTCATTATAAAATGATATTGAAGGGTTAGTAGTTTATCTTCTCATGTCAATAGAGGCGATAGTAGTTTATGTAGCAGTGATGGTAAAAATATTGATCTGTGTTACTTGGTATGGTGTTTTTTTTTGGCTTTTTTTATGTATTGTCTATTTGGTATGAACTGTAATAAGAGATATTTATTTTCATCTCTGGATTTTGAAATTATTTCTGATCTTAGGTTTAGTAATTCCTTTTGTTGTGTGTGGGAAATTATTGCTACTTTTTTGTGTAGACAAAGTAAGCATTTCTTTGTTATGTTGTTGTAGGCAAGTGTGTTTTTCATGATTTCCCAGCTTATTATTGGTGTGATGTTTCTGTCATATGTATGTGCATAGTGTGGTGGTGTTAGAGTATTTTCTGTTGGAGAATGAGAGGTCATGGTTGTACTTTCTTTGCTTGAATTGTTCTTCTGTGGCACCAATACAGTACATTGTAGTGCTGTTTGCATTTACCTTGGGTTTATATACTATGTTCATTTTTTGGCAGTTTCCTTTCAGTGGGCATGTTTTATTTCTGCAGTTTCATTGGGGGCCCTTGATTGCATTTTTATAGGCTGTTACTTTTTTGTTATGGCTTTTTATAATTTGTGATATATATTTAGTGCAGCTGTAGCTAACTTTTATGTGGTTTGGGTTGAATATTTTTGCTAAGGGGTTTGTTGCGGGGAAAGTGCTTTTCTATTAGGTTTAGAATTTTCCTGCTGATGTTTGTTTTGACAGATTTATTGTATTGTGGGTTAAAACAAATGTCTCTTTTTCTGTTTTTGCATTTTTGTTGTGGAGGTGTGTATTGTAGCTGTTGTATGTATCCACTTTTACTTAATGCGTTGACATATGGTGTTTTCTTGCTGTTGAGAATGTCTTTGTTTGATGAGTTTTCCGATGACCTGTGGCTGATGGATATGAGTATTTGCTTGATGATTGAAGGTGGATGGTTGAAGGATGTGTGTACGTAAGTGGGGGTGTTGTTATCTTTTTTGTACGGTTCATATGTTTGTTTGTTCAGGTTGAGAATGATGTCTAAGAAGTTTACTATTCTTGTACCTGCATCAATCTCTATATTAAATCCAATTTCTTTTAGAATGTTTACTATTTTTTCCCTAAATCTATCTTGGAGCCATTGAGTTCTCTTATCAGAATAAGCTCATCATCTCTATATAGGCCCAAGCCATATTTTTGTAGAATTCTGGCTTGGTATGAGAGGATGAGGATGCCTGCCAGTTCACATGAGCGCTTGATCATAGCTTCCCATTGCTGCATCAAACAGGTCATTATTTTGGGGTTTTTTACCCATGGTTTGTTGTTGTAGAACAATATATATATATATATATATATATATATATAGGAACTATTTTAGAAATATAGACAATTTCAACATATTGAATCAGTCAAAAACTAAATAAATTCATGAAGAAATTTCAAACTTTCCTAATTACATAATGCAAATTTTAATTCTTAATAAATTATTTTTTCAGTGCTAAATTTATTACAGGGTGCGATGGATAAATTGTCACTATTTTTCACAGGCAAATTGTTTTTGATATTGTCAACTGCACAGTATAGTGGAGTCAGTTCATCTGTGAGGAAAAAAAAGCAACATGACACAATTCACTCCACTAGAAATTTGGAAACGACATATTGTATTACTTGGCATTCATGTCAGAAGCTCTTATATGAACATTTCAGAGTGTTTGGGTGTCAATCTGAGGAGAGTGCAGAGAATTTGGAAAGAGTTGGATGGTATATCCAGTGAACATCATGATGTTTGGAGTGATCACTAGTGATGGCAACATTATGCCTCCATTCATCTTCCCACAGGGCCTCAGACTCAACATGGAGACCTACATCAAGTGTCTTGAGGTAGTGATGCCCTGGGTCAAGAAAGTGGCTTCTGGAAGACCCTATGTCTGGCAACAAGACTCTACACCATGCCACACAAGTAGGAGAACTCAGTCATGGCTGACAGATAGTTTCTGCGACCACATCACCCCTTACATCTGGCAACCTAACTCCCCAGACTGTAACACCCTTGATTGTTATGTGTGGGACACAGTTGAGTGAGAGACCAACAAAACTCCTTGTAACACCAAAGATGAACTGAAGGCAAAGATTATGGCAGCATTTATCAACTTAAACAAAGAGACTGTTCAGAATATTTGCAAGAGATTCCAAAGTTGTCTGGAGAATGTGGTTGAAGCCAGTGACAATTTTATTGAATAAATTTACTCTTTAGCATTTCAAGATATTTATGTGTAATTTTGGGTAAATATATCTGTTAAAATGAGATGTCAGTGTTATTTTCCTTTTTGTGTAATTTAGACGACAATTTATCCATCGCACTCTGTATAATGAAACCATCAAAAACTGACAATTATTTCTGATTCTTAATAAATTTTGTTAATTATTTGAATAGTCTAATTTAAGATTTAAAAATTGCATAAACTGATTCATTTTTTAAGTTCTTATGAATTTGTTAATTGTTCTTTATTTGAATATCTTTGCATGTACACATACATATGCCTGTGTATGCATACTGGTTATGTTAGGAATGAAATATGCAAGACCTGTTCACAAAGTATCCAGCTATTTAATATTAGCAAAAGGAAAAGACTTCTCTAGGGAAATGTTACCTTAATCCACTTCAGATTCCACCTACTTATCCCATTATTTTTTACACTTTTGTAAACAGTCTGCACGATAGGATTTACCATCAGCTGCCCTGTTGTATTCTCTTTAATCTGAAAATCTGTTTTCTCTTTCACAGCAGTTTCAGTTTTGAGAAAAGCTAAAAGTCTTAATAAACCAAAACTGAGCTGTGGATTGTAAGAACTATGATAGATCAGAGTTATATGGCATATTACCAAAATCCCCCCATGAGACATTGTTGTGAATGTGGCAGTCGCACAGTACACAACCTCATTCAGTGCATCTGATTACCAACTGAGTAACTAAATAGGAGAGTTCCTGTTCACACATGTGGTGTAGGTTTTGATTGGTTGGCAAGTTACATCAAGAACACACAACCAGTTCTCAAGATATTCACAATCACTGGATGCCTTCTATACAGACTCTGTATATAAAGAAGTTATCCACTTTACAAAATAATGTTAGGCAAATTGCTTCCATAATTCTTCTAAATCTTATCCATGATTTCAAATCTGCTCCCTTTCAACAGCAATTTTAGTTTTGAGAAAATTCAGAAATCTCAAAAGGCCAAACCAGGGCTGTAAGTTGACATACTAGTGGGTGGAGGTTAAATGTTTTGTCAAAGTCTGTGCATGATGTGAAGAAATTTGCCTTGTTATAGTGGTCTCATAGTACACAAGATCACTCACTAATATCTCACTGCTTACTGAGTAATCTCACACATGTGCAGTAAAGTGATCTTTGTTTGATTGGCAAGGTAGATCAAGGTCACACAGTTAGTTACAATCCCAGCAGACATTACATATGTCGTAACCGATGTTTAAAAGCTCATGAGAATGTAAGTAATTTCACAAAAGACTTTTCCAATGTAACTTTTAATTCCAGTAATATAAAGAAAATGAATGTGATTTTCAGAGACATATTACTGTACAAAACAAAATAACTGAATGATAATTTAAGTGTTCTTAGATAAACTATGCAATATATTAAAAAAATAATTCACAAATCAGGTTTTTTTTAAATTAAATATTGATTAAAAACCAACATGTTAATCATATAAAACAATAATTTACATCTAATCAATTAGGAATGATACGGTTCACTGTCAAATAAAAAACAGATCTCTTTCCTCATTAGAGAATTAGAGTTAGCATGGTGCCAGGTTGTCTACTGAAATGTAGCTCGGTTCTACTTAAACAAGTATCTGACCTGCTAGTTTGATGCTAAAAGTTACTAAACAATTATGCATATTCATGTGTTCTTTTGTGCCCAAAACTGAAGTGAGTCTAGGATCTTGCACTAGAAAATGTGCTACTGTCCTTTGAATTGTGATTTCACTGCAACTAGCCATTTTCATGCCAACATCAATAAAATTACATTAACTGAGATTGTTTAGCTACATTGTAGACCTATTCTATCAGTAATACTGACCACTGAAAATCTTTCTCCCTTACTTTCAGTGTATTTCTATAATAAAAATTCTGAACAATGCATTTACAATAACACTTTTCTTTCAGTAGCACTGACCAATGATACTGATTTTCAATGTGTTTCTATAATAAAAATTCTGAACAATACATTTACAATAACACTTTTCTTTCAGTAGCACTGACCAATGATTCTCATTTTCAATGTGTTTCTATAATAAAAATTCTGAACAATGCATTTGCAATAACACTTTTCTTTCAGTAGCACTGACCAATGATTCTCATTTTCAATGTGTTTCTATAATAAAAATTCTGAACAATGCATTTACAATAACACTTTTCTTTCAGTAGCACTGACCAATGATTCTCATTTTCAATGTGTTTCTATAATAAAAATTCTGAACAATGCATTTGCAATAACACTTTTCTTTCAGTAGCACTGACCAATGATTCTCATTTTCAATGTGTTTCTATAATAAAATTCTGAACAATGCATTTGCAATAACACTTTTCTTTCAGTAGCACTGACCAATGATACTCATTTTCAATGTGTTTCTATAATAAAAATTCTGAACAATGCATTTTCAATAACACTTTTCTTTTCAGTAGCACTGACCAATGATACTCATTTTCAATGTGTTTCTATAATAAAATTTGAACAATGCATTTACAATAACACTTTTCTTTTCAGTAGCACTGACCAATGATTCTCATTTTCAATGTGTTTCTATAATAAAATTCTGAACAATGCATTTACAATAACACTTTTCTTTCAGTAGCACTGACCAATGATTCTCATTTTCAATGTGTTTCTATAATAAAATTCTGAACAATGCATTTGCAATAACACTTTTCTTTCAGTAGCACTGACCAATGATACTCATTTTCAATGTGTTTCTATAATAAAAATTCTGAACAATGCATTTACAATAACACTTTTCTTTCAGTAGCACTGACCAATGATACTCATTTTCAATGTGTTTCAAAAATAAAAATTCTGAACAATGCATTTACAATAACACTTTTCTTTCAGTAGCACTGACCAATGATACTCATTTTCAATGTGTTTCTATAATAAAAATTCTGAACAATGCATTTACAATAACACTTTTCTTTCAGTAGCACTGACCAATGATTCTCATTTTCAATGTGTTTCTATAATAAAAATTCTGAACAATGCATTTACAATAACACTTTTCTTTCAGTAGCACTGACCAATGATACTCATTTTCAATGTGTTTCTATAATAAAAATTCTGAACAATGCATTTACAATAACACTTTTCTTTCAGTAGCACTGACCAATGATTCTCATTTTCAATGTGTTTCTATAATAAAAATTCTGAACAATGCATTTACAATAACACTTTTCTTTCAGTAGCACAGACCAATGATATTCATTTTCAATGTGTTTCTATAATAAAAATTCTGAACAATGCATTTACAATAACACTTTTCTTTCAGTAGCACTGACCAATGATTCTCATTTTCAATGTGTTTCTATAATAAAAATTCTGAACAATGCATTTACAATAACACTTTTCTTTCAGTAGCACTGACCAATGATACTCATTTTCAATGTGTTTCTATAATAAAAATTCTGAACAATGCATTTACAATAACACTTTTTCTTTCAGTAGCACTGACCAATGATACTCATTTTCAATGTGTTTCTATAATAAAATTCTGAACAATGCATTTACAATAACACTTTTCTTTCAGTAGCACTGACCAATGATTCTCATTTTCAATGTGTTTCTATAATAAAATTCTGAACAATGCATTTACAATAACACTTTTCTTTCAGTAGCACTGACCAATGATACTCATTTTCAATGTGTTTCTATAATAAAAATTCTGAACAATGCATTTACAATAACACTTTTCTTTCAGTAGCACTGACCAATGATACTCATTTTCAATGTTTTCTATAATAAAAATTCTGAACAATGCATTTACAATAACACTTTTCTTTCAGTAGCACTGACCAATGATACTCATTTTCAATGTGTTTCTATAATAAAAATTCTGAACAATGCATTTACAATAACACTTTTTCTTTCAGTAGCACTGACCAATGATACTCATTTTCAATGTGTTTCTATAATAAAAATTCTGAACAATGCATTTACAATAACACTTTTCTTTCAGTAGCACTGACCAATGATACTCATTTTCAATGTGTTTCTATAATAAAAATTCTGAACAATGCATTTGCAATAACACTTTTCTTTCAGTAGCACTGACCAATGATTCTCATTTTCAATGTGTTTCTATAATAAAATTCTGAACAATGCATTTACAATAACACTTTTCTTTCAGTAGCACTGACCAATGATACTCATTTTCAATGTGTTTCTATAATAAAAATTCTGAACAATGCATTTACAATAACACTTTTCTTTCAGTAGCACTGACCAATGATACTCATTTTCAATGTGTTTCTATAATAAAAATTCTGAACAATGCATTTACAATAACACTTTTCTTTCAGTAGCACTGACCAATGATACTCATTTTCAATGTGTTTCTATAATAAAAATTCTGAACAATGCATTTACAATAACACTTTTCTTTCAGTAGCACTGACCAATGATACTCATTTTCAATGTGTTTCTATAATAAAAATTCTGAACAATGCATTTACAATAACACTTTTCTTTCAGTAGCACTGACCAATGATTCTCATTTTCAATGTGTTTCTATAATAAAAATTCTGAACAATGCATTTACAATAACACTTTTCTTTCAGTAGCACTGACCAATGATACTCATTTTCAATGTGTTTCTATAATAAAAATTCTGAACAATGCATTTACAATAACACTTTTCTTTCAGTAGCACTGACCAATGATTCTCATTTTCAATGTGTTTCTATAATAAAATTTCTGAACAATGCATTTACAATAACACTTTTCTTTCAGTAGCACTGACCAATGATTCTCATTTTCAATGTGTTTCTATAATAAAAATTCTGATCAATGAATTTATGTTAGCTCTATTCTATCAGACTTAAATTAAGTCTAAACCATTGAAAATACCTTTTCTACATTTTCAATACAGATTGACTACTGAAACTAAAATAGATCTTAAGCGAAAAATTATAAATGTTAATGCACAATCATCAAAATTGTCTACCGTCATGGCCAAAAATATTTAGTTTATTAGTGTAGAAATTGATTAAAGCCATCTGAGAAAGTTAAGTGAAAGAAAGATCAAAATTCTTATCTGCATCACTTTATATACCATTTTCCTTCAGGATGTAGATGATCATGGCTCTCCACAGTTTCTTGCCTTTTGTTAACATTAGTAATACTTTCTCCTTTATGATTGCTTTTTCATCTTATCAATCTTGTTTCTTCATCAATTTGTGCAAACATATCATATAGGTTACTTGCTGCTTTTCTCTGATTTGTTCTGTAAGCGATAAATTCTCCAAAACTTCTTTCCTCAATATTACCCCGAAATTGCAGCTTCTTCTTTCAGTTTAATATTTTCGGTTATTTTGTAGTTCCTATTTTCTTTAGAACTTCCTTGTTTATCGCATTCTCTCTCCATGGTATTCTCAGCATTTATTGGTAGAACCACATCTTGGTTGCTTCAAATCTTTTTGTTCATTTGTGATAAAACTGTTCAGTGTTCATAGCCATTCTAGAGACATTACTTAAACATTACATAATAATCCAACACTCTTTTCACCATTTCTAATATTATTTTTCAATTCCTTCATAGCTTATTTGGAGAAACAAAGAGCAGTGATCCAAATCTGTAGGGAACGTACCTCATTGATGATAACTCACCTGTTGGTCATTACTTTCTCTTAAGATTGCTGAGTTTTCTTATCTGGGGACAGACATTCCTGCTCCTTCTTTGTATGTCATGCTTGTTCAGCCACTTTTAAACTTCTCAGTCCACTCTTACACACTTCTATACAGTAGTGCTCTGTGACCATATCATGTTAAAAGTCTCCGATGAATCTCAACACCTGATACACCTTCTGACCAGAGAAAACTGGTGTGATCAAGCTAAAACTTTGATCACATGACCACAATAGTACCAACTATAAGCACATATGAGCAGGAGGCAGTGCAACATACCTAAAGATGTTATGTTGAAATTTTAGATAATTTTTTACTTACCCTCATATATATATATATATATATATATATATATATTTTAAGACATTTTTATGTTATACATTCTTTTTATAGATACAAATATTTAAGTAAAGAGCTCGTTCGGGGAGGTAGACCGACCCAATCCTGTTTATGCGGATTCCATGAGGAATTTTTGGCCAAGCCTAAGGGCTTGGATGATCCACATTAAACCCGGCCTTGTGCCACATCTACCCTCGTTTCTAGTAAATACCAACTAAACTTATGCAAGAACTACCAACCTTTCAATAGTAGCACTCACTACTGGGTTGACTTGCAACGAACTTGTGCATAACTGTTACCTTTATTCTTATTGTACTGGTTTGTCACAATAAACCTTTATTTATTTTATCCACCTTGTTTTCAAGTATATATTACTATTAGCATGGAAGATAACAGTAAGCTACTCACAAATTCGGCATGGGCAGGTGTTTCAATTGCATTTGGCCAATGTGCCAACTATTCAGGATTTTACATTTTGGGTTCACCTTGGTGAAAAAAAAAAATATAAAAAAATATATTTGCTCTGTCATGAGATATTGAGCACTTTTTTCTCTTCAATGCCTATTTTTCTTCCCATAGGCGTTAATTTATTTATAAAGATATACATGTATGTGTCCCAAGTGGTGCCTCGTACATAGGAACTGCAGCACCCCCATGTTTACTTGATCTTGTTGATAACATCAGTATAATGAGTTATTTTTTCTTTAATTCTTTCCTTATACTTTTACATTATATAATTCTTAAGCTTAATGTCAGTAGCCATCTCCTTGTTCATGAAAAATTACAAAAATCCTTATATGGAACTGTGTGCTTCACAGTTCCATTAATGTAGTATTTGGCTATTGTGCACATACACACATGTCTGAGGAAAGAAGCTAAACACTGCTTAGTGAGAGCACTGTCACTTATGCAGTGCCAACCCTGTTGTCCGAGTGTAAGGCAGTGTTTATTTTTAACTCAGCATGTGTTGTGCTTAAAAAACCGTGTACCATATTCTTGAATGCGATAAACTGTAGATGACTATCATGCTTCCAGCTTTAATTCATTCTTTTTGGTTATTTTATTGTGTAGAAAATATTAATAATTTAACCATGATTTCCTTGAATCCCCTGCAAAATAAGTTCTGTGATAGTAAGTAAACTTCAACAGTGTAAGTTTTCTCCATGAGAAAGTTTAAGAAATGAAGAAAAATGAAAAAATGCATTGTTCTGCTTCCCATGTTTGTTGATGTAACATGGAGAAAAGATGGTTTTAGAAATATAAACCAAATGAAAGGAAAAAATGAAAAACATGAAGTCAAAGAAGGATATTGAAAGTTTTTTTTTCATTGTCACTTTCAGGAAACGTAAATATTGAAGAGAAATTTAATGAGGCACACAGACTTTCAATCAATGGGCATAACATGAAGGTTAAAAAGAACCGTGAAATTTTATCCAAAACAATAGACTGTGTTTTATTTTGTGGAAACTTTGAAACTCCTTTATGTGGACATGATGGGAAAGATGATTCAGTAAATCCAGGGGTATTTTGAGGATTAATAAATTTTGCATCCAAATTTGAAGACTCATTTAGAAACCAGTACAGTTTTCAAAAGTGTTTCTAAGATAATTCAGAATGAGATATTTGACTTCCTGCTACAGATATACCATGAGGAGATAAAGACAGAATTTAGGGAAGCTTCATTTGTAGCTGTCATGGCTGATGACACAACTGATGTTTTGGCGCACACTTAAATGGTCATTGTTCTATGGTACATACTGAATGAAGAAATATTTGGACATTTTGGGGGATTTTTTATTCCAGAAAATCAAACTGCAGATAACATATCAAAACGTATTCTAGAACAATTAGACATAATCCTTCAAGGAAATGGACAAAACTTGATAGCTCAGACACTTCATGGTGCAAATGTCATGAAAGGCAAAAAAAGAAGGAGTTCAAGCTAAAATAAAAGCAGTTTATAGTAGTGCACATTTCATTCTCCATTATGCACATCTACTTAATTTAATAACGAGAAATGCAGCAAGTATTACATGGAATGCAAGAATATTTTTCTGTAACATTTTGTCTATTCCAACATTCTTCTCAAGATTACGACTGCTTCTAAAAATACATATGGTCGTCAACATTCCATGTCCATCATCTACAAGGTGGAACTTTAACATATGGACTGTGAACAAAGTTCATAAAAATTTGCAACCTTAAAAAGCTGCCTTACTGAATCAACATCAAATTCAGATCAAACCATAACAGAAGCAACAGAAATTTTACAATAGCTGAATGATGATAATTTCATGCTTTTTCATCAGATTATGCTTCATGTTGAAGTAATTTACAACCAAACGCAATCTTGAGAAATTTGTGCATTTACCATTAATGAATATATAACATTTCAAAAATTTCTATTTTAGAAAAGAGAAACTCAAAGTACTATGAGAATCCTTCAAAGACACTCATGGCAGAAGTAAAGGAAGTGTATGACTGCGTGGGCTGATATAATGGACAGATATTCTTCCACTAAACAGTAGCTGCTAAATTGGTCAACAAGAAAAGCTTCACTAGATTTAAGAATGAGCGACCTACAGAAAAGATAGTACTGACCATTGAAGCAAAGAAAAACTTGAAATTGAACTAAAAGTATTCTATTGCAGATCCGATATGCAGTAATATTGTAAATTAATTGATTGGTTAAAATTTATCTTGAAAAATAATCTAGAAATTACAAAACTGATAAAAATCCTCTTGACAATTCGCATGACACAATCAGATCCAGAACACTGCTTTTCAACACTGAAAAGAATAAAAACTTTTTTAAGGAGCACTATGAATCCTGAAAGACTAAATACACTTGCAGTACTTTCAATGGAGAAACATTTCCTCAGCAGGGATCAAGGAGAAAATTATTAACTTTTTCACTCAAAGTAAAACCAGAAGAATGGATTTCATTTTCAAATGAATGAACCAAGCTTGAAATGTAACAATTCATAAGTAAATAAAAAATATTTTTTTTCATTTAGGATTTTATCAAGTTTATGTATAAATTTTCTTTTTATATGTTTGTTTCATTTTACACAATACTAAAACAATGGCTAAAAATTTTCTGAAGCAGCACCTCCACTAATTTTAGCCACGAGCCACCACTGGTGTCCATTTAAAATCAATCAATAAAGATCATCTAATAAATTTCTACTCCCATCATTACAACAAAATAAAATGTGGAATAATCATTGGATTCTACTTAAGAGCACTCAGAATTTGCAAGCTCTCAATATTTACATGAAGAAGAGACGTACATTGAAATCACTTTCAAGCTTTTTCAGTAGCCTAATTATTGCAAAACAAAAGCCTCATAGAACAATAGAAAAACAGCCCTCCTAACAAACCCAATGAATCAAAAAATATATATTATCCTACCAAACGACTATATCACAACTACAACTGAAAAGAATTTATCTAAGCTCAGCATAAAATTCATTACAATTACATCTAAAACAATAAAAGATTTAGTCAATACAAAACAAATAAGCTAAAACTTGAAAGAGGAATTTACTTTATCACCTGTAATAATTGTTACAAAAAATATATAGGAGAAACCTCAAGGAATTTAAGTAAAAGATTATATAAACACAAAAGGGACATTTTACAGAGCAATATGCATTAGTTGCTCTCTGTAACAAAAACTGACCACAATTTTGATATAAAAAGTGCTATCTCTGTTAAGATGAGATGTCAGTGTTATTTTCATTTTGAATAATTTAGATGACAATTTATCCATCACACCATATATATATATATATATATATATATATATATATATATATATATATATATATCAAATATGTGGTGCAGTTCAATTTATATTACAATGAATCATTCATACAAAAAGTAGATTAGTAAAAAGTCAATGATATAAAATACGCAAGTACTTTCGACTGTACATTCAGTCATTTTCAGGCATGAAAATTATTTTGATTTTGGTAAGATTCAGGTAGCATCCGAGACGAAAAAATATAATGCGAACCGAAATATGTTTTTTTTTTAAATGTGTTACATTGTAACCCGGATATAAGAGACCCGGATATAAGAGAGATTTTCTCTGGTCCCAAAGTGTTCCCATACTTACCTAAACAATGTATAACATTGACTGATAAACTCCTAGAACAAAAAAAAATCTCAAATTGCCATATTAGTAAAAAACGTACTTTCTTAAATTTTCAAAAAATTCAACCTTAGCATGTGACTGCACACTCCAAAAGTTTGTATCCATTATCAATGAAATCTGTTATTCTTAAGTACTTGTGTATTAAAGAAAGACCTTATACAGCTTATAATTTAAAAAAACAAGGATCATAACATTCATCGAGTGATTTGTCTGTTTGTTAGTGAAGGGATTTCGCCATTTTATAACATTAACTTTACTAATCTACTTTTTATGAATGCTTCATTGTAATATATATATATATATATAATCAAGTAATTTTAAGTATGAAAGAATAGAAATTTTAAATTACATCTAACTCACTCATGTCTTCTCTCTCCCCACTCAATTCCTCATTTCGTTAATTTACATATGTTTAATACTGCCCGTCAAAAATGTGTAAATTTCTTTTCATTTTTTGTTTCAACCTTTGGAAGTAAAGTCTGATGATCCGCAGTCCTTTAAAAGGGCTGTGGTGAAATAATTTATTACATGGAACCTTAAAGTGGTCTGTTTTTATTTAATATATATATATATATATATATATATATATATATATATAATTAAAAATGACAGAGAAGGAGTTGTTTCTTTTTTTTAGGTAGCTTTGAGCTTTGTTTCCATTCAAAAGAAATACATATTATGTACATATGCATGAGTGACTGTTGAAAAGTTAAAGAAAGAACAGTAAGATATATAATCTGGTGTTCTTACAGATATTTTTATTTTTACAATAGTGCTCAATGTAAATTACAGAGCAGTAATATTATAAATTAATGGATTTATTTTAATTGATTTAAAATATGGTTTTTTCGCTGATTTTAATCAATTAATTTATACAGTGTAACCCGGATATAAGAGAGTTGTCGGGACCGGAGAATAAGTCTCTTATATCCGGGTTTGGTCTAATTTATATACATTAAACATTAGTTTCAAAAACTTTTAATAAGTTTTACAAGAAAATGTCTATAAATCTCATTCCAAAAATGTCCGAACGAAACGCAAAACAAAAAATAAAAAGTGTATTTTAAAAATGTTTACAATCGGAAAATCGTTTTGAGAGGATCAGATAAGAAAAATAAAATGTAAAATCAGGAATTTAAAAAAAAACAACTTAATATCGGATTTAGTTTCTCTCTCTACTTGTAACATTTGATTTTGCCCTCTCCTCCTTATTATCTTAAAAAAATTATGTCACCATGCTTGCTAAGAACTTATGAGTATGATGGAGTATGGACTTAAACCCATCAGAAAAAGTATAATTTGCTTTGGCATGGGTTTCTTTAGCATCTTTTAAAAAAAAAAATTAAAAAACAAAAACAAAAAATAACAGTAATTGAGTTCACACTGGCTAAACTTCAAACTCCTTTCGTCCTCAGATCTAACCAGTGAGATACATTTTGGCACTGCACATAATGCTTTTGACATGTATTAAGAAATAATGATGATAGGATTTGTCGTTGTTGTATTTCGGAGGTGGAATTAGCAGGGTTGGTTTGAACGTTTGACAAGAAACTTGAGTTAATCTTTTAGCCTTTTATTTTATTTTTATTGCATTACTTCGTTTCGCCTGACTTCATTCCACCCTTTTAAAACAACCATAACCTTCCTTCCACTCTGAAAATCTGCTACTTGAGGCGGGAATTTCTCTTTTGATTTCTTTGTACCATTTTTTTTCTTAACGCTTTGTTTTAATTCATTCTCTTTCTTTGTTCAAAATAGAACAAAATTGCTTAAATAAAAATTATATAATGTCTGCATCGGAAATACCACCCGGAAAAGTGAAAACAAAATAAATGTCATTGTTTTAAATTCCATGAAGTCAATGAATGGTGATGGGGAAAGGGATTATTTATCAAAAATAAAAGTGTTATGAAGTAGAGTACTCTCTGAAATAGATGTTGTCATGTCAACAGATGGTAACTCGACTGGCATTCACTGTGGTATTCTGATTTTATAGCAGTATCTCATTTACATACAATACTACACCTCCTTGAACTGAAATGACCTTTTAATATTGATCTTTGACTTCTTCAAATCTTTCTTGGTGTGTATCTTGATTTCTTCTTATAAGGAACCCTAGGTCTGATGTTCATTTTCCTCTTCCAACTCCTTGTCAGATTTCTGGTCATTATCATCCATAGATTGTTCAGTTTCATTACTGGATTCATTAGTCCCCTCTTCTCCTTCTGATTCTTCATCTATTTCTATATCCTCAGATTCCATTCCACTTCTGAATTGATCTGCATGGACCAGTACATTTTGTCCATTTTTCATTAGTATTGCTGTGTTGTGTCCTTTCTGTACTATTTAGTTCACCTTCTTTGGATTAGATTCATTGTCTTTTTTTATATCATACACTTTCACTTTCTATTCTCTTTTTGTATCTGCACACAGATTGGAAATGGTCTTTTATTTTACAGTTTAAACCTAATTTTCCTAGGGTTGGACATTTGTATTTGTTTCTTTTGTGTTCTCTGTTGCAATATTTGCACTTAATTAGAATCTTAGTTGTATTGTATGCTTCTACATTGTCTTTAGAATTATTAAATTCATTAATTAATTTTAATTGCTGCAAGAATTCTACGCTTGCTTCTTAATTCATATCATTCGCTTGTAGCCGTTCTAAGATGACGTCCACCTCGTCGGTCCGTTCGATGTTCGATCCCCACAGCTGATTGTTGAATGGATAGCATCGATTCAAGTCTTGACTCACGTTGTGTTTGATTCAGATCACAAGGCCGGCGAGGATCAAATTTTCGACAGGAATCGTTGAATTGGTTTGGTCTCACAACACGCAGTCGCCAAGAAGAGATCAGTTATTTGGTTTTCTCCTCCAACTGCTTTTAATTCCTTCAGCTTTTTGTTCTAGCATTAGCTTGTGCGTATTCATAATTATCCAGTGATAATTTTTCGTTCGGTTCTTTAGATATTGGCGACGCTATTGTAGTGTAGTGTTACTGACTTATGAGAAGTAGTATGCACTCAACTGCCTCATGGGTGATAGTCGTAGCTATTTATAGTCTTTTTGCCTTTCTATGTAAATGAATCATCTCACTCATGATGCAAGTTATAAAGAAGCCGGAAAGAATTTTTGGTCGCATGTGCTATTTTATAACCCCCACTTCTGGAAAGGACAGAATCTTTATCGGTCCACTTTTCAACGATATCGTTTGGACGTGTTTTCAGCAGCCCTACTCATGAAGTAGAAATTCGGCCATCTCAACTCAACGCGAGGCTGACTTGAGCTCGACCATCTTTACCCGTTCTTATTCTTACTTCCCATAATTGATTTCTGAACCAAAAAGGAAAACAGACACACCCAAGAAACATTTAACTTTGTTTCAATACTGTCAACATAAAAGAAATAAAAGTCCCTTGCAGAAATTCAAGTTTTTTGTGTGCTTCTTCTATTTTCCTTGTTGAACATGCACATTCACCTAAAAAATACATATACAAAACCCACAAGCTTGTTAACATCGACAGATTAAGAAAGTTTTAATTTTTTTAAATTTTATTTTCATACATTTTTCTTTTTTTTTTTTCATAATTAAATAAATTCATACATTTGCAGGATTTTCGCATATCATCCCCTTATTTATCCAATCCTCATCAGCGACAAGGAAATAGAGACGTCATTATTGATAACGACGGTCGATTTCGACTGATTGGCCAATATTTCATCTCTGCCCTTTTCTCTCCCTCCTTGGAGCCATCTCTCTATTCATCTTATCTCCTTTTCTTTCGTCCTCCTCTCTCTTTTTCATTCACTATCTCTTTTCCTGCTCTCCCCACTTCTTTCTCTCTCTATCTCTCTCTCTCTCCATCTCTTTTTCTCTTTCTTCTCACCTCTTTTTTTCTCTCTTTTAATTCTCTCTCTCTCTCTCTCTGATACAGAAATGTAATGATACAGAAAAAAACAAAATGCAAAAATGGAATTAGTAATTTCTGTTTTAGGTCTAAAATATACAATGAAAATCCTCTTTTATTTATTGGGAAGTCATTAACCTTTGATCAGATTACTTTTAAGGCAAGATATCCTATGAAGTTTGCATATCACTCTTCCTGTAAGAGATGTACTTTTCATCGTTTTAATACAACCAGAAAGAAATGTTGGTGTAGCAAGATTACTTGATGTTGTTCGGGGTAAAGTCACTATGAAGAATTTGCCTTGTCATTTTTGTTGTTGTTGTTGTTGCTTGAATTTTTCAGTAAATCAATTTTCATTTTGTTTTTTCATGTTTTAATGTTGAATTTTTTTTTTCCAACGCTCAAGTCGTTTGAACTTCTATGATTCCAATTAAGTTTTAGGTTTATGTCCATGTCACGTGGAAACATCGGTTCTTGTCCGATCACCGAAGTTAAGCAACGTCGAGCCTGGTTGCTTTTACATCTTCAGATAATGTTTTTAATTTTCTGCATTTTTTCTCTGTATTCACAAAAGCAAACTTTATTTTCTCTTGTAGATGTAGAGGATAACAGGAGTAAGGTACTTACTGGAGTGGTACAGGGAACAGAATATTTTCCCAGTATCTTTAGCGATAGATAGTATGGGTTGAGGTCTGTGTTGAGTTTAAGTCCCAAGAGGTGCACAAGGCATGGGGCTTCCCTGAGAGAACACCTATTCATCGCGATAGGTAAAAATTTAGGGTTGGCTCGATGATGATGAAACGCCACTAACGGAAATTTATCTGTTTTTGTTTTTTTTTTTTTCTATGCTGGACATATCTGTAAAAATTACTCGAGGAATATAACGTGAATGTCTATTTTATATGATTTTTAACTACCCAGTAATCTTAAAGATTTAGGAAAATGTTCTCCCTAATCTATTTTTTTTTTAAATTTTAGGTACTTTGGTTTTAAATTTACTATAGTTATCGCACTTATTTTCTGATAATACTGTGTATGGACGTCTGCATTTACAAAAAATCAGCACATTTATAGACACAACAAAAAGATTTCAAAATTCTTTTTAAAATATTAAGGTTCGATGAATTGTTCTAAGCTTTTCCGTTTATGATTAGTAAATATAATATCATCTAACCGTGACAAATTAAAAAAAATTTAGTGTCTATGTAAATGTCTAATTACGTATGTAATATATATATTTATATTAATAACTCAATGTATTTTATAAATATTGTAAAATTCTAAAATTAAATGATAATACTATACTGCATACATGCAGTCTCAAGTTCTTAAAGAAAGTTAAATTAAATGGCTTTTTAGCCTTCCCTCACGTGAATAGGTGTTCACTTTTTGAATAATAAAAATTATCTGTCACGGGGGTGGGGACATCAGGATTTTACAGATGCTTAGTTGGGGAATAACCAAAGAAAGGTTCGGAACCAGTGAGTTAACTGATTGGAAGAAGTCATTTTTTTAGTGAGCAGCTTTCAGGTTTTAGTTAATCGAACTTACTTATTTTAAGACAGTTTTACTTTTAATTGTCATCAGCCTAAATGCCTCGTTGGGAACAAATGACGTCGGTCAGGTTGTTGATGAAGATAAGAAACAACGTAGGTCTAAGGATAAAACCCCGGTGACCCCCGAATTAATATATGATCTCGAGGCGTGGCCGTTTAATATAACCTTCATTGTATGACTTAATGATTGGATTAAGTTAAATATTTGACCAGACACCATAACCCTTTAAGAAGAGTCTCGTGAGTATTACTTTATTTTACCTAGCGTTCACAGTTTAAAATAGAAACTTTAAAGAATTAAATTATTCTTAAACTAAACTTAATTTTTTTGTATATCTTCAAAATTTTAATATTTATTTTTAAGTTAAAAATAAATATTAAAATTTTTTAACTGTTCAGTTGGAGTCTCACTGATAGTGTTGAGCAATGGTTAAGCAAGAACCTATGCGATCGATCCCCGTGTGCCTTATTTTGAGGCCTTGTACCTTACTAAGCTAAACTTAGTAAATATCCTTACTACTGGAGTGCGATATTTTTTTATTTTATTTTAGCTCCTACTTGTGACCTTTATTCAGACTGCGTTTGTTTCGATAAATATGTACTACTTCAATTTTTATTTAAGTGATGTTTTTTGATATTAATGATTCCAGTAGATAAATCCAGACCACTCAAACTTCATTTCTAGCAGTTGATTTTTAAAAAAAGGGAGTGTTCCTAGCTTTTATTAAGTTTGTAATTAGAACTACTGACATTGTTAATGTTAAATTTATTGCACGAGTTTTGAGAAAGTCATGTTTTTTTTATCAGCAATGCTGGTGTCTAAAGACAACAATGAAAACATTTTTATGACCCTCTTTTTTTCTAAACTATCTTGTTTTACTCTAACGAGAGCCCCTATCAATCTATGGATGCTAAGCACATTTTTTTAACTGAAGTATTATTGAATTATTCGCTTTTTCATTAATATGTTCCCGTCAATGACTGATGATCGTAGAGCGTGTGTCCGATACTATCGGCTATATTGGCATGTGTCTAGCTGCTATGTGTCACAATACAAGCGACCTTTGTCCGTCTTCGAACCGCTTCCCCTACACACTCTTCTGCCGGTCTTCAGCAAATGCAATTCTTCATTAAAAAAAAAAACGGGTTTGTTGTTTTCATCCATCTTAAGGGGTTCTAGTGGCTCTAGTCATGTGTTTTATTATTGTCAGTGTTTCTTTTTGTTCCATTCATTTTCTACCCTCCTTTTCAGGTTTTTCCATTTGCTTCTTGCTACTACTCATTTCCCAATAGTGTCTCTCTCTATCTTTCATTTCTCTGATGTTCATACCAAAGAAACGAAATTAAACTGAATAAAACATTACCCTCATCGTGTATATTTTGACCTTTTGTTCAAATTGTCAGCGTTTGTCATGTGTCGCGCCTTTTTTTTTTTTTTACGTTGTTTTTTTTTTATTCAATTTTTTTCTTCATTCTTCGTTAACTTCTTTAAGATTTTTGCCGTTTCGAATAGGAAGCGAAAACTTTTTTTTTTATTAATAAAAATGGTTGTCTTGGTAAAGAAAAGGAACATTTATTGACTTGTCCTTATTAAATCTACAAAAAAGTGGCCTGAGTTTTATTTATTAAGAAAATAAAACAAAAAATTAAATGATTTTGACGAGGATGAAAAAAATAAAAAAGCATGTAAGTTTGTGCTTATGGCGAAGTTCTCGTCTAATCTCCGAGTTAAGCCGCGTCAAACCTGATCTTTTACTGTGTAGTGGGGTGACTGCTTTGGGAATATCAGATGTTAAATGGGGAACTTGTGGTACTGTGTCAGGCTCTCAATATTTCGTAAAGAAAGGAAAAAAAGTATCAAAGATTTGGTGGGGATGTAGTCGGTTTTCAAACGATTTTTTTTTTTACATGATACAGATTTGACTCTAATTACATCAATCAAAGTCAAACGTAAATTTCTTGAACACGACAGAACACTTCTTTCAAAACAAAAGTAATGCATTCGAAAAATAAAACGAAAAATAAAGTTCGAATTGTAATATAATCTATTCCAAGTTTGTTTTTTATTTAAAAAAAAAAGAAAGAAATTTTTAATTCAACGTCTGTAATTAATAAATTTCAGAATTTGTAAAAAGAAAATATTTTTAAAAAAATCAAGCCGATCTGCACCACTAACAAAATACTCAGCAGTGTACTAAAAAGGGGAAAATAAATCACGGTTTTGTAAAGACCGTTTGAAACACTAAAATCGACTATGAAACTTGGTAATGAAGAATTTTTATTTTTTTATTTACTAGGGTTCGTTAGTAATTTGACCCAAATAACAGGGCGCCTGGTAAGACTCGTGAATTAGTTTGCAACAAGTTTGCATGGTGATTTACTAAGCGTAGCCTAGGGGCACACAGTGAGGATCGAACTCACTATTCAGTCATACTCGATCTATAATATAAGTTGACAAGCTTGCTAACCATTTTACACCACCTTAAGTTGCGTAGCTCAAGTTTGTTTATGATGGTGGGGGATAAATGTAGTGGTTGACGTTGACACAAGTTTCGCTCAGTGAGGATTGAATTCCACACAACGCTCCTGGACAAGTTTTAGTTAAATAAATTATCATTTTTTTTTTTTTTTATAACAGATTTTTGAGGCAAAATCTTTATAATTTGTAAAAGAAAGAAAATATTAGTTAATTAGTATTTTCAATTCAAGCGTTTTTATTGCAGCGTAATTTGTAAGGATTGTTTTTTTTTTTTTTAACTTTTTCTTTCAATAATTTTTTCACTTCCTTTCAATTTTTCTTTTCCATGTGTTCAGTTCGCTTTTTTTTTGCCATTTTATTTTTATTTACATTTTACTGATTTTTTTCCCACCTGTTTTGTTTTTTTTTTTTGTGTGGGGGGTATAAATTCTCTGATTATCTTATTGCTTTATTTTTCTTTGGATTTTTCAATTTTCAAAGTTCGTTATCGTTTTTTTTTTTTTTTTTTTTTTTTGCTTTACGTGCATCTTCTTTCCGTGTTTTTCTTTTCAGTACGACTCTACGCCTACAAAACTTTCTTGATACTTTTTCTTTTCTAACCTCCTTCCTATGAATCGATTTGAACATTAATTTCCTTTCTCTTCCATCAACCCTTATCACTTACACCTTTTTCCCCTTTAAAGTCCACTGAATTCAACAACATAATCTTTAATATCCGCCGTTACAGTGTGGCTTTAGTTTTTTTAAAAAGGCCATATTCATGAAGTCAGACATGGCAGGCTGCACTTAGGAATAAAATAACATGATAGGGGTTTCGGAAACCAGTAAAAGTCCTTCGCCAGCTATAAATAAATAAAATTGTTAAGAAACTAATAATAATAAAAAAAAAAAAGAAATTCTCTTCATTTCTCTCTCAGCTTCAGCCACCAGCATGTCTTCTTATTCAACGAAGTATGAATAAGTATTAACTGACAATACAGGCCCCAGATTGACACAAGTGCGTACAATGAACAAGTTCCTTCCTTATTGCGTTCGTCAGCCTTTCAAATGAAAAGAAGTGCCTCCTTAAACTGTCCCTCCCTACAGCCAGGCCCCGTGCTCTACCCATTATCGCTGTCAACAGCCACTAGGGTTAATATATTCATTTCCATCCTTTCTAGGGATGGGGGATGAGTGCTAGTTAGATTAGGGGTCTACCAAGGTATGAAATTCAAACCTGTCGGTGTGGAGAGGTCAAGAACTTACACGGTGAATTTATCTCTTTTAAACTCTTCTTTTTTTTAAAATAATAGTAAATAGATAAAAGAAAACTAAATCACAGGAAAACATTTTTGGAAATCGTGTGCTAAAGCAATTAACTTTGTAAAAGTAGATGTCCGTATATTTTATTCTCTTTCGAGTTGGCTGATAATGAGTTTTGTGTTGTATGTAAAAAACGGTGTTTCACAGGTTCAAGATGTGTTTTTTAAATCAAACCTAGCAGGAGGGAGGATTCTCTATTACCAATCATACTCTAATTTTAAATGAGGAATAATTTTCAAGTCCCAAAAATGGGTCGTGGTGGTTGGATAAAGCATTTTTGTTTAAGATTCAATTTTTCAGTGTATATTTTAATATCTGTATAGTATTGTAGAATGGCTAATACAGCTCTGAAGAATTAAACTTGTGTGTTGCCAGTTAGTTATGTGCCATATGTGATACATGCTTAGGCGATCATATATCTTTCAGTACATGACTGACGAGTAGGTTGCCATTTCTTTTTGCAGTAGACCAGTTGCCATCCATGGCTATTAAACCAGGTCTGTCCTGCTATTTACCCATAGCTGGAGGGAGAAGAAGAGGATTCATACCTTTCCTAAGGGTATTAGCATGTAAGTGAATATAATGGATTTGACTGAAATTCGAACTCAGCTCTCCAATTCCTCAATCCAGGCTACTATCCATTACTCCACTGTGCCTCCGTTTGTTATAAAAGACAGAAACAATTTAGAAAATAACTTGCCCTCTACTATCTCCCATCAATGCCAAATAAAAACATTAAAAAAAAAAAAACAATTTTGTTGCCTAAGAAAGAAATACAAAACTCTTCCCTTGACTTTTATCACCACTTAGAACATTTTTTTTTATTCATTTTACTCTATACAAGGCAATAAAACTACTCAGAAAAGTGACTGAAGCCTACATGCCATGTCCAGACCAGTAACATTGCAAATTCTTCATTGTATTTTATCAAAAATCTCTAAATATATAGCATTTATATTCCGTGCTAATAGGAATATATACTTGAAAAACAAGGTGGATAAAATAAGTAAAGGTTTATTGTACAAAACCAGTACAATAAGAATAAAGGTAACAGTTATGCACAAGGTTGTTGCATATCAATCCAGTAGTGAGTGCTACTATTGGAAGGTTGGTAGTTCTTGCATAAGTCTAGTTGGTATTTAATAGTCCCCCGAGAGGGTAGATGTTGCACAAGGCCAAGTTTAACATGGATCATTCGAGCCCTTAGGCTCGGCAAAAAATTCCTTGTAGAACCTGCATAAACAGAATCTGGTCTGTCTACCTCCCCGAACGAGGCTCTGCCCTTCAGCATAGCTTTGTTCAGGTTCCTCTCTGCTCAGAGGCAGAGAGTTTGATCAGCAAGTTTGAAAAAGATTTTGGCTAGTCAGTATTTACTAGCACCCCCCTCCCCCGGGTAAATGTAGCACAAGGCCGGGTTTAACGTGTGTTATCCAAGCCCGTATGCTCAGCCAAAAAATCTCTATAGAAACTGCATAAATGGGATTGGGGTGGTCAACCTCCCCGAATGAGACCCTGCCCTTTGGTAGAGCCTTGTCCGGGTTCCTCTCTGCTCAGAGGCAGAGAGTTCGACCTGCAAGCCGAAAAAGATTTCAGATAGTCTCTGTTGTCCATTGACTTACAGATACTTATACGTAATTACTACATATAGTGTAGTTACTCATGGGGGTGACAGGTTATTTCATTACATCAATAGCAAATGCACCAAATCAATTGTGGCAGCAATATTTAAACATAATGTTTCAACTTGAAAATTACTTGCAGAGGTTTTTATTGTTTCCCAGTAATCTTTGCTTGAATATTGTTTTCCTTTCTCATATACATCTTTTTTAATAATGAACCACAAACATTCTCTTGGATTAATATCAAGAGAGGCTTGGGACCATTCCGTTAATTTGACTATTTGAAACTTTTTTTTCATTTTTGGCAAGGCTGACAACAGTCATCTTAGCAAATGCAAAGAATCATTGCCTTGCATGAATCTTGCTCTTTAGCTTAAAGTTTCTTGGTTGTGAACTGTACCACTCAAAAAATATTCATATCTTACAATAATTCCCTTCTTGATTCCAACATCCACTTTGAAGGGACCTATAATTTTATTGCTTAATATACTCACTCAAATCATTACTCCGTTTGAAAACTCAACCTATAGCCCAGCTATCAGGTTCATTCAATGTAGCTCTGTATTCATCCCTAAAAATTACTGTTGAGAAATCAGTTTTCATGTACTTCTTCACCCAACTTAGACTTTTCACTTTGTGATGTTTATTGAAATGTAGCAGTTCACTTACTTTTGTCTTGAGCCAGTGTTCTTAAAATCTGATAAAGTGTATATGACTTTCTTAGACGAGTGGTAGATCCCATTTGTAAGTTAGTTGTTCTTCACTGCATCTTAAGTTGGGTACAAAGATTTGTATGTTAGTAAATTGCTTTCTCCTTTAAGACTAAGACAAACGTCTTTGGGTTCTTACAAGATCTCACCTTTCTTGGCAGATCTTCTATTATTACAAAGTGTGATACTTAAAAACACTACATTTCAAATTTGATATTTGATATAAATGTACTGTAAATACTTTTCAATCTTATCTAGATATATTGTATTTTATATTTTATGTATATAATAATATAATATAGTATTATAAAACAGTATTACAGTAATTTTTTATGCTGTATTGTACTTTACTAAATATTTGCAGATATTTTTTATACTGTCTTTTTATACTTATATTTTTGTTTTATATACATTGTACATTATTATAATATATTTTATATACAGTACTGTATTATATTATTATACAGTACATATTTCTATACAGTTCCGTCACACTATATATAGTGTAATGCTACAGATCCTGTTTGTTACCTTGTGGAATAAACATTTGTAGTGTACGTATATTTGTTATATTAGTGTAGGTGTAAAAAAAATAATAATGTACAAAGATTTATGTACAGTAATAAATACAGTACATGTACATTTCTGTACAGTACAGTAACATGTAAATTTATTAAAATTTATTGAATTAAAAATAAGTAAAATGTGACAATGCTGACTTTGTTTTGTTTAATCTCTATGCAATGTAAAGTGTGTTTTAGTCTAAGATACAGTGTATAATCATTGAATTTTAAATTGATATCAATATAGTACAATAGAAAAATGTAAAAAAATTATAAAGTTTAGAGTAAAATAAAATGTATAAAATACAGGTACAGCACATAAACTACGCAATAAAATAAATTACGCATCCAGTCCAGGTTGATTTGTTTGGTACATTTCATCACTGCAGTTTGTTTCTTTACATTTTTCCATACAGTTATTGTACTGTACAGTTTAATGTGTTATTGTACATATTACTGTACATGTACAATAAATTTTAAATTTTAGTGGGTAATTTTTTGATAATTTTTGTAGCCCACAATGTCCCCCAAGAAGCTGGTTGCTACTAAGAAGAGGTAAAAAATATCCATGCAAATGAAGATCATTCAGAAGCATGAAGAAGTTACCCATGTTTCTGACCTTGCCAATCTATATGGACACTCAGTATCAACAATTTGCACTATCCTAAAGAACAAGATAGAAATAAAAAAGCTTGATGTAGCCAAGGGAGTTAGCATAATTACCAAGCATCATCCAAAAGCCCTAGAAGATGTTGAGAAGCTGTTGTTGGTGTGGATTAATGAGAGGCTGCTACGAGGTGATTCTGTGTCTGAAGATATTACATGTGCAAAGGCATTAGGATCTTATCAGAAAAATACCAGGCACATCTTCTGAAGAGGAAAATACATTTAAGACAAGCCGAGGGTGGTTTGAAAAATTTAAAAAGAGAACCAGCATCCATGGTGTAGTGAGTCATGGAGAAACTGTGAGTTCTGTTAAAGCTGCTTTGTTTCAGAGGTGACCAAAAATACAAGCCTGACCCTAAGAGAATTAAATTGCTTAAATCTCATTGATAAAGCCTGGGAAGGAGTTACAGTGATATATTTATTTGTGTATAATTTTTAAAAAAAGTACTTTAATTTTACCTAAAATACAATTTTTATATCAATATTTTTTGGGCTTGGAACAAATTAATTTAATTTCTATTATTTTAAATGGGAAAATTGTTTCAACATACAAAATTTCCAGTTACAAATCCTCTCCTGGAACAGATTAAATTTGTAAGTCAATGTTCCACTATCTATCTATCTCTCTCTCTCTCTCTCTCTCTATATATATATATATATATATATATATATATATATATATATATATATATATTAAAAAGACAACAGACATTTTATGTCACTTAATTTTATTGATCAACTTTTTTCCCCCTGATCTCATGATCACACTGGTGACAACCAGGGGTGGGTCTGTAAAGCCTCGTGTTTCTTCTCAAAGGAAAAACTACTGTCTCCTTAGCCAATGAATTGTATCCCAAATGGACGTCAGACATATTTCGACGAGGCTGAGCATTGTTTTCTTCTGAGGACATACTCAAGGAATCTCTTATTTTGACCAGTCCCATACTCACCGACAAAGGGACACAGATGGTTCACATGGCGTGGCATCCCATCAACACAAATTGTGTGCAGGCTTCTAATCCCTGTGGCACATCCCACTTGATACTGAGTTGTACATTGGTTTTGAGGGGGTTTTAAGGGCCCCTGATTTTCTGTTTCAAATTTTGCTTGATTCCGTTTCCACTTTTGGTAAATTCCCTTTTTTTTTCCCATTTTTACTTTTGGGAAATTTCATTTTTTTTCCATTTTTATAGTATTTTATGAGAAAACTACAATACAATATGCTATAATTATTATTAAAACTGGAAACAAAAATATAATTCAAAATTTTATTGCATATAAAGAAATAGCAAATGTCTACAAATCTTTTTAAATGTTAAAATCCAAAAATAAATTATATGTAAAAATAAAAAAAATCTAACATGACTAGATAATAAAACAATGGAATTTTACAGTGCATATCTTTGAAGTCGAACTTTTAATCAGAGCTTCCTTCTTTATAATTATTGATTCATAATATAAAAATCACATTTAAAGTATCAACAGCAAATAACTTGAATCTCAATAATAAATATCTGAATAAAGTCAAACATTTTGACTAAAATTTTACAAAACAGTAATTAAACCATAACAACTGAATCTTCGTAACAAAATATCAAAAAAAAATTAGACATTAATTCAAAATTTAAATAAAACAACTTATCCCAAGTGAAATACTGCTGAAATTTAAAATTACTAATTTCTTAATTTGGGAAATATCTAATCTTCAAATCTCTTCTCTAAATCTCCATTGTAATGCAACATTGTGAGTTGCTTGGTGTTCTCAGAGGTAAGACTTTCACATTGTTTATCGAGTAAATTTTTACTGAGAAAATGAATGTTCTGCATTTACAATGGTAGCAGGCATCCATATAACCTTATTGGCAATCTGTTCCAGAAGAGGAAATCTGCTCTTATTTGTATTCCAAAATGATGGGATATTAAAAGGATTTGGTAAATCATCTTGGTAATTCACATACATTTGGAATTCTTCAAGGAGATCAGTAGAAAGACATTGCAAGTCTTTGATGGCTGTAAAACTGTTTAAATCATGGCCTATACAAGATAGCTGTCTCGGATGAAACAGGTAAGCTATCTTGTAAAAGTTACACACAGGGTGGGTATCCAGGTATTTATTCAGTTTCAAAAAAGATGTGCTGAAAAAAGTTTGGAAATTTGAGATAACTCTCTCCCTCTCTGTGTTTTGTAATTCAGACAGAAGACAATCAGTTTCTAGGCCAAATGTTGATGTACCCGTATGCAAATAGCATTTTAAATCCTCCATCATGTTATATACAAAACATGCAAGCAGAGACTTAGTTTCAAAGCTGTTATTAAATGAGTGCAATTCCCATTCATAAAATGATTTAGGCACAAATTATGGTAAGAGACATGGTGTAGTTGACCATCATCTACTAATTCTAGAATCCTATCTATGGCAAGGCCATGGCTCTTTTCTTGTATAAAGAATCCTTCATAAAACTGTACAAAGAATGAGTGATATTTGGCCACGTTAAACCAGGAATTGCTTTGGTGGAGTCTTATCGATACCTTGTGCCTGGACTCTATAATGGTAAATCCTATTAATGGGTGGGGTGGAACGTGACATGTCATCTTTGGGTGTAATGTTGTGCCAATATACGGCTTCCATCACTGAGCAGTTTTTCCTCACAGCAATTTGCTTTACACTTTGGTGGCAATGTTCAAATATCCCGTAACTGGAGGGGGCATGCATTTATCGGAAATGGATATGGATTCCCCACCCATCTAAAAACTTCTTAAATGGTTTACTATGAAAAACAGTGTGATTGTCAGTGAGAAATTCAACAGGAGGTTCCCATTCAAAAAATAGTTTCTTTAAACGGTTGATGACGCTTACTGAATCTTATTGATGCAATTTTTGCCAGATTGTGAATCGAGTGAGTTCACAGTCAATCAGCATCAGGTAATGCTTACCATTGTGATGAGTGATATCCACCCCAACCCAGATCCACACATTGCCAACATCTAACTTTCCTCTTGGTCATCATACAGGTGATTGGTCAATGTACTGACACTACATTTTCTGACCCTGACCCTAACCACTGCCTTGAACACAGCTGGATCAATCTACCTTGCTAAGTACAGGGTTCTTTTAATGCCAGGATGCCCACTTTGACAGTACTTTATTTTGTCTGATCCACATTTGAACAGAAAAGGCCTTTGTATGTATTCTGGCCTTTCTGGTCAGAGTGTCAGATATCCATCCATAAATGCATGCAGATTTCATTAACAAGTGCAACATTTTTGCCTTCCACTGAAGTGCTACATTAATACCCCTGAATATGCCATCGAACTCAGCTACATTTATATGTTGAACGTCCTTCTCGGGATGCAACCAGCATGCATCCTTCACCAAAGCAAGAATGCGGTCGATTGACATATGGGTTAGGGGACCCTTAAAACCAATGTACAACTCAATATCAAGTGGGATGTGTCACAAGGATTAGAAGCCTGCGTGAAAATTGTGTTGATGTGATGTCGCACCTATTTCTTGGTTCAAACACATCAACAAGTGATGTTGACAGTGAGTTCTCTAACAATGAGTGACTGGTCAAAATAAAAGATGCCTCGAGTATGTCCTCATTTACCTCAAGGGACAATCCAGTTCCAATGCTTGCATCAACCTATACTTCAAACTCCTGTCCGTTGGCACACCATTTACCTCACACAGAGTACTCTAGTAATGACATCCATAATCATGTTGTTGAAGAGGGAGGCATCTGTTACTTCATCATCCCAGCCAGATGTAACCTCAATTGCTCTACATTTGATGAAAGCGATTGCAATACAGAGTCAGCCAAATACAGGAAAGTGTCCTACTAATTTTCCGCATTATGAAAATATTTTTTGCCGAGTCAAAACTTCAGGTTCTTTCAGTACTTCACTCCCCTGTTTCCAGTACAAAGTGTTCTGCTCTCTTCAAACTTGCAAGCCAGGCACTTGGGTATGTGTCTGAGCAGGCAAAGGGTGAATATCAGTGTGAACTACAGGCATGGATAGACAACAGGTGGCTGATACCTTACCCCAAAAAAGAACTTGGCAGTGGTTATTCAAAAGAATAAAGGAAAGATCCACCCTGTGTTAGATTACCGGGTGGACTTTTCCTTTATTCTTTCACCACACCCTTCTTAGATAAGGAAGGAATTCCAACTGAAATTTTCCAAAGTTCGTTTCAGAAGAAATATGGGTCAAGCTTTTGACTTTCTTAAGTTTGGTAGGATTAGTGAATGTTGTGTCATGGGCAAGGTGTAACGTGTGCATGTTTTTTTTTTAATTATTTTATACACACACACACACACACACGTGTGAGACTTTTCCTATGGCACAACACTCTTCATCCATGGCACTACACTCACTAGTTCTACAAAACTTACCCTTTGCCTCTACCTCCTCTGATGATGACTTAAGAAAGTCGAAAGCTTGGACCATATTTCTTCTAAAATGAACTTTAGACAATTTCTAATGGAATTCCCTCCTTATTGGAGAAGGATTTTTCATAATTTGAAAAAGTTGATCAATAAAATTAACTGACACCAAAATGTCTGTTGTCTTCTATATAATAAATGCCAATACCAGTGTGTCACTGTGTCTCATTTTTTTAAATTAAAGGGACACAACTCTCAATGGCTCATCTATATAATAAATGCCAATGTCGTGTGTCACACTTTTTCAATTAAAGAGACACAATTCTCTAACTTTCAATAGCTCATGTTACAGAAATTTTGGATTCCCAAGTTTTCATTACTGCAATAGTTTTCCATGATTTTTTTGTGACAGATTTTTTTTGTACAATATTAATTTTTATAACTTGGAAATAAATTTGGGAATAATCAAAATTAATTGCGAAATCCTGCAAAAGTCAACCATGAAATAAAAATAATTGTTTGTACGGAAAATGAGGATATAAACACATCACATCAAATTATCTTTAAATTAAATGGCAGCAGAAGAATTATTGTTGAATTTTTAAAAAGCTTAAATATTAATGCAATACTTATGCAGTGATCAATTTTGAGTTTTTGTTTATTGTTGCCTATTGCATAAAGCAGCAGTATTGTTGACCTAAATCTAAAAACAAAGCCAGCTTGAGGAAAAAAAAAGTCCCCATGCAAATGAAAACCCAGGTAAAATGGCAGGCAGGAGAGCTTCCATTGCTGAGGAATATGCAAAGACTTATGGACTCTCAAACTCCTGGACAAGCTAAAGGCCCAATTAAGAGCCCTCCACAGGAGCTAGCTTAAATGCCACCCAATAGGGCAGCTTTCAAAGTAATTAATAAAATTTTTCTTAATTTATTTGTAATTTTTTATATATAAGAATCATTTTAATTTCAACATTAAGCAGTGACAGTCTGTTTTGCCTATGAAACACACTCATCACCACTGAATGTTAACACATAAATATTGATATTTATATTTTATATTTACATTTTAATTTGATATTGAGAAAAGTTTAAACTGTGACCCATAAATATAGAATAAAAGAAAAAACATTTTTATTATATTCATTATACATATATATATATATATATAAATATATATATATATATATATATATATATATATATATATTTATATATTTTAAACCACCAGTCAAAGTGTATAATTACACAAAAGTTTTCAGTTTGAGATTATTTTAAAAGAATCAAATAAAACACCATTTTGACAGTTAAATGGATGTTAATAAGAAAAACATTTTGAATTTTTCTCATTTAAATTTATGTGAAATGTAAATTGTGCATATTTGATTTAAACTATATATTACAAAGTTTATAAAAATAAAAAGAGTACTGAATCAGAGAAATGAAATAGCTATTTTATGCTGTCATTATCAAAAATTTTCTTAAATAATATTTAAATATAAAAATAAATTTAAAAAAGTGTTCACCAAATAATATACAAAAAAATATTTAAAGAAAAGAAATAATTTTAATATTTGTAAATAATTCTATTAGCATTTACTTGTTAAAAAAAAATAAATTAATTAAAATAACAGTCAAAATATTTTAAAAATAACATATTTAAAATTGTTTTTTTTATTAATTCAACCTAAACATCTTTTAAAATTGCCAAAAAATAAAACGTATCAAACTGGGGACACCTCTCTCAAAGTTTTTTCTGGCCTTAAATGAATCCAATAAAACACCTACAGAAAAAATGAAATTATGATGAAAAACATCTTAGATGTAGGCCATTGAATGACCCATGTCCTTTGAGAATATGAGAAACTATATATTATTTTCAAAAGTTTATTAATAAAGTTTAAAAAATCATTTAAATGAATTAGCTATTTTTTGCCGATATAATTTCAAAGAAAAAAATTATTTAAATAATAATTTAAATATGAAATTTTAAAAATTAAACTACATACTTATACTTGATATGGAAAAATAATTTTATTACTTGTGGTTTCTAATTGCATTTACTTTTTTTTAAAAGAAATTTTAATATAGTCTAAAACTAACAACTGAAAATATTTTAAAGTTGTATTTAAAATTGTAAGCTAAAACGAATTTTAAAAAAGAAAGACATCTAAAAAAAACAAATCACTTAAAAAGAATTCAATAAAAAACCTACAGTAAAATGAAATTAATTACATTTTTTTCAGATGTAATTCACCCATTCCCAAGCAAGGTGAATGACCCATGTCCTTTGTAATTAAATGAGAAAAGAATATATTACTAGCTTTATATAAAAAAAAAAAACATACTAAATCAGTGAAATTAAAAAGACCTTTTTGCCGTCATTGTCAACCTATTTTACTTAAATAATATTTAAATAAAATTAAAAAATAAAAATTTGACCTTTAAATTATACTTGATGTGAAAATAATTCTTTTACCAAAAGTGATTATCTTTAATGTTCTTAAAAATGGATATATTAAAAATTAAAAGTGAAAAACATTTTTTTCAAATATTCAATTAAATAAAATATATTTATAAACTAAACACCCAACAAAAAAATGTTAAATATAGGAATAGAAAAAAATGGTTCTCCACAATTTTTTTCTTTATTTGCCATGAATTTTCAAAAAATCCAGACAACATGCATTTAACGGATTTACAGTTTCAAATTAAATACATCCCTTTTAGACCTATTGAAAACGTAACTAATCCCACTGATACATCAGAATACAGCGATAATGAACAAGAAACACCCCTTGTCTGGTTGAATTGGATTTCTTTGGGAATTTGAATTATGATTTTTGCACCTGTGTCTTTAAAACCCAATAATTTTAAAAAGTTACTCCAAAAAACTTGAGAAAAGAAATGGAACAAATGTCTTTAATTTAATTACAAAATTAAATTCGAAAAATTTGGTTTCCAACATTCTTCTTGCCTGGTTAGTTTAAATAAAAAAAAAAAACCTATTTTAAATCAATTAATTTATAATATTAATGCTCTGTAAATTTACATTGAGCAAGCATTTTAAAAATAAAATATCTATAAGAACACCGGATTATATATCTTACTGTTCTTTATTTTTAATATATATAAGAAATATATATATATATAATATATATAAATAACAATAAGAAAAAAATAAAAAATAAAATCATTTTTCACACTGGGTTGTAGATTAATATTCTTTCGTTTTTTATTATTCCAAACCATTTAGATTCCCCACTAGTTTCTATAGCAAATGGCCATCATCGGGAGGAAATTTTCTGCTTGCTGTTGGCTGTGAACTACAGAAATGAATGTCTTTTGTTGGAGAAAATGAATATTTGTCTGTAGTTTTCATTTGTTTTTTTATTTTTATCTTTTTTATATCCATATTTTAATACCTTCCTTTCATGGATGGTCAAAATATATATAAAAAAGCTAGCAATTAATCTTTTGAGTTGTTCATCTATTAGAGTGCCTAGCTAGTCTATAACAGATGCTTGCTCAGACACATTTGTGTTTCTTCAAAATCTGCACACCAATTCTGTAGCTCATACTGCAATGAGAATATGAGCAGACCTTAGTTACAGTTTCTGGAACAGCACACATAATTTGGTGCAATCAACACTTTGAACAAGGCTAGTACGCTCAAACCCTCAGTCATGATGATTTGTGTCTTTCAATTGATTGTTTCCAACAAGACTTGGATCAACTTGTGGTATAGTTTTCAACAGTACCACAGGACAAATTGACCATAGTGAGATTTGAATCTGGGTTTCATGGTCAGAGTATGAATCATCTCCATGCACTGTTGGAAATTTTGTAGATATATTTGAATTTCTATCAAATGATTTATAAAAGTAATTGAATAATATGTTTATATATGTACAAAGATTGAATTTATAAAGAAATGAATATCTGGACAAAAAATGAGTGAAAATAAGAAATAGAAGTTTTATGAAATAAAGGAAAAAGATGACAAAATGGACAGAATACTTATGAATTTATAATGAAATAAAAAGAAAACAAGAGATAAAAACAACAAATTAATGAACAAAAAGAAAAAAATAATAAAATATAAAAATAAATTTAAAAAAAAAACAAAAAATAAAAAAAACAAACTAATTCTGAGTAATAAATAAAAACGGGTGCTAGTTAATTTCTTTTGTCGTGGATTGAGTCTTAAAATGTAATTTAAAAATTATGAACCCAAATTATCTTCCTTTCTTTTTTTCTTTCATATTTTCTTCAGTTCTTTATAATTTTCATTCATTTTCTCTCGAAGAACAATTTACTATTTCACATTGTTCAACCTCACTTGCTGGTGACATTTTCATCTCTGTTGTCTCCTGAATCTAAAATTCCCTCCACACCTTATCATAATGGCAAGGGTGGGTAATTTCTTATTCTGCACACAGATTTTTCCAATTCTTGTGGTTTCTATCAGGAAAATCTCTGTTCTTGATATTTTCTATAAGGTGCCTTAATTTTATTGTGGTTTATCAACAATAGAAACAGGATATAAATTCAAGTCTTCCATATATCTCCATGCTGGTGTCCAATCTTTCCTAAATATTTTTTAAAAAAGATCTTCTCACAGCCAGATTAAGCTTAGTATGGTTAAATGTAAGTTGTTATAAAGTTAATCCGTTTTTGTAAAAAAAAAAAAAATCCTCCCATAAATATTAAATCAAAAATTATTTAATAAGATCATCATTGATCTTATGAAACACATAAATATTTAACTTATTCAATCTAATCAACAACAAGAATGGGCAAAAATTTTTTTAAAGAGAAATTTGTGATCTATTTAACAGCTTCAACATAAAGTTAACTGAAAAAGATTGAAAATTAAATTCTGCAGTTCCCCTGATGTGTAAACATTACCATAATTTTTTTTTTTTTTAACTTTAGTTCATTCAATACAAGGCCCAAGGGACAATCAAGGTGAAGAGGCTTACTGAATGAAATTGTTGAAGGGGAAGGAGGAAGTAAGAAGGGCATATAATGTTGATATATCGTAGGTGCCTCCACGAAAATGCTAAAAAATCAACATACCATGATGAAAACATGTCCCAAATGTTATGAAAACATAGTTTTATCATTAAAATCTTTGTTATTATTAATAGGGAGGATCAAAGTATTTTTTGAATGTTAATTAAATTTTTTACTCCTTTTTAGAACATTCAAAATTTTGATTAAAAACTTGTTTTTCTTGCATCAGCATAGCAAATTTTAGCCTCTTTTTTATGATGCCAAAACACATTAATTTGGAAATTCTTGCAAAAATCAATAAAAAAAAAAATTTTCAGGACTTATTAAAAAAAAAAATGAAATTATTTTTGAAATTTTTTATTAGAAAATCTTGATAAAAATATATTTTTATTACATGTATTTCAGTCCATTATTTAATTTTACAAAAATTTAAGAAATTCAACATGATAGTTTTTAGTGACTATATTAGTTAAAAACAGAATTCTTTGAAGAATTTAAATCACCAAACTTTTTTGGCATAATCAAACTCTGTCTTACTGAAAATCTGTTCTGAATCGAAAAATAAAATAACTCAATAAAACAAAGACATTATTTAATTAGAGAAGCTTTTAATTGCTTTTATGAATAATATATATTAAAGACAGTATTGTCTGAAGAAAATAAATTTTTTCGATAAAAGATAAATTTTTATAAGATTTGTTCTCATTTTTTACAATTTTAAATTGAATAATTTATAAAGTTTTTGAATCTTTTAAAATTTAGTTTCAATGTGATCACTCTTAGGAAGTATTGTTATTAAGTAAAACTATATTTATTAATCCTATATTGTAAAGCTTATTACAATCTGATGACCCCAAATATTTTTAAAAGAATTTAGATTTGTTTTTATATGTGTGATTGTGCAGAATTTGCAGAATTTTATAAAACTGATAAATTTATCATATGGTCTCTGTACAAACCCATAAATACTATTCTTAAAATACATTCAATTGTTTTAAATCGATTAACATGTCCCCCCATAGTTAAATGGGGTATAAAAAAAAAATAAGTAATTAATATTTATTTCAAATCAGATTAATTTAACTTTAAATTTGCTAATTTTCCTTAAATAATGAAATATATTTTTATTTTTGCAAGATTTTTAAAACTGAGAATTAATCGATTAACATTTACAAAAAAAAAAACTCTGTGGTTAAAAAATGTTTTTATTGAATTTTTATTAAAAAAAATATTTCTTCCAAATCAATATAATTTTAAAAATACATTTTGTTTATTTTAATTTTAAATGCTTTAGCTTTTAATTAAAGCTAAAATGAAATCTCCAAGAAAGGTTTTGCATTTTTAAAATATATAAACCTTTATACTGAATTAATGGAAGTATCTACAGTGGTGTGCATTTTAGTAAAGAAGAGTGACTGACATTGTTGGTTATTAATTAACTAAATCAGGTTTACTTACTACAGTGTAACCCGGATATAAGAGAAATCCGGATATAAGAGAGATTTTCTCTGGTCCCAAATTAGAGCCCATACTTACCTAAACAAAATAGACCAAACCCAGATATACGAGAAACCCGGATATAAGAGACTTCTTCACCGGTCCCGACAACTCTCTTATATCTGGGTTACACTGTATTAATAATAAATAAAATAGAAGATTTGGATCTTGCACAGAATAGAACACGCAGAAAATTAATGACCAAAATCAAATATTTTCTATTAAGTTTCATGCTTACATTAGTGTATAAACAAATAAATAAAGTTTACTTATTTTAGTGGTGGATATTGCCTTACAGATATTCTGAGGTCTTGTTTACTGTTTTCTTTTGTATGAGTACACCTAACTTTGTGGGAAGTTAGAAGAACAATGATATAAAACAAGTCCCCATCTTTTTTGCATGAAATGACCACCACATTAACATCCCAAATTTACATAATGGTTGCATAATATAATTATGCATGTTATCAAAGAAACTTCACGCCTTTATTCTAATTATAAAGATTTTGCCGTTTATTACTATATTGGTGGAACTGTCAATAAAATGAATTTAGGTAAAAATGGCACTGGAAAAAATGGCAACTGTAAAAATGGCAAAAATGGATAAATAAGAAAAAATCGCAAAAGGAAAAAAATATAGATGAATATCTCACGAGTTTATTAAATCTTGGATACAATACATAATGGAAAAACATGAGAAGTTTGTCAAATTAAAAAGAATATTCAGCTAAAGCTCCCCACTCCCATTAGATTTTACTTTTTACATTTGACATCTGAACACACTGAAAAACTTGGGAAAAAACAATTATAGGTCCACTTGATGACGGCTTCCGGTATTGAAATCAGAAACTGACATTAAGCGGTGTTTATCGGAAAACAGTTCCTCGTCAGTTTTGTACACTTAGAGTTGTTGTTTTTTTTAATTTCACTAGTTTGAACACATGGGAATCAGTAATGCAGTCAAATAAAAAAGCAATATATTGGATACATTATTATTATGACGTTTAATATATTTAAATTTTGTTACATTTCTATTTATAAAAAAATTATTAGGCTATTTAAAAAATAGAATAAAGTATTTAAAAATGTTTTCAATATAAACTATTTAAAAAGTATTTTCACACAAAAAGAAAACATTCCAATTATAAAAAATAATAAATAAACTATTTAAAAAATATTTTCAAAGAAAACATTCCTATTATAAGAAAGTTTTATTTGATTATTTGTAAGAAAAAACATTCCAATTAAAAAAAACGTTTTATTTGATTTATCCACTTTTGCCATTTTTACCCTGCAATTTTTTCCGCTGCCATTTTTACCGAGCACCCAATAAAATATATTTAATAGTAGTCTATATTTTTACTGTATAAAGAAAAACAAGATATAGATAATAATAATAATAATTAACTCAACATTAATGAGATATTTGAGGCAGTATTTTATTTGCAATTTGGTTTAGAAGTTCAGAAATATAAATTTAGTAAAAGAGGTTCAATTGTACTATAGGGACCAGTGGATTTACTCACCGATTTCACTCTGTATTCACCCAAAAATTGGATAAAATTGATTCTTTGTGTGAAATGGTATTTTTGTCCTGACAAAAAATTCTAATTTATTTTTAACATATATAAAATTGAATTTTTATGCCAAATTTTTACCTGTCATCAAAAAGAAATTAGCAACACTTTGTTATTCTTAAATTCTTGACTAGTATGCTTTAACCTCTTCATTTTTGCTTTTAAATTTGTTAAATTCTGTTAAAAATTGTTTTTTTTTTGTGTAAAAAGAATGTTCAAAGTTAATTTTTTGTGTCAAAATGTTTATTTTTTGGGTGTAGTAAAATTTTAAAACAATAAAAATATTTTTGGTGCAAGAAAAAAAACAAGGCAAAAGCGATTAATACATTGAATTAAAGTTAGATTCTCAACACTTTAAAAACTAAATTAGAATTTTATTCCAGGACAATACAATTAAGTAAGACCAACAATCAATTTTATCCAAAATTTGGGCAAATACTGGACGAAATGGGTGAGAAAATCCAACAGTCCCTCTTCTACAAAGAAACAATTTAAAATTTCACATTACATTAAAAAATATAATTTTAAATATGAAACAAAAATTAATAAAAAAAAATACTAGCAATTGGTTTTCATTTTTTTCTTAAAAAGTCTTAAATTTCTTTGAAACAGAGTTAACAAAAAGAAAAGAAAAATACATTTACATTTATGTTGATGTCAAATTTCCTTTGGTTTTTCAGTCTGAAAGAAGTTGACTCTACCAGAATGAAAATGTGACTAACTGATTCAATAATAACCAAGAATATTTTTTAAAGTAGTTTTTCATTTTATGGCATTCTATCTCCGTATCCACCCTTTAAATCTTTTGAACTTTCTTTTCGCTACCAGTTCACAAGCATGAAAAATCAAAATGAAAGAACTGACTCCAAAGTCTTGGACTTCTCACACATAGGTATGAAAAAACTTTGGATTCAAGTAGATACCAGCAGACAAATATAGACACATTTTAAAACTAAAACTAAAAACTATATTATTCATTTTTGATATCTAATATATATATATATATATATATATATATATATATATATTATATATTCAAATAGATATCATTTTACTTTAAGACATAAATGTTTTTGAACTCTGTCAAGGCTGAACAATGAGGACTGGGCAGTACCAGCCTTGGGATGGCAGCAATATTTCATTTGTAGTCTGATCTGACTCTTGTAAAGATGGCAGCAGGTGTTAGGTATTTTCTGGATGATGGTTTCTTGAGATAGCTTGAAAGTATTTATTGTGGGGCCCTTGAAAATGCAGGCTTCTAGCATTTGCTAGTTTTGCTATGAGGCTATTCAGCATTGGATGTTCTCAAAGGAAAAGAAAGAACAGGCAAAAAAAAAAAAAATGAAAACAGGACAATTAAGATAAAAAAATCTATGGACTGTAAATCTGAAACAAAATGTAGAGTATGAATTTCATTAGAACAAAAATCTTTAATTTGTAAAGAATTAAATATTTTTCTATTTTATTTTAATTTAGTGTTAACATTTTACTTATTTTCCTCTCTTTCATTTTCTTTTTATACTCTTTGATGTCTAGTATGTGATTCATACCAGGAAATACTCGATAGTCTGAATTGAATTTAATATCGCTAAAGATGCTTTGTTCTAAGAGGAGTTGATCTGTAGTAACCCCAATATGTATTGGGCTCACACTAAGAGATACCAAAGCAAACTTTGTACTCCATGTCCCACAATAGCATCAGAGAAACCAGGTTGACTTTGAAGGTGGGTTAACCCACCAAATTGACAAGCGTCCTTTTTTTTTCTTAGATGTGTGTAGGGAGATACAATTTGAAGTGTAACAAGTTTAAAAAAACACAACTATGAAATTGTCAACCTTGAAAATGCAAAAAAAGTGCCAGCTGTCATTGAAATAGTGACATAATTTAAAGAGAAGTGGAATAAAAGGTAATCATCACACATGAGAAAGAAATGAAAGGAAATTCCATTCTTCTGAGTCATTTTTTGCACTGTAAACTAGGGCACTTTGGGATACCTATTCCTAGACATCATATGCAGTGTCATGCCTCACAGGATATCGGTGGCATATCCTGAACAGGTATACAGGTGTTCAACCCAGCTGCTCTTAGAATGTGACAACTGGATGACAGGAATAAACATCAACATCCCATCCAAGAGGGAAAATACAGAAAGATGATTCACATTTGAAGAAAAGCCCAGAATTGGATATTGAATAATTTTACAACCGAAAAATTTAGTCTTGTATTCATATTAATCTTTACAATGAAAATATTACATATGTCTCTCTTTTTATCTTTTATACTTTATCCACTTTTCTTCTCCTATTCTCTTTCTTTTTTCCTCATGTTTTTATTATCCACTAGCTGTTTGTGCAATTTGTATTATTATGGGTGGACATATCAGATCATTGCAAAAGTTGGTGCTTCCTTTTCATTGTTTTTAATTTTCTAATCAGGCAAAAACATTTACAATGATTTAAAATAATGAGGAAAGTAGACCTGGAGAATGTAATACTCACAGAACATGTTAATAGCAGGAGAGGCAAAGGGAAACAGTAACATATCTAATACATGTGTATGAATGAAAAGCAGAGCAAAGATTAAGAAGGATAATAAAGACTCAAATGTTTGAAGATATAAGGGCTAGGGAATGGGTACCTCGAGGTGGTGTAATGGTTAACAAGCTTGTCTCGCTAGAACAATTATGACTGAGTGGTGAGTTTGATCCTCATTGGGTGCCACATAATTTGGGCCTTATGCCACATCTAAACTACGCTTGGAATATCACTACAAAGGCCAAGGAATTGTTTTTTCCATGATCACCCATATCCTGAAACGTACATGGCACATGAAAGAAGGAGGTCATGCATGGAATTTTAGAAATATATATATTAAAACATTCAAACATGCTCATGATTCATGATTGTATATATATTTTCTGTTTATACATTATTTTTTATAGATATTCGTAAAATACATCTATTGGCTGCTTTGATAAACAACAACAGTGATGTTGCTAGCTGAAATTCATTAGAGGTTTCAGATCTTTCAACATCATACACCCTCTCCACGGTGACTCAGCCAAAACTGATCAGGTATCGACTTGTGTACTTTTCGCCAGCTACAATATTTTCCATCTTCCAAACTACACACCATGTGGTTCTTAAGTAAATGCTCCGTTTTTTTAATTAAACAGTATTAATTACATTTACTGACCTGTGACGCCCACTGGTGGCCGCAGTGCCAATATGTGACGTCGTCTGGTTGTGATGCCAATATGTGACACTGCGCTGTCGGCCCGTGGTCAACCCCCAATTACGGCACGAAGCTGTAAGGTTTCTTCCACCAGTGTTTTGGGGTTGACTCCTTGTCATTGCCACCAGCCTGTGTCCCGGTCGATCTCGTCGTTCCCAGTTCGATACCAGCTTTGTCATTCCAAGCTCACTTCCAATGTCAGGTTACTGAAGTAACTACTTTGATCTCACTCTAACCTACCCATGTTGTGACTTTGATCTTAGGTAGATGAAATCAATCAGGCGTCGGGCCGTAGTTAGCTGAATCCGGGGTAAAGGTGATATCGCATGTTCAAAGTAAAAGAAGCAATAAAACAAACTCAAGAGGTTCAAATATGTTGAGAAATAGCAAATTATCTTTATCCATCTGTTATATACAGGAGTGTGTTTCTCTCCCAGCCCGTTTCTATGGATTTGTGACACTTTTGTGTTTCTTAAGTGAGTTTTGGTATCTTGAGTCGTTTGTCAATATAACTTGCTTTTGGTAGGAAGTCGAAAAGGATGTAGAAACCTCTCAGTCAGCTTTTGAGAGGCAATGGTCTGACTGCAACTGCAAATCAACTGCTGGAACTCTGAAACTACCCGGGACATTCGTTTATATGGGCACTGACCAAAACCCGGTGTGGGGCCTGACATGGCTTGGGTTCCCGATAATTCTCAATTCCCAGCAAGAATTCTCTTTGTTCTTAGGCCAGGAAAATTAATTACTTCACATTTTTGGAAGATTAATCACGTTCAATTTTGGGGTTTCTCCCTCGTCCATGAGGGAAGGTTGGAGGAGAGTTATCCTCCTAGACTCATCCTCTCTCATATTGGTATCTCATACCAATCCCCTCAGTGGGTGTTAACAACTTCTACGTCTTTCTCATACATTCACCACTGCCTATCACTCACGCTACCACTTTACCAATGATCTCTCATCAGTGTGGGTGTGGCTAGACTGGCCCTCTTAAAATTATTAACCAGAATTTTGTTTACAAAATCCTTTTTTTTTCTTTGGCCAAAACTTTTTTTTTTTCAAACCCCAGATTGCCAAATAATTTTTATCACATCTTTCTTTTGGGGACACCCAAAATTCACTTAGTTGGGTCTCTCTACCAACTGTCAAAACCTGACACCTGTTTTTTTTTCTGCTAAGTCATCTTTTAGCTGGGAGGTCCATATTTTCCCTGAGAATCAAATTCTTTATTTTTCTCATGCCTTAAATTCTCTTATCACCAAATGCCCATTTTCGACGACGATGTGTCTAACCTCAACAGTTTGAATAAGCAATAATAATACAATTTTCTTCCTCATGCCAGAATTCTAACACACACCAGATGGTTCCCTTCATTGGACCCAGGAATTAAAATTAAATGATATCTCTGAAAGATAACTAATATCGATTCTCTCTGCCTGTACCGCGGTGGTCTCAAGCCAAAATTTTTTTATGGCCGCCATGTGTCGGTTGGCTTTGTTTTTCTTTCTGAATTCTGTTTCTCTTGGTGTGTCATTCCCTTATCATGACATTAATCAGTTTTAACAGAATCTCATATCTCACTTTTTCTTATAGATTTTCTGTCTCATGCGAAAAGTATCTTTCTTCGTAAATAAAATAAAATAAAATCTTCTTTTTAATGTTGCTCGGTCTATCTTTCGATATAGCTCTTTCTTGCCCTTAAGTCTTTCCTGTTTTTAATTTCTATGGTTAATTAGTTAGCCAATTACCATAGCTAAATAGTGTCACAACCTGAATGTTTGAGAAATTTTGTGGAAAATATGTGCTTTCTGACAGGAATCAAACCTGTAATCTTAACTGTCATTTCATCTGACGTACTGTTAAGAATCCAGCCACAAAGAAGCATCTGGAAAGCAAAGTCTGAATTACTGTTTATAAACCCACACCATGGATGATTATTCTCGATCAGTCATATCTGCTCACAAAATATATCTTGACATAAACAATGACAACATTATGAAATAGATTAAACCTGACAATTATTTGATATATTTTCAGATTATACGTTATTTTTATAGATACAATTTATTTAAGTAAATGCTCTGTTTTTTAGTTATCAATATTAATTACATTTACTGGCTTGAATGTTTGACAATGGTTAACAGCATGTTAGATCAAATGATGGTTCCCATTAATGTTACAGGTTAGATTCCTGTCAGAGAATGCATGTTTTCTACAAAATTACTTGAACATTCAGGCCAGTAGATGTAATTAACACTATTTAATTAAAAAATGGAGCATTTATTAATGTCTATAAAAATAACGTATAAAAAATATTTAATAATTGTTGGACTTAATTCATTTCATAATATATATATATATTCAAAAGTACTAAAATACAAACTACCCCACTACCCAGGTTTGAACCATAAGGTCTCTTCAGGTAGGCAGAATAAAAAATTTAGTGGATTCCACTACCATAATATACTATCACTGGAATGTAGGAGGAAAGGCGGAGAGAGAGACAGAGAGACAGAAACAAAAAAAATAGACAAGGGGGGTGTAAAAAACATATTCATCCAGGTTTATACATGCACAATAGATATTTGCTTAAATACTAGAAAATAATCCTAGTAATAGTCAACGTAATTGCCATAAAAATGTAATCTGCCCATTAAAAGGCAAGTGCATGACTGAAGGCATTATATACAGAACTAGCATCAACTCAGATGATGATGTTAAATATTAATTTGGATCCACCAAGGACAGCTGGAAATCACACTTTTACCACCACAAAATGACACTGAACAATATTAAATACAAAACCAATTCAATGCTTTCAAAGTATGTTTGGCAATTAATAAACAACCATAAGAGACCAACTATCCACTGGGAGATAATTGTGAAAGCTAAGGCATACAATGGAAAGGGAGGCAGATGTAACTTATGTTCATTGGAGAAGCTTATTATATTAAAACACTTAAATAACCCTAACTTGCTGAACATGAGGTCTGAATTAATGTCTATATGTATCCATAAATCCAAACACCTGCTCAAACACATTGCTCCCAATTAAAAGAGAATCCAGTGTGTGTGTGGCTAGACAGAATCTCATATCCTAAATTAAGACTCTTACACACAAGGCCTTAATGATCTGTTCTATATTGTCACACAATTCATAGATTTTATGAATATTAATATAATATGCAACAACTTTTAATATTCTTAGAACCCATCATTAATAACATTTCTTATATATCTATGCACACATACAATTCAATATTACTGTACTCAATTAATTTATAGTGTGTGTATATATAATTTCACCTTTATAACTACATTAGATATATAGTCCTGAACTATTATTTTTTTTTATATTTACACCCTTATATTTCTAACCTGCATTCTAGTTTAAGCTAATTGGTATAATTAGGGTATCTTATGTTAAAAAAACAAGAGTTACCCCATTTGATATATAGTTTACTTTTGAATCCAAATTTAAATGATTTAAAAAAACATTTTTTAAAAATTTTTGCTCAACTTGACATCAATATTGGCTCATTTTGAGCTTACTGATATGACCTCCATCTTCTGGCTTTCTCCTTCTATATTTTGGATAGGGATCATTCCCTTGTTCAAATTTAAATCAAAGGGGAAAAAAAAATTCAGTGGGGGTTTGTGTGCCCTGGGGACCCCCTTTGATTAAAATGAAATATATTTATCCAAGTGCTCTGGGTAATGTAGTTTCAGAAAGTATATGGTTATGGGGGTCTGTCTCCAAAACCCTTGGAGGAGTTCAATAACAAACAGACAGCTTTATATATGTAGATGCCAATGTCAGTGTGTTCCCTGTGTCACACTTTCTCAATTAAAGGGACACAATTCTCAATAGTTCATTTTCTTCTATATAGTAAATGCCAAAGTCATTGTGACACACTGACATTGGCAGTTATCATATAGAAGAAGAAAAAGATGAAAAATGGATTAGCTAACTGGTTTCAAACCTCACTCAACAGAGCTAAGTCAAGGTTAATAAATAGGTATCAGTTATGTGCCATAATTGATACACACTTAGGCGATCATGTATCTTTCTATACATGACTGATGAGACAGATTTTTTCCTGCAGTAGGTTGCCATTTATTTCTGTGGTAGACCAGTTGCCATCCAAGACTATAGAACCTGGTCTACCCTGTGGTTTCCCCATACCTGGGGGGGGGAGAAGAAGAGGATTCATACCTTTCCCAAGGGTAATAATGTGTAAGTGAATGTAATGGATTCGACTGAATTCAAACTTTTTAGGTGCTCTCAACTCAATTCCTCAATCTGATCCCCGTATGTGTTAATTAGAACATCTGAAGGTTATCCATTATTCCTAACATCCACTTTTTGAGTTTTCCTTTGCAAGGGTACATTTAAATAAATAAATATACAAGTATACATTGTCTTAGCAGAAAAATAGCATTGTCAAACTGAACCTGTCACCAATGCTAAAAAGGAATATAGGTACATGGGAAATCTCTGAAATGGGGAATTTTATTTTAATTATTTTAACAATCTTTTTTTAATGGATAGGCATTATTCGTAAACCTGATCTCATCATCCAGCTTGGTTTTTTAGAAAGACCTTGTGAAAAAAATTGAGTTTTTTGTTTAAGAGACAAAAGAAGATATAAAACTTTTAAATGGAAACCTCTTGGAGGTCAAAGACAATATCCTTCTGTTTACAGAGAAAAAATTTCATAGATTGAATATATATGGCCTCCAATATTTTTAGGTGGTAATTAATGACACTGTGGAACAAACTCATGGCAAATTTCATAAGATGGAAAAGAGTCCACATAAGGCATCAGCACATATATATCAATAGTCTTTGCAAGAAATTAAAAAGCAGCACAGTTGCATTTATTTCTAAGGTGTTTCATGGTAGAAGACCCGTATGTGTTAATTAGAACATCTGAAGGTAAATAATTAGAGTTCCAGCTTTTTTTATTGATGATGTATATTTACCTATTTATTAACTCGTAGCTCTATTGAGTAAGGTTCCTGTTGCTTATTCCTTTTTTTTTGTTACATCCAGCTTTTGAGTCGTTCTTTCTATGTAGTACAAATTGCAAGTACATTTAAATAAATAAATCAGAGAACTTATGTTGAGGTGGAAGAACATCTTTCCACATAGATGCAAGGATAGGTTTAGTCAAGAAAACCACATCTTGTCTTAACATGCAGAAAAAATAGCATTGTCAAACTGCTACATAACAGTAGAAGCCAAGGAACCTGTCACTAATGCTACCCAGCCAAGGAAGACATAGGTACATGGGACATCTCTGTACAGAAGAGTTTCAGGTTCTGAAGTTTCTTTGTTGAAACCATTTGTTAAACTTGAAAATTTTATTTATATATTATCAAGTTTAATAATATCCAATGGATAGGCATTATATGTTAAGCCCATTTCTGGGTTTTAGTTTTTAAACCTGATCTTCATGGATCATCCAAACTTGGTTTTACCCATATTTGAAATAGACAGAACAGATCATTAAGACACATTCTTATTGAGTTGAGGAAAAAAGCTTTGTGTTTCCTGTAAGAGTCTTAAGTTAATTTAATTGAGTTTTTTTTTAAGAGACAAATTGTTAGAGGGCTATATAAAAAGAGTAAAATTTGGTTTCTGTTTGTTGAATCATGGCAAGATAGACCAATCTGCCTTGTTATTTTATCAGTAGTTTTGGGCAAGAAGACATGGATAGGACTCAGATTGAAGAATTGGGCCAGAACATCAAAGACTAGCTAAGGGTTACTACTATATCACATTGTTCACTGAATTCCATTCAGATTCATTCTATATTCACTTACGTGAATACCTTGGGAAATGAATCCTTCTTCTTCAGTAAATCAAATTCAAAAATTCTTAGAATCTAAAAATATTTTCCTTTAAATAACCTGCTATGGGAAGTAAATAGCAGGACAGACCAAATTCTATAGCCTTGGATGGCAACTGGTCTACTGCATAAAGAAATGGCAACCTACTGCAGGAAAAAATCTGCCTCTTCAGTGATGTATTGAAAGATACATGATTACCTAAGCATGTATCACAGTGACACATAACTGACTAACTGAGTTTTGGGTAGAAAAAATAGATTTATGCTCTTTCCCAAAGGTATAGTGCAAAATGGATGCAACAGACTCAACTATAATTTAAACTCAGCTTGTTGGTTTCATTTTCCATAACAATAAACATTAAGTCACCTGCATATCATTGGAAAAGACATTTATAAAAGGTCTTGCTTAGGATCACTTTTCAGATTCTAATTTGAAATCTTGGATAAAAATTAGTAGGATGTTTTGTGCTTTTTTGACACTTGTAGCTTTTGTTTCTCATTAAACATCTGCATGACTTTTCTATTCCTGCATCCTTATCATTTAACAGGTGTCTACAGGTGTTTAATCTTTGACAATAATGATATTAGCAGACTAATTTCTCGAGCCTCATGCAATTACAGGGTGCAATGGGTAAATTGTCGCCATTTTATATTTTTAATTTTGTACATGCGTGTTGTTTGTTTTTGATTTTGTTGAATGCACTGTATAGTAGGGTCAGTTGGGCACCGTCTGTGAGAAAAAAAGCACCATGACACAATTCACTGCACCAGAAATTTTGAAACAGCAGGTTATACTGCTTGGCATTTGTACCAGAAGCTCAAATATGAACATTTCAGTGTGTTTGGATGTCAATCTGAGAACAGTACAGAAGATTCAGAACAAGTTGGATGAGGGTCTCAGACTCAACATGGAGGCCTACAGTGGCAATGGTGTCTTCATCTAGCTAATTTCTTACCATTATGTGGGAGGTATTTCTGCTGTACCACGTATATTATATATCTGCTCTTTCTACCTGTGGCCTATTATAAACCCACATGACTTATTTCTTTCTTGATAATTTCATTCACTGTGTGTTTTTCAGTCCGATATATCCCTGGGAGTGACCAGGCTGGTATTGACAGATGTTTCTATTGAGACGTCATCTTTAGATAGATTGTCAACCAAGGTTAAAGAACTACTATCTGTCTATTAGCTGAGGACTTGTGACTATGTACTAGCACAAATATTGAGAGCTTTCAAACAGTTTTTTCTATACAATTTTGCTCACAAGTCTTAGAATAAATTTCAGTATATAACAAGAAAAAAAATTATCCTGCGGTTTATAATTTGCTACTAAAGAGATCCAGGCCATGATTGACAATGATCCCTCCAAGTCAATCAGGTCCATAGCCAGCAACACAGGAGTGTCTGTTTTTCATATGCATGAAGACATTCAGTATTTCTCATACAAGATGAGAAAGGGACAATTTTTATTTCATGCCATGAAGAATGAGGAAAGACCATGCTACAAAGCTTTTGAACAAACCCAAGCCTCCCCTCCAACTGAACATGTTTTGGTTTTACTCAGGCAAGAAAAATTTCTGCCAGAATAAGATGGTAAACATAGAATGACCATTGGCTTGCTGTGACCCCAAAAGATGTATTGAGAGTGATGAAAACCAAATATCCAGTCAATATCATAGAGGGATCACTAGTAATGGCGATGTTATGCCTCCATTCTTCTTCCCACAGGGCCTCAAACTTAACATGGAGGCCTACATTAAGTGCCTTGAGGAGGTAGAACTGCCCTGGGTCAAGAAGGTGACTTCTGGAAGAACCTATGTCTGGCAACCCACTGTCTTTTTTACAAATATTTTCATGGCAAATACTCTAACAAGCTTTTTTCCCTGCTGCCCTGACTACATGAATTTAAGCCTGATACTAGATTGGCATCTAGGTCCCACCCTTTTACTGTTGAAAGAATTAAATGTAACTGCCACTTCTACTCCAACAGTTTCTTTTCTTGCACTTCCCGACTTGCTTCTCTGATAACTACGATCTTCAAAAATTTAAACGCAGCTGTTATTGAAACCATTTGCAATTCTATTAAATAAATTAGTATTTAAGTATTTTTGTAATTTTAGTAAATATATTTGTTAAAATGAGATGTCAGAGTTATTTTCATTTTTGCATAATTTAGATGACAATTTATCTATCATTCACTGTATTTTCAATAACAATTACTATTTTTTTAAAGAAATTTTTTAATGTTAGATTAAAGCTTGATAATTTTTATTGTCCTTACTAATTTTTTTTTTTAATCCCAGCTCTGATCTAAATCACAAATTTGGCTACTTTTAATTTTTCTTCCAATTGTACCAGTCTGTTTTTATTTGATTAACTAGTTCCATCATTTGCAATCATATTTGAGTTTCTTACATGGAACATTTTTAATTACTATAACCATAACTAGTATTGCTTGCATCTTATTTTTCTTGCTTTTACACCTGATAGTTAACAGAGGAAGAAAATGTTATTTAAATCTGAATGCAAATTGGATTAGCAAAAGATGCATTCCAAAAATTAAGCAAGGTATTAAGATACAGGAAAATTTTACTAGAAAAGAAGAAAAGAGTGCTTTGTCAAAAGCAAGATTAATATCAATCCTCTTGTATGGCAGTGAATCTGGACAGTCTCCCCACAGATATGGAGAAAACTGGAAGCAACAGAAATGTATATCTGCAGAAGGATACTGAGAATTCAATGGATACAACACATAAGCAATAAAGAAGTAAGGAAAATAGAAACAAAAAAGACACTTATGCTCAGAATCAGAAAGAAAAGAGAGTTGAAATTCTCTTGGACATATAATGAGGAAGGAGTGCTTAGAGAATTTGGCTCTGACAGGGTACAGGAGTGACGGGGAAAGGCAGTGGGCCACGTAACTGACAAGATTGCGTGAATGGATGGTGAAATAATGTGCAGGAGGTTTGGCAAAGGGACAAGCATTGCTAAGAGCTAGAATAGATTGGAGGTTGTGGAGAGCCATGATTGCTCATGTCCTGAAGATGAAACATTGTCAGTTATCATTGATAATATTTCTTTCATTTTTCTTAGGGGCACCACATGTACTACCACAGCAGTAGCAGTTTCTTGGACAAGATAGCCTGACAGAGCCCACCCTCCCCACCAGCAGGTTTTGAATTCAGAGTTTTTCCTACTCCTAGACCAGTTGGCAGCCAAAGCTATAGGACCTATTCTGTCTTGCTATTTACCCATAGCTAATCAGAGAAGAGATGGAATCATACTTTTTCCAATGGTATTAACACATAAGTGAGTGTAATTAATTCAGGTGGAATTCAAACTCAGCTCTCCGATTCCTCTTTTTGAGCCACTATCCATTACTCCACTGTGCCTTTTATCTTACTGGGAATAAAAAATAGTATAAAAGAAAAATGAATTCCAAATGATTAACAACTGACAAAGCTTTGTCAAAGAAATTCAAATATTATTGCTTTTAATACTAAGACAGTAAAATGTAAATATACAAGATGGCAACATATTGGCATTCAGTGAAGTAAAGAATATGATTAAATTTGGATGACTCTTATTGACTCGTCTTTATAGCTTAATTCATAAGATACTGCCACAGAAAACTGTAGAATTATGATTTGAGAGTTGCAATAAAAACCAAAAATAAAGTAATACTAGTTTAGAATTAGTAACTGGTTCCTATCAAAAGAAAATGATTGATATTTTTAAGATGATCTGAACATTTTCTGTTCTCTCTCTATATGTCGTGTCTCCTCAGGACATAGGTGATCATGGCTCCCAACAATTTCCTCTCTCTTTCAGCTCTAAATAAATTCTCTCTTTTCATTATTTCTAAACCCTGTTCCATTATCCATTTTCTCAAGCTTGTCAATTATGTTATGCATTGTTTTTCTCTGTTCTTCTTGCCCTCAATCCATACTGTAACAGATTTTCCAAGCCCTCTTTCCTCATTATGTGCCCAAGAAATTTCAACTGCCTCTTCCTGATGTTAAGTATAAGTTTCCTTTTAGTTTCCATTTTCTCTAAAACTGCATTGTAGCTCACATGTCCAGTCCATGGTATTCTCTGTTCTACTGCCATACAGTCGGATAAATATTATATAACAGTTTAGTACTCTTTTCTTTGTTTCTAACAATTTTTTCTATCTCTTAATACTCTGCTTAGATTTTGGAATGCATCTTTGGCTATCACAATGCATCTTCAGATTTCAGTGTTGCATTATCCATCCTCTGTTAAAAGACTTTCCAGATATTTAAATGTTTGTGCTTGGTTGATTTTGACATCTCTGATTTGTAATTTGTATTTTGGGTTCATCCTTTTGCTAATAATCATGCATTCTGTTTTCTTGCAGTTTATGTTTAGTCCTTTTTTCTTGCTTTCCTTCAGTACCTTCTGTAGGAGCATTTGTAGTTTTCTTTCTGTGTCTGCTATCAACATTGTGTCATCTGCATATTTTATATCATTAAGATTGTGGCCACCAATCCTGAATCCTGGTAGGACAGGTAATTCTCTCTGAATTACCTCACTGTATAGGTTGAATAAGTCTGGTGAGAAGACACATCCTTGTCTTACACCCAATTCTATTTTCATATATCTGCTGAACATATTTTCTATCCATATACAGGCAGTTTGCTGCCATTATAGGTTCTTAAGGTTCCAGTAAGAGAGAGAGAGAGAGAGATGGATATATACCTTTCCTAAGGTTATTTAAGCAAAAGAGGATGTAATGAACATGACTGGAATCTGAACTCAGCATGTCTGTCCCACTTTCTGCACTGTTGATTTCACGGTACAAGGGGAGAATGACTGCAAAAGTTTTCCCCCCATCCCTTTTATAGTCAGAAGTTTACAAAATTTATGTTGAGATATTTTTCTTAGCCAGCAAAATGAGACAGTTTGTGTTTTGACATGACTCAATCCAGACTTGCCATTTCATGCTGTTCAGGCTGACTTGTCAAACTCTCTGCTTTTGAGCAAAGAGGAACCCAGACAAGGCTATGCTGAAGGGCAAAGTCACATCTATGGGAAATTTTTTCTGGGTCTACAGGGAATTTTTGCCCAAACCTACTGGCTCGGATTTGCTGCACATAAAAAACAGCCTTGTGCCACATCCTGCCTTGTGGGGAGATGAGGTAAATAACCTCAGTCCACATCTGCTTTATCTACTAGACAGACCTATTGCATTTAGTAATTTTGATCTGAAATATTCACTGTATAATATTCAGTTTTTATGATTAATATTAATGAGGGAATTAAATACATTATGAGGAATAGGTTAAAACCATAGGAATTTTGGGTAATACTTTTAAAATTAAATTAAAACAGCTAATACTTTTTGATCAACAACTCATGTTTTAATACCCTACATCTTTTGGATTTATTGATAAATAAAAAGGGCCACAAGGACAGGAAGTTGTGGGAAGCCATGATTGTCAATGTCCTGAAAGGACACAATATATTGAAGATAAATAAAAATTTAAATTATACTTCATTTGCCTAATAAAACCTGACATCCGTAAAAACAAGTTATCATTAATATTTTTAATAAGAATACAGATTGTTAGCTGAAACTCACATGATGTATTGCTCATATTAAATAAATCCTGAAAATTGTACCAACATTGATAGTTAATAGTAATTTTTTTTTTGTGAAAATATTGGCTTGCATAATAAAATTTGATATTATGTATTTATTATTATTTAGTATGAATTAAGTTTTTATACAAATTGTGACTGGTGGCTAATACTGGGGTTCAAGTGACAGCAAGTCTTTTTATGTTCTCCATCACTCACTTTGATATTGTTGCTAAATTTAAAAATTCTGTAATCAATATAATTCTTCCCCAGATTTCTTGTAACTATTATACAAATCTCTTTGAAACTATTCCAAGTACATCAATGATGATGAGTACTACTATTAACTTTTTGTTTCTCAGTTTTTGTTAATTTTATTTCAAGGTTCAAATATTTATCTTGTCTTTCACTTCCTTTCACTGTCATTTGCTGAAAAAGTGACATTCCTTATATGATAGGTTTTCATTTCTTTGTTTATAATGATCAGATCTGGTTTTCTGTCCTGATCAGAGTGATCTATTTAAATTTCAATATCCTTGAGAATTTTGATTTTGTAGAACATTTTCTGGTTTATGCATGTCCCACTGATCTGCACATCTAAATCTGTCTTATTTGGGATCAGTTTCTATCCAGTTGTAAGCTAATTTGCTGCATTCCCTGATATAATTGATGGTTTCCTATCTGTCCCTGCACAGGCAGGCAGCATTTGTTACTTTGTTGAGTCTTGTCGATTTTGGCTTTGATGTAGTTTTTAATAAACCTATTTTGGATTGCTATTATCTTTTTTTCTTTCGTAAACATCTGGAAAGCTCATCAAACACCAGACTTTATTGTCAGGCTTTGTTGATTTTCACCCAGTTCATTTATTTAGTTTCTGATTCTCCAGACATACATTCAGACAGATTTGCTGACAAACACTTACTCTAGTATCTTAAGAATTTTATATGCCCCCAAAATCATGAATATGTAAGAATACTAAATTTTGTAGGCTTTGAGTTCAGTCTCTGTTAATGTAATTTTACAAATAGACAGGAAATTTGTATTTAATGTGATGTGATTACCTTTTGAATCTTAATTGAAAGGCTGACAAACATTCAAAACATGATTCTTTTTAGCCATATATACATCCACTTTTGTGTATCAGTTATGACAGGGAAAGTGGAATCAGTATTCTGAGTTCAAATTCCTGCCTAGTCAGTTGTGTTAATTTTTGCACTAATAACTTAATCAATTCCTTCCAAGCTATGTGTTAACAGTGAGGTAGATGGTCTCTCTCTAGCCTTAGTTGTCAGCCAGTGTAGAAGAAGGAATATGGCAAACCACTTCATTGTCTTTCCCAAGAAGCCATATCAATTTGCAGATTATAAAGAAAAGTAATCTGTGGAGAGATATAATTGCCTACATCCTGAAGGGATGTGACATTAACATGTTTAAAACCAATCTATAGATTAAATAGCAGGGCAGACAGAATTCTTTAGCCTTAGTTGGCAACCAGTCTAGATGAAGGACAACTCTGATCTTAATGTCAAAAGTCTGTACTATATTCATAGTTTTAATCCTTCCAATGTGTGTGTGAATGTTTGTGAGAGAGAGAATTATATATTTTTAAATAGTAATCAAAAATAAGATTGGTAAACCAAGTTTACATTCCAGTGCAAATTTCTATTATCACTTTTCCCATTTCAGCTTTTCAGGAAAAGTAGAAATCAAATTACCTTTTTCCACTTTTCCAGCCATTTTACCATGGTCTTGTTACTGGTATGCCACAATGGTAAACTGAAAGTAGTGGTTGACAGTACTCTGTTCTACCAAATACACATACCATCTAGAATAGTCATGTTGGTAGGAAATTTTCAACTTATAAAATAAGTATGGTGGTTCAAATAAATGTCCCACCATGACATTTGATATAGTGATATTCCAAATATAGTTTGGATGTGGCACAAGGCCGAAAGTAGGGGGCACCCAGTCAGGATCAAACGCACTACTCAGTCATAATTTTTCTAGCAAGACAAGCTTGCTAACCATTACACTGCCTCAAGGGGCCCAAATGATTTTCTAAGTGTAGCTTAGATGTGGCACAAGGCTGAAAGTGTGGAGCAAACAGTGATGATCGAACTCACTACTAAGCTGTAATGGATCCAGCAAAAACATGCTTGCTAACCATTACACCACCTTGAAGTGCCCAATAGTGATTTTCCATGTGTAGCTTAGATGTGGCACAAGGCCAAAAGTAGGGGCTCCCAGAGAGTATCGAACTCACTACTCAGTCGTAATTGTAAGACAAGCTTGCTAACCATTACACTGCCTCAAGGTGCCCAATGACATATGATATAAATTTAATAAACATCAAAATAATTATGCCACGGAGAAAATTATTTGGAAAATAATAAAGCATATCTTACCAAATAAGTACCGCATTGGGTTGGGGTGGGGGGTTTGAAGGAAATAATTTAATTGTACTGGCACTTGTATTTGGTTGACAAGAGTCTATTGACAATTTGTTCTCCTAGTTATCTCACTTGCTCAAATAGTAGTCCAAAATAGCTGTTATATTAACTGTTAGCTTTGGTAGATGGAAGTCATTTCAATATTGTTGTGGAGTAAATAACACACCTATGGTAACACAAATGAACTAGGCAAGTAAGTCAGAAAAGTTCATTGGAGTCGGTCAGGAGAATTTCTAACAGACATCATGGTGAGTAGCCTAAGCAAGACATGATATTATAACCACTAGAAGTGAGTTATAACATTTATAATTTTAATGATTCATAACTGTAGAAATTTGATTATATATCTGAACAATTTAGGAACACAGACCTTGCTAGTGAAAAAGAACAGAAAAGCTATACTTAAATAAATTTAAATATACTTCATAAAAAATGAAGAAAACCATTTTAATCTTCCTTAATTCACAAGATTCACAATCAAAAATCTTCTGTTTCTCTTATGGTCAGTGTTTCACAAACAACCATATGAAAATTTTTATTAAAAATATTGATATTTTGTCAACTGTAGTGAACGGTGGAGTAATGGATAGTGGCTTGGATTGAGGAATCAGAGAGCCAAGTTCGAATTCCAGTCGAATCCATTACATTCACTTACGTGCTAATACCCTTGGGAAAAGTATGAATCCTCTTCTTCTCACCCCAGCTATGGGTAAATAGCAGGGCAGACCGGGTTCTATAGCCTTGGATGGCAACTGGTCTACTGCAGAAAGAAATGGCAACCTGGTGATAGAAAAATCTGCCTCATCAGTAATGTATCAAAAGATACATGATCGCCTAAGCATGTATCACGCATGGCTCATAACTGACTGATTCCTTGTATATTAAGCCAAGTTCAAATTCCAGTCGAATCCATTACATTCACTTACGTACTAATACCCTTGAGAAAGGTATGAATCTTCTTCTCCCCCTGCTATGGATAAATAGTAGGACAGACTGGGTCCTATAACCTTGGATGACAACTTGATCTGAAGTATCTTATATCTCCAGCTTGGATTTCTGCTGTTGGTGTCCATGATTTTTGTACAATATTCTTTGATAAAATACTTTCATTGTAATATTTTAGACACTGCCATACAGGTTTCCTTTGCTATCAGAATGTAGACCATTTCTATGAAATCTTTCATAAACTGAAAATGGCATGAAGCAAAGAAGCAATTATCATTGATTTATTTAGCAAAATATTTTGAGTGAATCTTGACCTTTACCCCCAATGAAAAATGTTACAGCTTTTGCTATGATTAACTGCTTTGCAATGATTGTAGAAATGTATAACATTTTGAAATACTATAAAGTGTTAGTTTTAGGAAGTTTTTAATGTCTACAAAGAACAGTATATTAGAAAATGCATATAGTTAGGTAGTCAACTATATCTTTGTATTTCAAAACTTCCCCATCAGTTGACAAAACTTGAACTTTGACATTGAAGCAGGCAAAGATTGCTAATGATTTTACAATAGAAATGCATTACAAATTATTTTACTATAAAAATATACTACACCTGATTCTGCTATAAAAATGCACGGAAAATCACAATGAATGCTCAGCAATTAAGGTAAGCATCAGTGACAATAGAATTATTATATGTAAATGATTTGCTGTTTTACATTGCATTGAAAACCAGACATAAAGGGATTATCGGAGGTTTAGAATTGTTAAAGAGGTCCCAGAAATCCAGTAGATATTCAATATAAATTGGTACTATTATTTCAAAGCTTTAACTTTTAGCCAAAAATTTATTAAATTCTGTTTAATTATGAAATATCTCGTTGTAAGTTAATAAATGAACAAACAATCCATTAAAATTTGTCTAAACACCAAAGAAAATTGTTTTTTTTTTTTGTTTTTTTTTTTGATAAGATAGCCTCCAGTGATGAAAAATGGATTTATTCTATGTTTGGTAAGATACAGAGGCAATTCTTTATCATGAATTGCTGATGTCTGGATAAGCAGTCACTGTACAATGAGCAGTTAGTCCATTTGAATGATGCATTGGAATATAAAAGATCATTTTCTGGACAAAGTAGACTTCACTGTACAATAACACTCATTTTGTTATTGAAACTACAGTATGCGATGGATAAATTGTTATCTAAATTACACAAAAATGAAAATAAAACTGACATCTCATTTTAACATATATTTACCAAAATTACACAAGAATATCTTGAAATGGTAAAGAGTAAATTTATTCAATAAACTCACCATTGGTTTCAACAATAACCAGATGACTTTGAAATCTCCTGCAACTCTTCTGAACAGTCTCCTTGTTTAAGTTGGTGAATGCTGCCATAATCCTTGTCTTCAGTTCATCTTTGGTGTTACAAGGAGTTTTGTTGGTCACTCACTCAACACATAATAATCAAAGGGGTTACAGTCTGGTGAGTTAGGTGGCCAGATATAAGGGGTGATGTGGTTGCAGAAATTGTCTGACAGCCATGACTGGATTCTCCTGCTTGTGTACCATGATGCAGTCCTGTTGTCAGATATAGGGTCTTCCAGCAACCACCCTCTTGACCCAGGGCAGCAATACCACAAGGCACTTGATGTAGACTGGATACATCACAACACTTTCCAAATCCTCTTCACTGTCCTCACATTGATACTCAGTCTGAAATGTTCGTATTGGAACTTCTGGCATGAATGCCAAGCAGAACTGCATGCACTTTCCAAATTTCTGGCAGAATGAATTGCACCATTGTGCTCTTTTTTCTCACAGATGGTGCCAAACTAACTCTAGTATACCGTGCAGTCAACAAAATCAAAAACAAACAACACATATGCACAAAATTAAAAATATAAATTGGCAACAATTTACTCATCGCACCCTGTATTATGCAGCAAACATTTATAGGAAGTTCTTCCACATGCAACCTTTTTTTCTTCATTTCATTCCAAGCAAGGAAATAAAGCCTTTAAGATGCAAGGGGTTATTGAGTGAAAGAAGTTGAGAAAACATTATTCAATAGAAAGGACATTAAAAGAACTGGATTAAAATGCATAAGTTGACAAGTGGTATTGTGATTAAATTTTTGGAGATTGTAGTTGAGAAGAGAGCAAGAAACCAGACGAGAGTTCCACAGGCAAGATGTGTGAGAGAAGAAATTATTAAAATAAAACTTATGGTTACACTTAGCAATTTCTTTAGTAAAATGATGCCAATTTAGTACCATGCTTAAATTCATGAAATTGAGGAAAGCTCATTTGAACAATTGCTATGAAAATATTTGTTATAAAGGCACATGGAAGCCATGTTATAACAGTAGGAAAGTGACTGAAGCTGAGATGCCAGCTCAGCACTGATAAAATTGCAAATTCTTTCAATTCTGTCAAGAATCTTTAAATATGTAACAGAAGAATCAGACCAGATGTGGCAACAATATTTGATGCATATTCAGCAGACTAGTCACTTTCAGGCTATCATTCATTCCATATGCAAACAATCCTTTTCTGGTCAGCAGTTTTCCCAAGTCATTAACCCAGAACCAGAATTGTTCATTTTTTAAGGGAAAACATAATTTAGCAGGAATGTAAGATTGTAGAAAGCTAGAGAAAATACTTTGAGCTTTCAATTGTGATGCTATGAATTTATGTAAATAAAATATGTTTTTTTTTTTTAATGATGAAAACTTTTTAACAGATTATTTAACTTCACTTTTTTCCAGATGGAACATTGGCTTAGGGACAAAGAAACCAAACAATAACTGACTCTCCAAATTACAAACTACCCACTCTCTCTTCATCAGGAGTTGCAACCATGATTTCCATATCTAACATTAGTAGACCATTTTCCTTCGTCCAGTTCCATTTTAAATAGTTGAGGTAAGACATAAATTTCTTATCATTACTTTTTATTTTCATTGGACTTGAGGATAGCTAAGTGGTTAAATTATGAGACTGGGAATTAAACCTGCTGTTCAATCTGCTATGAATTTTAATTTTGTATAATTTGTCTTTGGATCTGACATTTGACTTTTTCTTCCTGTAATATTCACCTTTGCAAAGCATACAGTATCTGTGTAGACAGAGTGATAATTCTTGTTAATGTTTAGCATTGAATTAAAAGTTATAAGTTCTTGGAGAGTTTCTTGGATTTTCTAAACTGTGATTCAACCTTTGAAAAGGGAATCTTGGAATTTTAAGTCAGAGCCAAGTCTATCTTTCTGTTTTTGTCTTGTAAAATTGACACTACTTTTGCTGCATAAATTCCCAGTCTCATAATTTAAACAACATTTTGTCATATTTAATTTTATTCATTAAATCATTAGATTCAGGGCAAATGACTTAGTCCTGTTGGTTAAGAAATTTAAGCATTAATTCGTTGCTTGTTAATTTTACTTTTTGAAGCAGACTATAGAGATTTTTTGACCGGAATGCATATGGTTTTGAAATCACTTTTCATTCTCCTAGACTGGTTGCCAACTGAGGTTAGATAGCCCAGTCATTGTTGCTATTTAATGCATATCTGGTGGAAGAAGAGATTGATTCATTCTTTTTCCAAGGGTGTTTGTGCAAAAGTGAATGTATAAAACTTGACCAGAATTTGAACTCAACTCACTAATTTCTCATTCTGAGCCATTAACCATTAAACTACCTACACATCCATCAAGTGGTTAGGACGTTAGCATTTTGAACATGAGATCTGGGTTCAAATCACTTGATGGTTGACTTATCAAGGAGTTGAATTCTTGGTAATATTGGCCTGGGGTAATGATTCTAGTGTGTGTGGCATAATTGAGAAGCATTTGAAAAACACACCACAATGTAAGAAGCTGAATTTTGAGATAATCAGGCTAGTGTCATACTGTCAGAGGTCACTTGTGTGGGCACTCAGGGCATCGATAGTCCATCAGGCAATATGCATATCAGCACATTTGTCTATCAATCAGTAAGTCAGTCAGTCCATCATGCTCTACGCTCGAATCTTTAACACATTTCTGAAGCTATAGGCCAACAGTGAATCACCATTTATATAACTTGAACAAGATATATATAAAAAAAATTCTGTCACAATTATCTACATATCAATATACTTTGTATTTATCTACATATCTCTAATGAGTAGAATGCTTTCTATAGCATGCAAAATACATTTAATTATTGTCTACAGATCCATTAATGGTTTCTATGTACAAATGTTGGTCAAAAGTTGAAATATGGAGCAATAACGTTCAATTTTATTTACATTTTGAAATACTGTTGAAATATTTACAAACTAAATGTTAAGTAGAAGAGTATGGCCCTGTTGCTGTGTGCTTCACTAAATGCCACTCTTACTTTGGTCCATTTCCATTGGTCCATCTCTGGTGAGTCCACTCTGCACCAATCCTGCGTCCACACATTGTGCTCTTCTGTTTCAGTATCCACAGGAATATTGGTGAAGAAATGCTTGTGAAAGACCAAAGTCACTGGAGTCACCAGTAAACTTAAATAATTTCAGCAAAACTCATTAACAAGTGTAAAAATAACAACTTTTATTTATGGTACTATGATTTATTAAGATCTGAGATACATAAACAAAAGGGATTTGAAGAAGTTTCCCTGTATAAGGAATTCTTAAGCTAGGGGGAAAAGGTTGACTGGCAGTTGCAGTTATGTCTAAACAGCCCTAAGTTGTTCAAATGTTTAAATGAAGGCAGTTGATTGAGGGAATTCAATAAGGGACACAGAAAACAAGACTTTAACTGATTGAGGCACCACAGTCATCCAGTAGGGAGAGTGTTGGTCTACTAGTGACGAGACCAGTTTGATCATACTTCTGCTCTTTTGGCAACTGTTTTTATGGTGGGTGCAAACCCCAATTGCACAGTTCTGATTGGCCAGCCAATAACAATGCTTGACCAATGGTATTGGCTAGCCAATAATAATGCTTGGCCAATAGTCTTGTGTCATATGCCTTTAAGGGGAGGAAAGAAAGCCCTCAAGAACCCGATATGATTGGTGGTCCAATCAAAATAATGGTCTTGTGTCATAAGTATTGGAGGGGGAGACAAGAAGCTCCATCCCAGCCCTTCTCTCACTGGCAGGACAATCAACATTGTAACCTTGCATCACTCATATCCACCTTCAGTAACTCAGGCCAAAGTCAAAAGTCCACCACAAAATGTTGTACATATCTTGCCATAAAGCAGACAAATTTGTTGTCATTTAAAAATATATTAAAGAACCGTTTTTTGAGAAATTAAAGGTCAAATGTTAAGGTCAAGGTCAATTTATCTTATTTGACCTTTAAACAAAAAAATAAATAGGTCATCTTTTAGATCTATCCAAGTACTTTAAAATGGTATATAATTTAGCTTTGTGGGTGAAAAGCAACTCAAATATTGATATTTAAATTTTGTGACTATTTACCAAAATTCACCTTTTTGGCAAGGGTTAAAGGTTCATATCTCGGCCAACTCTTTGACCTAGAGATGTAAAATAGATACCATTCAATTTTTATCATGAAGCTCTATAAGTGCACCAAATTTGAAAAAAATCTGTGTAAATGATGGTCAGACCCTTGTTAGTTTGACACAGAATGACTCTGTTACTACAATCAATAAATAAGAAAAAGATGAAAAAATAAAATTATCAGCAAATGTTGTTAAAAATGTTTGGATGGTAAATGATAGAGAAAGAAATCGATGATACTGAACCAATAGTCAAAGATAAACAAAACAAACATTACGACTCTAAATGCTTTTCCTACAATTTCAAAAATTACGTACTCTTTCATAAAAAAATGAAATGTTACACTTCAATATTATAAATAGTGTGTGTGTATATATATATATATATATATATATATATATGGGATATAATATATGAAATTATATAAATTTTTTATATATCAAGAACATTTTTTAGGGGAAAATAAACTTTTTACACTTTGTCATAGTATTTTCAAACACCCCCCCTCTCTCTCTCTCTCTCTCTCTCTCTCTCTATATATATATATATATATATATATATATATAGGGTTTGAATTTCAGTTGAATTCATCATTACATTCACTTACATGCTAATACCCTTAGGAAAAGTATTATCATCTTCTCCCTCCTTCTATGGATAAATAGCAGGACAGACTGGGTTCTATAGCCTTGGATGGCAACTGGTCTACGAGAAGGACAACTCTGAATTCAAAACCTGCAGAGGGTCGTTTGGGGACCTTGTGGCACATACTGCACAAGGTCTCTGCACTTGGCCCTTCAAAAAATGTGGTTGGTTCTGCACAAGCCTTCACTACTATAATCAAATCATATGTGTTAATGTCTGAGTTATCGGTTTCTAGGATCTGAGCTGCTTGATCCTCATATGTCAAATACAATGGGAGAGTCTATTATGTGTGTGTATATATATATATATATATATATATATATATATATATATATATATATATGGTCTCATATGCCATCAAATATAGTAGTATCTCTATCATTTTTTGTTTTGGACATTATTTTGTGTACTCTATGACCTTTTCTGCTATATATCATATTTAGTAATATTCCAGTGGCTTTAATCAACTCTCCTTCCCTTATTTGGCATTTTTATTTTTTTTTAATATACCTGGTACACCTGTATTCAGTTATGGACAGTTTGATGTTTTTTGGTAGTGAGGATTTTATTCTTTCAAGCTGTGACATTGCAAATGTAAAAATAAATCAATAATTAAACAGAATTACAAAGTAAAAGATTATTTTTCAAAAAACATATTTTTGTCACTCAAGGATAATGATTTGTTTTTCTCTTCAAAAGTCTCTAATTTCATTAATAGATAAATTTTGTAAAATCTACAAGTAATGAATTCTTTTGTATGTGTTTGCATCTTTCTTACATTATCATTGTATATCTTGTGTTTCCTGCATTATCACAATATATTTTGTGTGTCCTGCATTATCACAATATATTTTGTGTGTCCTGCATTATCACAATATATTTTGTGTTTCCTGCATTATCACAATATATTTTGTGTTTCCTGCATTATCACAATATATCTTGGTTTCCTGCATTATCACAATATATCTTGGTTTCCTGCATTATCACAATATATCTTGTGTTTCCTGCATTATCACAATATATTTTTTTATTTCAATTTCCTGTATTATCACAATATATCTTGGTTTCCTGCATTATCACAATATATCTTGGTTTCCTGCATTATCACAATATATCTTGTGTTTCCTGCATTATCACAATATATCTTGTGTTCGACAAAATATTTAGCATACACCATGGAATTTCCCTGTTTCTTGTTAGTATCTTTGTGTCTTAATTATACAATTTTTTCAAACTACTAACACTAACAAAATTGTTTCATTTTGACTATCCACACCCTTACCATATTATTGTTCTATAATTCCCACAGAGTTGTTGGGATATGACAATTCTTTCTTTCTTTTTATGTGCCATATCCTTTCAAGATGTAGGCGATCATGGCTCTCCACCTCCCTCTATCTCTTGCAGCTCTTAACAAATTCCTTCCCTCTGCACAACCCCCCTCCCAACCCGACCATGTTCTGTCATCCACTTGCTTAAGTCCACCAGGTATGTCACATGTTGTTTTCTCGTGTGTCTCTTTCCTTCTACTCAACCTGTGAGTATTAGATTCTCCAGGCCCTCCTTCCTCATTATGTGTCCCAGAAACTTCAGCTGCCTCTACCTGATACAATTATTCAACATTAAAACTCAACTGTCATTTTTTTTTTTTTATTGTCTGAAGTGGATTTAAATTTTATTACTAATGGAAGTTTTGTTTGGGATTAAATGTCATTTCTCAAAGACACTTATGCAAAATAATACTATCCCTGTTCTATAAAAGTTATACATTTTGTGTCAGAAATGTGCATGCAAATGTATTGACTGTTATGGGACAGAGGTAGCATGAAATCTTTAGCTATAAGATTGAAGTCAGAAATACTGATTTCATTTTTTTTAAATTACATGTACTAGCAGCGATACCCAACATTGGTTGGAAGATCTCTGAATAACAGTTTATTATTGACAATTTATTGATATTTTTCAGCCATCTTATGGAAAATAATTTTTTATTTAATCTTTAAAAAATAAACTTCATTATTTTTTTGGTTTATTACAAAATAACTAAATTTAGGAAAAACTACACTACCAATGCCATGCTTTGGGGGTTGGCTGAGCATCCCCATATTTTTATTCAAAAAGACACTTTATTTTTTTACTTAAATACTGATGTAATGGAATAACCTGTCACCCCCATGAGTGACTACATTATAGGTAGTAACTACCTATAAGTATCCATATTTAACATTTTTCAAATAATTGTATTTAATATTCTTCTTTTAAACTTACTTTGTTGTTTTAATATTCATTTTTAAAGTTATGCTTTTATTTACTATAGATGTGAAATTAAATTCAAGTTTAAATATGTATTAATTTAAGTTTATTTACTTTTTTATTAATAATAATCCCCTCCAAAATAAATAGTAATTATTTTTTGAAGAAGTAAGGCTCGCTATAGATTTTGCTTTATAAAATGATTAAATTAAATATGTTTAAATATATCTTAATTTAAGTTTATTTACTTTATTTAGATGTTTTAGCCAGACACACACACACACACACTCAAATATATGAATAAATAAATATTTAATTTCATAAAAATATTAATTTCAATAAAATGGTAAAAGAAAGTTAAACATTTCCCAATTGAAAATATTGAAAAAGATGACTTATAAGTTTGTGGAATATCTAATTGTATTAAAGCTACTAAAAATTCTCCCAAAAAATATCTATTGGAATTTATTCTGTTGTGTTATTACAATTTTTGTTTTGAATATTTGGATAAATAAATATTAAACTTTTTTTCAAATAATTGTATTTAATATTCTTTTTCTTTTAAATTTTTCTTTGTTGTTTTAATATTAATTTTTTAAAGTTACACTTTTATTTACTACAGATATGGAAATAAATTCAAGAGAATAGAAATCTTAAAAATACATGTAGCATTTTGAAATTATCAGTAGAATTAAAAAGTAAAAATGAATGGGAATAATGAATATTCTTGTTTGGTTTTACTTTTAATTCTGAGAATTTCAAAATGCTTTAAAAATGCATTCTAATGCAATTAAGTATTTTTAATTTTAAAATATCTTCATAAATACAAATCATATGATGATAATTTTTTTGCAAAAAGTTGGCTGGGTGATAGTGAGTCTGTATATATATATTTAATTTGTTGATAATTATTGTACTTTTTTAGTTTTAGCCAGACACACACACACATACAGACAACTGCTCTTTATATATGTATAGATAAACTGCTAGAAAAATATGATCTGTGCCAATGTATAATATAATATTGTATATTGAGCTAGCATACATTCCAATTAAAATGTCAAGTTTTACATTGGGTCCACTGAAAATCCTTGGAAATTTTGTTTCTAGCATCATTAAATGACTTTAGGAAAAGTACATGAATAGCACTGCTCTGGCAATTAAAAAATGGTGATAATACACCAATTATTACATGAGATATTGTAGCTAAAACTAAATCTTACAATGGGACAGGCAATAGGTGTAATTTATGCCTTGTAGAAAAATTAGCTATCTTAAAACACTTAAATAACTTATAAAAGAAGAGAAATTAATTAATGGTCATATGTAGGCATAAAAATAAATACTGATATATACAGAAATATGCTGATCTAGATTAATTTCTACTGTAGATTATAACCTTTCCTTTTTTATTTTATTCTGTTTACTTATGCTAAGCATATATCATTTCATATAGTTTTAATTTAATGCAAAATTTTAAAAGAAAACATTGATCCATGTTTATTTTAAATAAAAAATTTAAATCCCATCTATTTTAAATTCAAAATTTTTTTTAATAGTTTTAGGTTCATTTATTTTAATTCAAAAATTTTTTTTAAATATCATTAATCCTTGTTTATTTTAAATATGAAATACAAATCCTGTCTATTTTAAATATAAAATTACAAAAAAGCAGTAATCCCAGTATAATATATAGACTGCACCAACATTGCGTTAACCAGATATTTTTATTAAAATTTAAATAATGTAATGGTCAGTCTCTACTCAACATCTGAAGATTGCATTGTGCATGAAACTCTGAATCATTCTACCAGAAAGGAAAAAAATGTATATTTATTAATATATACTTAATAGCTCTGTTATATTATATCAAGCAGTATTCTATTAACACCAGCGCTCACTGTGTGATATCTAATATTCATTCATATTTCTATATATGAATGTACCAGTCACTCATCAAAAGGCCAATGGTTGCAGAAGCTAAGTCTAGCCAGATACCTTTATTCAACTTTCTCTGAAAGTTAGAATGACAGGGTAAGCAATTACAATGAAAAAGAACTGAAATTTAGATGAAGATATGAAAGAAATATCTTTATCAAAAGCATATATGAATAAAGAAAAGTTTTCCTCTTTATTCATATATATATATATATATATATATATATTGGGAAACATATGACAAGACAATTTTGAATATGTTTTACTTTTACACATTTCACCAAAGAAGTGGCCTTATCAGAAAAAGAATTTTCTTACACAAGAACAAGAATATCTCCATTATTGAAAAAAAATGTGATTCCGATTAAGCAGTTGAATGTTTAATGTTTACTTACAGAAATTAAATTTCATCTCGGTTTTTATTTACTGATTATAAGTTTAACTCGATTTTTAATTTTATGTCCCTTTCATGCTTATATGTTCATCTTTTTAAATCTCCATATGTTTTCATTGATGTTTTTTTGGGGGAAATTATTTACATTTTATTTGTTAGACATCTGCTTCTTATATAAAATTACTTCATTGATTAAATTTTTAACTGCTTTTGCAATGTTTTGTGTAATATATATATATATATATATATATATATATATATATATAATAATAAAATTAATTGGTAATTCATACGGATAATTCCGATGAGAATATAGATCTAGAGAGCTCAATTTAAGAGCAGAGCATATGATAATTAAGAAAGCTGAGACTTTAGAAAACCATGGTAATATTTTATTTCGCAAAAACAAGATTTTGATTTTCCTTCATCAGACCAAACGGTTTCAACAATAAATGGATTTTAAATTCTTCCCGACACAAAAGGAAAGATGAAAATTAACATAAACTGTGTTCTAAAATATGTTCAAAAAAGTGGGGAAGAGGAAAGGAAGAAAGAGAGAGGGGAAGAAACAGAGATATATCTGTCTAGTGAGATATAGAGGAGGGGTTAATGTAGAAGATGAAACAGATTGACCTCTTATTCACTGGAGTGGGGAGGGAAGTAGAGATAAAACTTCAAAATGGAGGAAAAGGAAAAAGAAAGGAAAAAACAAGAGAAAGAAAGGGAAAACTAGAGAGAAGGTTTGGAATTGGTAATCCTCAGTGTTAAGGTTGAATATATTTGAAAATTTACTTTTCAAGTAGTTCTTTATACCCAGGTAACTTTAAAAATAGGTGATTAATAAAAAGTAAAATAACAAATAAATTTCTAAAATAAGATAATAATTTAAAAAGGATCATTTTAAGTGAATAAAAAAAAAGTAAGAACAAAAATAAAAGTTACAAAGATACATGTACATACATATTCCCACCTAAACCTAAATACATATATACCTATATACATATAGACATATATGTACAAATACAGTACATACATAAAATACATTTTGAAAAAATCATATACACCTTCAACTGTATGCATGTAGACACCCACATCTACAAACGCACCAAATAGGGTATAAACAATATATATACATTTATGTATATAACCTAAAACTATATCCACATACCTACATTTAAATATATGTATATATATATATATATATATATATATATATATATATATATATATATCCATACACACACACATACATATATACTTATATTTACACAAATATACATGTACATATATATATATACACATACACACATACATACCCATATATATATATATATACACACACATATACACACTTGACAAGTACATATTTAAATAATATATAATATCTAAAATATCCTTAAACACACCCCTAACCATATAAGTGTAAAGAGGCACATAAAGTGCTTCCCATCAAGTGTACCTAGATATGCACACAACACATATAAATATACTTATAAAACTATAAAACACAAAACACAACAATATACACATATACCTATATACACAAATAAATGTTCACATATACAAAATATGCCTTAACACAAATATAAAAACATAAGTACAATTGTATACTCATACATGCATAAAGAAGAAAGATGTATAGAATAGATAACCAGGTAAAAATAATTTGTAAATTGGGGTCATATATGATGGAAGTAGTGAAGTCACATGAAAGATCATACATGAATACTGTGACTACATAAGTTAATACATGTTAGTATTATATGAAAAACATCCAAATTCCCAAATGTGAGGTTTTCCAAAATAGATGTTATTTTAGAATTCTGAAATGATTTCTGTGTCTACACTTGAAGACAAGCTCACTTGTGATAGATTGAAGACAAATTGATATTTATCTAAAGTTATAGATGCTTTAGCTGTCATAAATAATTGAATATAATGTGAGCACCTTTTATATATAATCCTTAAGTATTCAGTAATCCTAAAACTTTAGGAAAATAGTCTCCATAATCTAATGGTTTATTGAATTTTAGAAACTTTAAATTTACTATAGTTATAACTTATTTTCTGATAATGTTGTGTATGATCAGGTGTATCTACAAAATTGGTAAGTTTATACACATACAAAAAATATTTGAAAAATATTGGTGTTTCATGATTTTCCATTTATGATTAGTAAATATAGTTTTTACTTAATAATATCATCGAAAAGGGTAGAATTAATACAGAATCTTAAGATTTAAAACTTAATAAATTACTTTAATTAAACTTTTTAAAAAATGGAAACATTCCTTGTAAAAATTCATTATGCTGATCTTGAAAGCCTTAGTTAGTAAAACTGATTATCAGGAAGTAATTGAGAAATACATCTAGTGCAAATAAATAAAAAAAAAATGTACAGTTTTTCTTCATGCAATTTGAGGTCTTCATATTATTTAATAACGTCTTTTTGTTTCAAATCTTGTTTCTTCTCTTACTTTCATTCTCCATTTAATGATTTGCTTTTTCCTTTTCTTTCCCTCACAGTTTCCTTTTTTTCCCCTCTCTTTCCCATGTTTCTTTCTAGTGTTTCTTGTATTCTTTTCTGCATGGCAGTATTTTTCTTTTTCTTTTATGTAATGAAACATTTGGTCATTGCTGATGAATGCACTTCTTTTGCAGTAATACAGTAAATTTTTAAAATTTGTTTGGTTTTTCTTCTTACATCAACAGATATCTGATGATTGATTTATCTTTTCATCTTTCCTCCTCCCTACTATTTTAAAAATCTCTCATATTTAAATCTTTCTTCTACTTTATATCTGGCTTGTTTTCCCATGAAACACTATGTCCACTCAAAAATCATTATGATCTACCAATCCTCCTCGTCCTCCCTCCATTTTACTTTCTCTTCCTTCTACCTCCATTTTATATTTCTCTTCTTTTCCTTCACCATTTTACTTTCTTCCACTTCTTCCTTCTCCATTTTACTTTCCTTCTCTTCTTTCTCCTCCATTTTACTTTTCTTCCTTCTCCATTTTCCTTTCCTCCTCTTCTGTCTTCTTTTTACTTTCTTCTTGATTTTACTTTCCTCTCTGTAAAGTAGGACAGGCGACCCATTTGTAAGAACAAGTCTGGTAACTCATTCAAGAAATTGACTAACCCAGCCACATGCAAGACATGTCAACCATGCAAATATAAATAAGTGTAGTGTGAACAGTGGGATGATGGACAGATTGCAACCATCACTCAAGCACTCTACATAGCATCACCAATAGGATATTTTTTTTAGAACTGCAAAAAATACCAACATTCAAATTGGCATCTTTCAAACATGAAGATGAAATCAGATAGGGACCAACAATATTTGCAGCTTATGCAACAACTTGTCAAACTACAAAAGGAAAACATCACACTATGAAAGGGAGGACTTTGTGACCAGCCAAACATATCTCATGTCAGAAAACCGGGATGATCTATGATAGGACCGGACACAACAGACGGTGACTGGGTGATGTTTATTGACACATGGTATGTTAGTTTGCACATCACTTTAGAACATGTCAAGCAGTTATCCAGAACAAGCTGAGAACAGTGTGTATCCCAAAGGTGAACAGGCTGCTATTTGACTTAGTGGGGGCTGAGACATTCAACTTTGCCACAGAAGAACAGCTGTTACAGCAAATATGGCTTGTTGCTGTCAGAGGGTTACACAAGGAAGTGTACAGGCAGAACTTTCACTTTATGAGTCAAAAAGAGAGGGAGTCAATCACTCATTTTTTAGCTCAGTTACAAGCACAGGACAAATTTTGCAAGTTTACAGTTACTTACCCAAACACAAACTGCGGTTGGCAAAGGAATTACTCCAGTGACATGGTAGCAGAACCAATGGGGCCAAGACTTGCTAATGTTGAAGCAAAATATTGGGAGAAGCCACTACCTTCACCTCTCTAGAGCAGAAATTCAATAGGTTAGTCAGCCTAGAGAAAATGGGCATTTCAACCCCTTATCTCCAATGTGCAAATGTCAAACCAGGAGTGACCATTTCAGAAAGTCAAGACCTCCCTGACCCCACAATACGCCAAGCCATGCAGAGAGTGTGGAAGGACTTCACATCCCAATAGCAGCCAAGTTGGCGTGTTTTAATTATGGATTAATCAGGCACATGGAGAGGGTGTGCTAGAGACCCAAAAAGGGGTCCATCAACAGGTCAACAATGAGCACGACAAAACAAGAATCTCATGTTCTCACCACCAAAGAGTACATGGAGGATCCCAGCAGGATGGCCCGCCAATTCAAACAAAGTAGATGGAGGGGTAAAGTCAACCTGGCAACGAAAGGCTGTGCCTCATTCACCTTATTTGGAATGGAAGCAAGTTCCAAGGAGGACCTCCAGATCCACTACCATCCTTGACAATAGGTCACCATGATTCCAGAAGCTCATGCTGAATTTGGATACACCTCCACAGGACCAACTAGCCTTCGCATCCACCAAATTGCTGTGATAGCTGACACTGGGGAATAGACATGATCCAGTAGACTGCAGATACAGAAATTTCTTAGATGCCCAAATGAATAGCAGTGCCAACAACTTGGTGCTTTAGGATGGTGACTACACCAAAAAAGGATGGCTTGTCCAGAGAATAAAAAAGTGAATATCATATCAGTGAAAAAGTGCACATCATCAGTGTACTATCCCCAGAATAATGGATGGGTGAAACTGGTTGTCAAAGTAGCCAAGCAAATATTGGTGGACAGCACAGCACTGACAGCTATGGCCGTCTGTGTCATGACTGCACAGCCAGATTCCTATTAGCTCATTGTAATACCCCTGTCCAAGACCTGGACATGTCTCTGGTGATGATGATTTACGGCTGTGTGATAAAGGACCATCTTCCAACCCTCCAGGACAAATACTAAATTTTTAAATGGTGGAGCGAGATCAACCAGTATAGGGAGACAGTGATGGCTAAATGGCATATAAGGAATGAAAAGTGTTATGATGCACACAGTCACCCACTTCAGGAGTTAGAGATTGGGAGATTGGTTCAGATACAGAACCAAGCCAGTATGCATTGATGGAAGCAACCAAGAGACACAGTGCAACTGCTGCTTCCTCTTGAAAATAAACCCAGTTGTGGACACCCTGTACCACACCACACCATATGCTGTCCCCCAGATACTGAATACATTGGATAACCCAACAGAGCCTGGTCACCGACATCATCAAGCCAACGAATGGACCAAACCTGTTGGCGACCTACCAGCCCAAACTCCCAGCTATTGCACCAGAGGAAATGGAAGTAGAGTATACAGATGGCTTGGAGAGGATGAAAATTCCCACAATGATGGAGGTTGATGAAAGCCAACACCAAACAAATCAGCCACCACCCAGCCAGAGACCATGTTACAGTACAAGAAAATCATGACCACCTTGAATGCTATGCCCACAGATGCAGAGTATGTCGCATGAGTACTCAAGGACATCCCTCCAATGGAGCACAACCCAAATGCCTTGTGGTCACATGAAGGATTGGTGGCTGTATCATATGGAGGGGCATGTATAAGAACAATACTGGTAACACATTCATGAAATTTACTAACCTGGCTACATTGAAGATGTGGTACATGTGTGAACATCACAAATATAAACAAAGCGAGCAGGAAGCCTGGGAAGATGGACAGATTGCAACTGTAACTCAAGCACACTACATTCTCCATTTTACTTTCCTCTTCTTTCTTTTCCATTTTACTTTCGTCTCTTCTTTAGTCTCCATTATACTTTCCTCCTCTTATTCTGTCTCCGTTTTACATTCCTCCTCTTTTGGTATCTCTATTTTACATTCCTCTTCTTTTTTCTCATTTTACTTTCCTCAACTTCTTTCTTTTCCATTTTATATTTCAACACTCTGTCCTACATTTTACATTCCTCCTCTTCTTTCTTCTCCATTTTACTTTCTCCTTCTTTTTCCTTGCCCATTTTACATTCCTCCTCTACTTCACTCTCCATTTTATTTTCCCCCATCCTACTTTCCTCCTTCCCCATCTTTATTTTCCTCCTCTTTTCTTCCCCATCTTCATTTTATCCTTTCTTCATTCTCCTCTTTCTCCTTCCCCATCTTACATTCCTCCTCTACTTCATTCTCCATTTTATTTTCTCCCTCTTCTTCCTCCTTCCCCCATTTTATTTTCCTCCTCTTTTTCCTTCTTCATTTTATTTTATTCTTCTCTCTTTATTTTCTCCCTCTTTTTCCTTCCCCATTTTACATTCCTCCTCTACTTCATTCTCCATTTTATTTTCTCCCTCTTTTTCCTTCCCCATCTTACATTCTTCTTTTATTCCATTCCTCCTCCATCTTTATTTTCTTGTCTTTTTCTTCCTCCTTTTTCCTTTCCCCATTTTACATTCCTCCTCTTTTCTTCCTTCTTCATTTTATTTTCCTCCCTCCTCTTCTTTTTCTTCTTCCCCCATTTCCTCCTTCCTTCCTCTCTTTGTTCTTCTTTTCCATTCCCTTTTCCTTCTTCCTTCATCTTCTCCTTCCCCATCTTTCATTCCTCCTCTTTTCTCTCTTCCATTTTCCCCATTCCCTCCTTCTTCTTTCCCCATTTTTCTTACATTCCATTCCTCCTCTTCTTCCTTTCATTCCTCTTCCATTCCTCCTCTTCTTCTCTTCATTGTCTTACCCATTTTTTCCTCCTCTTCTTCCCTCTTTTTCTTCTCTTTTCCATTCCTCCTCCTCCTCTTCATTGTCTTTACTCATTCCCTCCTCCTTTTCTTCCTTCTTCATTGTCTTTTTTCTCTTTCTTCCTCTTCATTTTTTTCTTCTTCCTCCTCCTCTTCTTCTTTCTTCATTTTTTTCTTTTCCATTTCCTTTTTTCTTCTTCATTTCTTCTTTTCCTCCTCCTCTTTTCTTCCTCTTCCATTCCTCTTTCTTCCATTCCTCTTCCTTCTTTGTTTTACTTCTTCATTTCTTTTCCTCCTCTTCTTCCTCTTCATTTTATTTTCCTCTTCCTCTTCTTCTTCTTCCCCATCTTACATTCCTCCTCCTCTTCTTCCTCTTCATTTTATTTTATTCCATTCTTCCTCTTTTCCTCTTCATCTTCTTCTTCTTTTCCTCCTCTTCTTCCTCTTCATTCTCCCCATTTCCTCTTCTTCCTCTTCTTTCTTCCTCTTCTTTTTCTTCTCCCATCTTCTTTCTCCCATTCCTCCTCTTCTTCCTCTTCATTGTCTTACATTTCCATTCCTTCTTCTTCTTCTTCATTTCTTCATTCTTCCTCTTCTTCTTCCTCTTCATTTTTTCTCATTCTTTTCCTCCTCTTCATCTCTTCATTCCTTTCTTCATTCTCCCTTTCTTTTTCTTCCTCTTCATTGTTTTACTTTTTCATTCCTCCTTTTTTCTCTTCCATTTTTTTTTCCTCCTCTTCTTCCTCTTCATTGTCTTATTTCTCCTCCTCTTCATTGTCTTTCTTTTCCCATTCTTCTTTTCTTTTCTTTACATTCCATTCTTCTCTTCTTTCTTCATTGTCTTTTCCTTCCTTTCTCTTCTTCTTCTTCATTGTCTTCCCATTCCTTACTTCCTCCTCTTCATTGTCTTTCTTCCATTTTCTTTTCTTCCTCTTCATTGTCTTTCTTTTCCATTCCTCCTCTTCTTCCTCTTCATTGTCTTCTTACTTTTTTTTCCTCCTTCTTTTCCTTTCATTGTCTTACATTCCATTCCTCCTCTTCTTTCTTCATTTTTAATTCCATTCTTCCTCCTCTTCCTCTTCCCCATTTTATTTTCATTCCTCCTCTTCTTCCTTCTTCCATTTTATTTTCCATTCCTCCTTTCCTTCCCTTCATTTTCTTTCATTCCATTCCTCCTCTTCTTCTCTTCATTTTTTTTCTCCTTCATTCCTCCTTCTTCCTCCATTTCTTCATTCCTTCCTCCTCTTTCTTCATCTTCCATTTTATTTTCTCCCTTCTTTTCCTCCTTCCCATTTTTTCCTCCCATTCCTCTTCTTCTCCTCTTCATTTTCTTTTTCTTTCCATTCCTTTCTCCTTCCCCATTTTCTTTCTCATTCCTTCTCCTTTTCTTCTCTCTTCATTATTTTCCCCTCCATTCCTCCTTCTTCTTCTTCATTTCTTTCCTTCTTCTTCCTTTTTTTTTCTCTTCATTTCTTTCCTTCCCCCTTCCTTTTTCTTCCTCCTCTTCTTACTCATCTCATCCTTCTCTCCATTTTCATTGTCTTACTTTTTTCCATTCCTTCTTCTTCCCTTTTCATTCCTTCTCTTCTTCCTCCTCTTCATTTTCATTTTCTTACTCATTTTTCCTCCTTTCTTCCTTCATTTTTGTCATTCCATTCCTTCTTCCTCTTCATTCCTTTTTCTTTCCTCCTCTTCTCTTCTTCATTCTTCCCCCATTTACATTCCTCCTCTTCTTCCTCTTCATTTATTTTCTTCCTTTTTCTTCTTCCATCTTTCCACATTCCATCCTTTCTTTTTCTCTCCATTTCCATTTTCTTCCCTCTTCATTGTCTTCCTTCATCTTCCTTTTTCTTCCTCTTCATTGTCTTACTCTTTCCTTCCTCATTTTCCTTTCTTCTTCTTCCTCTTTTTTCCTCCTCTTCCTTCTTTCATTTGTTTACATTCCATTCCTCCTCTTCTTCCTCTTCTCCTTTTTATCCATTCTTCCTCTTCCTCTTCCTTCTCTTTATTCCATTTCCTCTTCCTCCTTTCTTTTCCTTCTTTCCATTCCTCTTTTTCTTTTCCTTTTCTTCTTCCCATTTCTCTTTCTTTTCTTTCCATTCCTCCTCTTCTTCCTTCTTCTTTCTTCCTCATTCCTTCCTTCTTCTTCTTCCCTTCATTGTCTTCCATTCCATTCCTCTTTTCTTCCTCTTCATTTTCTTACTTCTTCCTCCTTTTTTTCCTTCCCTTCATCTTACATTCCTTCTCTTCTTCCTCTTCATTTTCTTTTTCTTCCTCTTTTTTCTTCCCCATCTTACATTCCTCCTCTTCCTCTCTTCATTTCTTCTTCTTCTTCCCCTCTTCTTCCTTTCCCATTCATTCATTCCATTCCTCCTTTCTCATTCTTATTTCCATTTCCATTTCTCCCTCTTCTTCCTCTTCCCATTCTTTTTCATTCCATTCCTCAACTTTTTTCTCCTTTATTGTCTTTATTTCATTTCATTTTCCTCTTCTTCCTCTTCTTTTTCTTTCTTCCATTCTCCTTTCTTCCTCTTCATTGTTTATTTTTCCTTTCTTCCCTTTCTTCCTTCTCTTCCCATTTTCCTCCTTCTTCCTCTTACTCATTCCATTCCTCTTTTTTTCTTCATTGTTTTTTCTTCCCTTCTCCTTTCCTTCTTCATTGTTTACATTTTCCTTCTTCCTCTTCATTCTCTCCATTTTATTTTTTCCCTCTTTTTTCATTTCCCATTGTCTTCTTCTTCCATTCCTCCTCTTCTTCTTCTTCATTGTCTTTTTTTTCCATTCCTTTCTTCTTTCCTTCCAATTTACTCATTCCATTCTTCTTCTTCATCTTCATTGTCTTATCATTCTTTGTTTTCTCCTTCCCTTTTCATTTTCTTACCTTCATTCCTTTCTTCTTCCTCTTCTTGTCTTCTTCATTCCATTTCTTTTTTCTTCTTCTTCTTCTTTCTTTCCTTTCCTTCTTTTCTTCTTCCTCTTCATTCTTCTTCATTCCCATTCCCATTCTTCCTCTTCATTGTTCTTCCTTTCCATTTTACTCTCCTTCCTCATTCTCTCATTTTCTTTTCTTCTTCTTCTTCTTCCTTTTCCTCCTCTTCTTCCCTTCTTTTCTTTCTCATTCCATTCCTCCTCTTCTTCCTCTTCATTGTCCATTTTATTCCTTCTTCTTCCTTTCATTGTCCTCTCCATTCTTCTTTTCTTCCTCTTCATTGTTCTTCTTCCCCTTTATTTCTTCCTCTTCATTCTCTTTTTCCTTCCCTCCATTTTTACTCATTCCATTCCTCTCTCTTCCTTCTTCCATTTTATCATTCCATTTTCTTTTCCTTCATCTTTTTCCTTCCTCCTTATTTCATTCTCCTTACTTTTATTTTTTCTTCCTTTTTTCTTCCTTCTTTTCCTCTTCTTCCATCTTCATCCTCTTTCTTCCATTTCTTCTTTCTTCCTCTTCATTGTTTTCTCTTCCATTCCTCCTTTCTTCCTCTTCATTGTTCCTCTTCTTCCATTCCTCCTCTTCTTCTTCTTCATTTTATTTTCCATTCCTCCCTTTTTCCTTTACCCATTCCATTCCTCCTCTTCTTCCTCCTCTTCTTCATCTCCTCCATTCCTTTCATTTTTTTCCATTCTTCTTCTTCTTCCTCTTCCATCTTCTCACATTCTTCCTCTTCTTCTTCTTTCTCATTTTCCTTTTCTTCTTCCTCTTCATTGTCTTACTCATCTTCCATTCCTCCTCTTCTTCCTCTTCATTTTCTTTTCCTCCTCTTCCTCTTCTTCCTTCATTTTTTTCTTCTCATTCATTCCTCCTTCTTTTCTCTTCATTTCTTCCATCCATTCCTCCTTTCTCCTCTTCATTGTCTTTCCCCATTCTCCTCTTCTTCCTCTTCTTCTCTTACTCCATTTTATTTTCTCCTCTTCTTCCTCTTCTTCTTTTCTTACTCCTTCCATTCCTCCTCTTCTTCCTTTCATTGTCTTTCTGCATCATTCCATTCCTCCTTTTCTTCTTTCATTGTCTTCTTCCATTCCTCCTCCTTCCCATTTTACATTCCTTCTCTCTCTTCTTCCTCTCCATCTTTTTTCTCTTCTTTTTTCTTCTTCCATTTTTTCATTCCTCCTCTTCTTCCTCTTCATCTTCTTCTTCTTCATTCCTCCTCTTCTCCTCTTTCCTCTTCCCCTTTTACATTCCTCTTCCTTCCTCTTCTTTATTCTTCTTTTTCTTCCTCTTCATTCTTACTCATTCCATTCCTCTCTTCTTCTTCTTCATTTCTTTTTTCCTTTTCTTCCATTCCTCCTTACTTCTTCTCTTCTTGTCTCTTCTTCTTTTCTCCTCTTCCCTTTTTCATTTTTTTCTCATTCCTTCCTCCTCTTCTTCCTCTTCATTTTCTTATTTCCATTTCCTCCTCTTCTTCCTTTCATTCCCCTTTTACATTCCTTCCTCCTTCTTCTCTTCTTCTTCCTTTTTATTTTCCATTTATTTTTTCTTCCTCTTCCTCTTCTTTTCCATTCCTCCTCTTCTTCCTCTTCATTGTCTTCCTCATTCCATTCCTCCTTTTTTCTCCTCTTCTTTTTCTTTCCTCATTCCATTCCTCCTCTTCTTCCTCCATTGTCTTTTCTCTTCCTCCTTCTTCTCCTCTTCTTTCTTTTCATTCTTCCTCCTTTCTTCCTCTTCATTGTCTTCTCTTCTTTCCATTCTTCCTCTTCTTCCTTTCATTGTCTTCTTCATTCCATTCCTCCTTTCTTCCTCTTCATTGTCTTTTCTTCCATTCCTCCTCTTCTTCCTTTTCTTCTTACTCATTCCATTCCTCCTCTTCTTCCTCTTCATTTCTTCTTTTCTCCATTTCCCTCTTCTTCATTGTTCTTCTTCATTCCATTTCCTTTCTTCCTCTTTTTCCTTCTTCTCTTCTTCCATTCCTCCTCTTTTTCCATTTCTTCCTCTTCTTCCTTTTCCATTCTCCTTTCTTCTTCTTTGCTCTTTTCTTCCATTCTACCCTCTTCTTCTTTTCATTTCTTCTTCCATTTTACTTTCCTTCTTTCATTGTCTTCTTTCCTTCCTCCTCTTTCTTTCTTCTTTTTTATTCCATTCCTTCTTCTTCCTCTTCTTCTTTCTTTTCCTCCTCCTTCCTTTGTCTTACCCCATTCTTTCCTCTTTTTCCATTTTCTTCCATTCCTCCTTTCTTCCTCTTCATTCTTCTTTTCCTCCTCTTCCTTTTTTTCTTTTTTCCATTCCTCCTCTTCTTCTTTTTCTTTCTTCTTTTTCCTTTCTTCTCTTCTTCTTCTTCTTCTTCATTTCATTTTCCTTCTTCCTTCTTCATTTTTACTCATTCCCCTCCTCCTCCTCCATTTTTCATCTTTTTTCTCTTCCTTTACTTTTTTTTTCTTTTTCCTCTTCTTCCTTTCATTGTCTTTCCATTTTACTTTCTTCTTCTTCTTCCTTTTCTCTTTCCAATTCTCCTCTTCTTCCTCTTTTTTCTTCCTCATTCCATTCCTCCTCTTCTTCCTTCTTCTTTTTATTCCATTCCTTCCTTTTCTTTTTCTTCTTTTATTTTTACTCTTCCTCTTTCCTCCATTCCTTCTTCTTCCTTCTTCTTTTGACATTCCTCTTCTTCTTCCTTTCTTTTTCTTCTTCTTCTTCCTTTTCTTCCTCTTCTTTGTCTTCTCATTCCCTTCCTCTTCTTTTTCTTGTCTTTTATCTTTTCCTCTTCTTCTCTTCATTTCTTACTCTTCCTCATCCTCCTCTTCTTCCTTCTTCTTTGTCTTTTTTCATTCCTCCCCTTCTTCCTCTTCATTCTTTTACTCTTCCCCCTCCTCTTCTTCCTTTTTCCTTTTCTTTTTACTTTCCTCTCAATTTTACTTTCCTTTCTTTATTTTTTTCCACCTCTTTTCTCCTCTTTCTCCTCTTCTTTTCTTTTTTCTTTCTTCCTTCTTCTTCTTCCTCCTTCTCTTCTTCCTTCTCCATTTGATATTCCTCCTCTTTTTCCTTCTTTCCACTTAATTTACCCCCCCTCCCTGACATTTTACTTTCTTCTTTCTTCACCATTTTACATTACTCTTCTTCTTCCATCTCCATTATACTTTCCTCCTCCTCTTCTTTCTCCATTTTACAGTCCTCCTCTTATTTCTTCTCCCTTTGACTTTCCTCCTCTTTTTCCTTTTCCATTTTACTTCCTCCTCCTTCTCGTCTACATTTTAGTTTCCTCTCCTTTTTACTTTCCTCTCCTACTTCCTTCTCCGTTTTACTTACTTCCTCTTCTTCCTTCTCGAATTTTCTTTCTTCCTCTTCTTCATTTCTTCTTTCCTTTCCTACTCTTCTTCCATCTACATTTGGCTTTCATCCTCTTCTTCCTTTTTCATTTGATTTTCTCCCCTTCTTCCTTCTCTTCTTCCTTCTCTATTTTACATTTTCCCTCTTTTTTCCTTCTCCATTTTACATTCCTCCTATTCTGCCATCGCATCATTCCTCTTCTTCCTTCTCCATTTTACATTTCTGCTCATCTTCCGTTTCTATTTTACTTTCCTCCTATTCTTCCTTCTCCCTTTTATTTTGCTCTTCGTTTTGCATTTCTATTTTTCTTCTGTGTACATTTTGCTTTCCTCCTCTTCTTCCACCTCCCTTTTATTTTCATCCACTTTCTTCTTCCTTTCATTCTCCATTTCTTCTTCTTCTTCTCTCCATTCTTTCATTCCTCTTCATTCCTCTTCTTCCTCTTCTTCCTTTTCTTCCTTTCTTTTTTTTTCTTTCTTCTTTCCTTCTTCCTTTTACATTTCCCCTCTTCTTCCTTTTACATTTTCAATTTGACTTTTCTTCCTCTTCTTCCTTCTCCATTTTACTTTCTTCCTCTTCTTCCTTCTCCATTTTACTTTCTTCCTCTTCTTCCTTCTCCATTTTACATTTCCCCTCTTCCTTTTCTATTTTAATTTCCTCCTCTTCTTCCTTCTCTTCATCCTTCTCCATTTTACATTTCTGTTCTTTTTTCTTCTACATTTTACTTTTTTCTTCATTTTTTATTCCTATTTTTTTCTGTCTACATTTTGTTTTCCTCCTCTTCTTCCATCTCCATTTTACTTTTGTCCACTTCTTCCTTCTTCATTCCTCTTCTTTTTCCTTCTTCCTTTTACTTTCCTCCTCTTCTTTCTTCTCCATTTTACATTTCTCCTATTTTCCTTCTCACTTTTACATTTCTCCTCTTCTCCCGGCTCTGTTTTACATTCCTCCTTTTTTCCTCCCCCATTTTACTTCCCCCTCCTCCTTTTTACTTTCCTCCTCCTCTTCTTCATTTTACTTTCCTCCCACTCTTCATTTTGATTTCTATTTCTCTTATCATCATCATCATCATCATCATCATCATAATAATAATAATAATAATATATCTTCAGTTCTCAATATTAACTAAGATAACAACTATATAATTCAAGGAGAAATAAATGAAAATAGAATAGGAATTTTCCATTCCTCCAAATGGGATAACCATCTCCGCTCCCCATCTATTGGTTAAATACTAGAATTGTATCTGGAAAAATCATAGTTATTCTCATAAAAATGTTAATGCAATATTCAGAAAAAGAAATTATTCTTACAATCCAAAATGTTTTGGTTTTAAGTAACTTGCAAGAAAGAACTCAATTAGTCAGTGAACTAATTGGGGAGGGCCTACGTGACTAGACAATCATTATCTGCCATCCTCGTTTTTACCTGGATTTGACCAGTAACTTCTCGTACTGGTAGGAAATACGTAACTACCTCAGCCACATAGCAGACCAGAATTCTCTTTCTTACTTAACCCCTCTGGCTTCTCATTTCTCTTACAACTTTCTACTCACTTTACTTGCTTATCTTCTCTCTTTTCTTCTCTTCCTTCCTTTCCTCACTTAATTTCCTTCTCTCCTGTGCTACTTTGTTTTTCTTCCCTCTTTTTCTCTTTTTCCCTCTCTTAACTACTGTTTCTTTTTTTTTCTCCTCACTTTGTATTAACTTTCTTCCCTTGTCTTCTCTGTCTTCATTCTTTTTTTTATTACCTAATCTTTCCTGCACCTCCCCTTTCACATATTTCCTCTCTTTCTTTTTTTGTCTTCATTATCTCTATCCCTCCTTCCCTTTCACTAATACCTCCTCTTCCTTCTCCTTCTTCTGAACCATGAGAATGTCCAGACTTTGTTTCTCATGGACCTATACTTCTTACGTTTTTCACTTGGCATTGAAGTATTGATCAGACAACATGAATGCAAACCAGTTATATAGCTTTCACAAGAAACCACTGCACACCTCTGCTATCACCCCCAACCAACCCTTTACACACAGAATGATTGAACAAGTAGATCCACTACCACTATCTCCAACTCCAGCATCTTTGCCACCCCCTCTCCATGCTGTAGCAGTAGTAGAAGCATTGAAACTCCAAGTGTGCACTTTCTCATCGCCATTACTGCATGGCGACAATAAAGCTTTTCAATCTTTCTCTTTTTTTTTTTTTTTTTAATTCATACTTTTTTTTTCTTTTTTAAATTTAGAATCTTTTTTTCATTGATAACCGGACAAGTACAGCTTACCTGGTGAAGAACATTGATGGATGCAGAGGTTTTGGTAATAAGACCATTTTTCTCTCATTCACTTGATCTTCTGTAAGAAAAAGAAGATTCCTCCTCTCTCTTTCTCTCAAGGGGTTTCCTTGATGAGAAATGGGATTAGAGTTTGCAAAATTAAACATTTCTCTCTCTCTCTCTCTCTCTTTTTATTTCTTGAGGAGATTTTATTGTCTTTTGTTATTTTCTCATTTATTTCAGTTTTATTTTAAATTTCTCTCCCTCTTTTTCAGCTGTGTTTATTTTTTTCTATACCCTTTCTCTCATTTTCCTATCTAACACTATCTCTCTAGCTCTCCCTTTTCTCCCCCAGTATTTTCCAGTCTGTTTCTCTCAACCAATCCATTTCTCTCTTTCTCTTTTCTTTTTACACTTGCTTTTCTTTTTCTCTCTTATTAGCCATCTCCTGCTGAACCTGACTATTTCTTTCTCATCAATTTTATACTCTCTCTCTCTCTCTCTTTTGTTTATCTTCTGTCTCTTCTTTTTATTCTCCATCATGACAATTTTCCTATAGGTGACTCACTTTCTCTCTCTTAAATGGAAAGATCTCTTCATACCAACAGATCATTCTCAGATGACTTATGACTGATAACATGTGTATGTCTGACTGCCTCTCATTATTTGTGATTTACCTGATAGAATTCGACCAGGTAAAAAGAGATAACAGAATAAGTTTAATTCTTTTCCTCATTAGCCTTTGTGGAGTAATATTTCCAAATCCCAGACACTTGGCATCTACATTAGTGAAAGCTTAAGTGCTATTCTGTTCACTCTTGGAGTCGGGTTGAGCACTTCTCATGGGTTGAATTGTAATGATCATTAAACAGAAACTATTATAACTTGAAAGCCTTTCACTAATTAAATATTTCTTGTTTTCACAAGATATTTTTTATAACCTGGCCACTTATATAAATCTGTGATATCACAAGAAGGTGATCTTGTGAGTGTACTGATTTTGTGATGCAGACACAAGGAGAGACTTCAAAACAGGGTCCCTGCTGAGGATAGAAAATGAACTCACTTCAGGACTATAACTTGTGGAACACATGCTCTATCATAGATCACAGTCATTTCTCAATATCATTTACATACAGACTATTGTTCCCATCTTTGTTGTTATTATCATGTTTTGACATTTGTTCCCTTCAGCCTTCATTAAGTGGTTGTCAATTGAGGTAACCTTCAGGGAATTTCAAACTGAACACTTTATTTAATTCAATCAGTTTGGAATTTCCTAGAGGTTACCAAAATCGATAAGCACTTGATGAAGGTTGAAAGGCACAAAGGCTGAAACACTGTGTTAATAACAACAAATATGAGGACAATAACTACATGTAAATAATGATTAATCCCAGAAATTCAGATACAAATCATGAATATTCATTAGCTGATATTATTATAAGGATTACACCCATGTATGTGCACTTTTCTTATTGCAAATGATTGCCTATATGCAGAGCATCATGCTTATTTAGCTTAAGGTAATTTCTTACAGAAACAAACAAATATTTTAATATTTGATTATATACATAGTGACATGGTAAATACTTGAAATATATAGAGAAATACAATAGAAATTACTAAATTTTAAAAAATGCCTTGGAAATTATTGTACTTTTTTATATGCTAAAGTTCACCCATTACAATGTTCAAGAGATACTCAGGTTACTGTTAAAATGTTAATGAAGAAGGAGGTGTGTGATATGAATCAAAGCGGAGACTGTAGGAAGTGAAGATTGTAAAGATAAAGGAGATAGATAGAAATTGGTATTTGACGTGAAAAGGTTAAGATTGTAATGTTCAGGGAAGCATTTAGGTGGGAGTTTGTTCTACAGAATAGTTGTGAAAAAGCTGCCTGAGTGAAAACTTTTTTCTTACAATTGGATCATGGGGGAAATTAAGGTGATTTAACTCTTATGGCATATCTTAACTCTAAAGGTTGGAACTGATGGAGCAAATGAAGAGAACATATCTGGACATCTACTATGGAAATAGATATAGAGTAGCAATAGGCTCACGATGTTGTAGAGAAAAAGGCAGCAGAGTTGAGAATAAGTCTTCCTCCAAAAAGGTTGCATAAGAAAATATTGAACTCAGTCAAGAACGTAAAGGGAAAATGGAGCAGCTCCAGCTCAGATATGGCAGCAATACTCTATTAATGATGAAAGAAGTCAGTTACTACCTGTTTAGATCACCTGTGATATGGCTGGTAGGATTCATTACACAAATTCATCAGCACTTGTGTTTTCTCTAATCATATATATAGGCACCATTACATTACATATATAAATATAAAAGTGTACACTGTGGCCAACACTGAGTGGTGACAGTCTGTTTCATGCCTGAATGCAAATTTCAGGCCATCAAGGAATATAATTAATAAAGTAAGGTCTGAAGGCTGCATTTAAGCATGAAACAGACTTGCCACTTGGGGTTGAACTCAGTGTCCACTTTTATATTTACATACGCTCTATCCCTGATATTGAGCACTTTTACTCATAAATATAGCATATCACAGAGTGGTCTTCACCCTGTACAAATCCCTTAAGGTTAAGATTGTAGTGATCAGGGAAGCAGCCTCTTTGGAGTTGGTTCCACAAGGCAGTGATTTGTGGGAAGAAGCTGCTTGAGTAGAACTTACATCTCACCAGGACGATATGAAAAGAATGAGGATAGTTTGCTACAATGTGCGCAGTATGGCAGTTCTTAGACATGAAGGTTAGGACTGGTGGAACTAAAGAGTGTAGTTCATCTGAACACTCACCATGGAAATAGCGATAGAGCAGAGAGAGGCTTGTGATGTATACTCTGTGGGAAAGGGGTTGCAGAGTTACTATTGAAACTGAAAAGTGAAGACTGTGCAGCTCCTGCCCATATATGGCAACAGTACTTCATTTTTAGGCCTGATCTGGCTCTTGTAAAGGTAGCGGATAGCTAGAGTGGTACAGTGAACTGACCATTTTCATAGCATCTTTCACAATGGATCATACGTATGAGTTCTACTTGAAGTTTGGGTTGAATTTAAGTCCCAATAAGCACTCAAGTTACTGAGCCTCCCTGAGGGAACATTTATTCCTCATAATTGGTGAAAGTTCTGGGTGATAGTGGAAGGTTACTAGTTTAGTCTTCAAGACATTGAATAACACCACCATTCACTATAGATGAACTAAATGAATCTTTAAAGAAAGTCCACAATACAGCTGTGGGACAAAATGATATCCATTATCAATTCATAAAACAGCTGCCCAACAAATCATTACAAGTGTTACTAAATCTGTATAACAACATATGAGCAAGTGGAAATTTTGTAGATATGTGGAGACAGTCATTCATCATCCCTATTCCAAAACCTGGAAAGGATAACACAGACCCTGAAAGCTACAGGCCGATAGCACTAATAAGCTGTCTATGTAAATCTATGGAGAGAATGGTCAACAACAGGTTGACTTGGTACCTGGAAACTAACAGCCTAATAAATGACTTCCAATGTGCTTTTAGAAAAATAAAGTACCATGGATCACTTAGTATGCCTCAAAATTTTGTAAGGGAAGCCTTAATTAAGAAAGAACATCTCACAGCAGTATATTTTGACTTAGAAAAAGTGTACAATACAAGATAGAAATTTTATATCTTGAAAGATCTGCATGACCTCGGTCTAAAATGAAGGCTGATTCAATTCATAAGGAATTTCCTGAAAGACTGGAGGTTTTGAGTTCATATAAGTACGTTATCAGAACTGCGTGATCAAGATGAAGGGGTTCCACAAGGAAGTATTCTTTCAGTGACACTTTTTTTTGCATAAAAATTAATCCCATAGTTAAAACCCTAAGCCTAAGAATAAGAAGCTCTCTATATGTTGACAATTTTCTAATTATGTACAGATCTTGACACTTGAATAACATTGAAAGACAACTCCAATAATGTCTCAATAAAATACACAAATGGGTCCCTTAAAATATGTTTACATTTTCCAAAACAAAAAGCAAATGCATACATTTCTGTAAATTAAGAAAACTGCATACTGACCTATGTTTACAATCAGATGGAATAGAAATCCTAGGCATTATCTTTGCTAAAAAATTAACATTCATTCCCCATCTAAAATATTTGAAAACAAAATGTAGCAAAGACCTACAACTCCTGTGTGTAATGGCCCATACTGAATGGGGAGCAGAGTGGCTAACATTAATCAAATTCACTCCAAGCTGGATTATGCTAGTTTCATATATCAGGTGGCCAGAAAGTTGTACCTAAAAATTCTCAATGCAACCTACCATCAAGGCCTCAGATTAGTACTCAGGGCTTTTAAAACATCCAAAGTGGAAAACTTATACACAGAAGATAATGAAATATTTACAGCACACTAAACTGGTACTACCATACTATGTAAAAATAAAATTGGGCCCTACTAACCCAGCTTAAACTAAATTACTGTGACCTATTCTAATAAAAAAATAATGCTATACAACCCTATGGACTCAGGATCAAATCCATTGCTGAAGAGTTTGGCACCACACTCTCAAATATACAAGAAAAACATGCAGCCAGTATTCTACCATGGACTATCAAACAATCTGAAGTTCTGAAGTTCATAATCTCCCCAAACAAAAAATGCACCCACTTACATTCCAGGATATGTTTCAGGACATATTAGCAAATTTCCCTAACCATACACCCATCTATACAGAGGGGTCAAAATGTGAGGACAAGATGGGATGTGCAGCAGTGAACCAAAATATTAATAAAAAAAGGCGCCTCTCAAAGAGAAGCTCTATTTTCACTGCCGAGTCTTATGCAATCTCAGAAAGCAAACAAAAAAATTTTCTAATTTTTTCAGACTCACTATCCGTCCTATTGATTTTCAAAGAAACCAAATCCAACAACCCACTTATGAAAATATTATGCAAAATAATCATTATTATTAACAAGCATAAAGACATCAAACGATGCTGGATTCCTAGCCACATCAGAGTTAAAGGTAATAATGAAGCAGGCCTAGCAGCCAAGTTGGCTTTAAATGTGGATACAAAAGCGAAAATCTCATACACAGATTTTAAGGAAGTTATTAATAAATACATTCAAAAGGAATGACAATGGTACTGGGATGATAAACCACAAAATAAGCTCTTTGCAATTCAACTTAGACTAGGAGAATGGTAGTCAGCTCCAAGAAAATCTTGTAAGGAAGAAGTGGTACTAGCCCGTGTATGCATTGGCCATACCATAACAACCCACTTATTAAATGAAGGTCAACCAGCATGCCAAGCATGTAAAATAGCATATACTATTAAACATATATTAAATGAGTGCTAAGATGTTACTATCACAAAACAAAAATATAATATAAACAATATGTATGAGCTGTTTGAGAAAGTAAAAGTGGATGAATTAATATAATTTCTTAAAACTCTATAAAAAATTATAAAGCAAATGAGAATGTCAAAATCAATTTCTCTACAAGCTGTGTATATAAAAAGAATACATCAATGAAACCAGTCTCTCAACATCAACCCTCTTTACAAAAGTATGTCAACAGAACCGGATCTACAAACTGTTTCCTTAAAAAGAACATTTATTCTATCCATATGAATTTATTGCAAAAATCTTGTTGCCATTAAATAGCCCATTGAGGTTGATATGCTATAGAACAAAAACGAAACCAAACTTACTTTTATTTGAAGAGTGTTTTAATTTTTTCTGAAATTAATTCTTTGTAAACCTTGTATATTGCATATAATCTTTTACTGATTACTATGAGACTGTCTGTAAATACATTGAATATTTGAAATTAGAAGTTTGCTTTCAAGTAAAAAGACTTTTGTAAATTCTGTCTGAAATGGGGAATTCTTATTTTCAATCACCCTAGTATTCTTATCTTGTTTATTAGTCACAATATTCTGGGTGTTTTATTTTCCACTTTTTATCTATTTATGATGGCGTTTTCAGTTCCTTCTAAAATCTTTTCATTCTCTTTCACTCCCAGTAGCATCTTAGTGGCATTGTTGCCTTGCTTGGAGTGAATTGATTAAAAAAAATATTTTCTACTTCAGTGGAAAAAAAGCAAAAGTGATCATCACAAAGATGAATAAATTAAAAATTAACTAAAATAATTTCTGTTTGAATTTCTGTGATGATGGGTTATCATTATTTACATTCAGTCTAATGAATGAAAAATATCTACCTCCATAGATTGAATAAAGGATTCAGTTCAATATTCCCTGAACATTATTTGATTGATAGTGTCCTGAAGAAGGCTGGATGGCACAATGGCCTAAATATTGTGATAATAGCAACAAAGACTAAGACATTAGTTTAAATGTAAATGATGTAAATAATTACTAATATCAGTTATGTCCCTTTGTATTGGCAGCAGAATAAGAACAACCTACCCCTGTGAACTGAATAAAGAGTTTGGTTTTAAATGATCATTAAGCACACTTGTGAAAGATTGGAGGGTACAAAGGCTAAAATGATGTGAGTATAACATCAAGATGAGGATATCAGTCTGAATAGATACTTCCATAATAAGAATATTATAATTTCTTGTAATCTATCTTTTATGGCAAAACTGCAAGAAGCAGAAACTTCTTAAAATGTACAATATATACATTTAATGTAGATATAGAAACATTATTATAGATAGCTGTGGATATCTTGATAGTGGAAAGGACACCTAACACATTGTATTTTAAACTAGCTCGACTAATGACAGTTAGTTAATGACTTAGTTAACTAAGTGTAGCTTAGATTGGACACAAGGCCTCAATTAATGGACACCTAGTGAGAATCACACTCACTAGTAATTTTCTGCAAAATTAGCTTGCTAACCATTATACTGCAACAAAAGATTAAATGTCATTTTATTCATGCCTAAAAACTTTACCATTATTGGGTCAATAATGGTAAGCATCTGAGCTAAACGTGAAAATCTATAGATATTTGTAGATTCAATTTTAAAAAATACTAGACTGATCAATCTAAGTTAAAGGTACTCTTTTTTTTTTTTTTTTTTTTTCTCCCCAGATAGATCCTCTAGTATTTTAGGCTTTCAGTTCTGTGTACTAACCATTAAGCTATGCCTGCAAATGCACAAAACGTTTTTCTTCTGGGTATTAATTTACAACTACAGCTTGTGACAAATTTACTTGTTTGCTTTTATTATTTGGGTGGGGCAGAGTAGGTCATTATGTTCTTTTTTGTTCTTTTCTCCTGCATATGGTCACTGACATTTTTTTTTCTTCTTTACTTCACTTTATAGATAACACACTGCCAATTACACAGCAAGACTTTACATGCCTGTGTGAATGTGTTATTCACATGTCTAGGCTTGACATCTAAATGATGTGGTTTGGACTGCATGCATTCTATAGTCAAGTTCTCACACACAATTACACATATAAATTATTCATTAAAATTTCATTATGCATTTACTTACACATTGTTATATGTATGTGTAAATATTAAATACACAGCTATATATAAATCCTACTCTATCATATATATATATATATATATATATATATATATATGTTATAATTATTTATTTAAAATTATAACATATATATATATATATATATATGTTATAAAATATTTATTTAAAAATTATAACTATATATATATATGTTATATATTTATTTAAAATTATAACTTATATATATATATATATATTATAATTTTAAATAAATAATTATATCTGCTATATCTCTATATTGCTATATTCAGCACTTTTTAAGAATAGTAATTGTTGGTTATTGGAATTTATTCCATATACACCAATCCTATACTTGGGTATATATATATATATATATATATATATATATATATATATATATATATATATATATATTATCCCCCACCTCCATTGAAATATCCAAATATCCCCACCAAAGTATTACCTACATGCACAACCAAAGTCCCCCTCTACGACCATAATAGCAACATCTACACCTAAACTAATGGCCCTAGCATGGGAAATCTGCTCAATCCATGCTCCTCCAATTATTACATGTTCCGTGTAGAAAACATGATATTTAAAGTTTAGATAGGATTAAAAAAAATATGTATCAATATGGTGATTTTCTTTCATCTTTTAATGATAATGTTATTAAGCTTATCAAACAATATGAAAAGAATTTACATAAAATAGACAAAACTTGTCTATATTATTTAATGAAACATGCATCAATGCTGCCTAAATACACACAATATATATATATATATATATATATATATATATATATATATATATATATATATATATATGAATCAAGTTCACCCAAGCAAGGCATTAAAGCCACTGAGCCTGAAGATTGGGTGTGAAAAAATTTAAAATGGACACACCATAGTGAGTACAGAAGATCAAGATAGTAGATAGTGATTGACATTGCATTAAAATTTCTGAAGATCAAAGTTGGCTGCAAGCAAGGAGCCAGAAGTGAGTTCCACAAGTGAGAAGTGTGAGAAAATAAACAGCATAGAACTTAGAATTACATCTAGCCAGCTCAACTGTAAATTGATGAGACCTTGTCGACACTATAGTACTTCACTTATATTCATAAAGTCTAGTTACCATAGCAAAGAGCTCATCCAAACAATTACCATGGAAGTATTTATAGAAAAGTCACAGTGAACCAACTTTATGGAAGTGGATAATTGACTGAAACTGAGACGCAAGATCAGGACCAGTGATGTTACTGATTCTTCTTTGGATTTTATCAAGGATATCTAGATCAATAGCAGGAGTACTGGATCATATGTGGCAGCAATATTCTAAGCATGGATGAATGGCAGACTTATAGATAATGCAAGATAGATTCTGGAAAGAAAAAATGTCTACAAGACACAGTGAACCAGCTTCTTAGCAGCTAACCCAGAAATGGTTCAATATAGTCTTTCATGTCAGCTGAGAATATTTGCCTGGTACATTAAGTCACTCTCCTGGAGGTTAGCATCAGCCATGCTGATGGAAGGCAGAAATGGGTCTCTCAGATGATTAATAGAGAGTAGTTTATTTTTGGAGGCATTAAAATTAACAAACCATCCTTTGCTCCAGTTAACAATAGGTAGAAGGTTGTTTTTGACATCAGTCGCCAATTTATCAAGCTGATCAAACTTACTATCAAGACAGGAGTAAATGGTTGTGTCATCAGTATAGACAACAAGTTGAAGGCTGATGCCATCGGGAAGGTCAATAATGAAAATTAAAAACAAAATAGGACAAAAGATAGAGACTTGGGGTCAACTGTTTTAGTACAAAAGGATCTGGAAGAATGGCCATTCTGGGCAACTTTCATTCCATGATGTGATAAGACTGGATGAGTTTGAAAATTTGTCTGGAGATTTGAACAGTCTGTTTCACGCAATAATCAGGCCATTAACATTATGGTTAAACATGAAACAGAGTGTCAATGCTGAGTGTTGACCTTAATGTACACTTTTATATTTATATATGCTCTATCCCTGATATTACACACTGTAGGCCCAAAATACAGCATACCTTTAAACTATATTTTTATCATAAATTTGCATATATATATATTTGTATATTAATATGCTCTACATATTCTATTTTCAGAATAGTGTATTGAGTGCTCTACTTATATTTCCATGTTTGGCCTGGGATTAACCCAGCCAACAGTAAATTTTGTATTCACATATATATATAAAAATGACAGGATACCCAAGATCCTAATGTACAACCAATTAGATCAGGGCTACAGTAATGTAGGATGCCCATAGCTTAGATACAAAGACAAGCTGAAGAGCAACTTGTCAGCTATCAATATACCTCATAACACTTTTGAGCAATTAACCTTGGAGCAGTTAGAGTGGAGATCAATGTGTTTTAGTGGGCTCAGCGGTTTTCAATCTGCTAGTCTGAATCGTTTTCAAGAAGCGGGAGCAAGATCTGAAAGGTCAGCTAATCTAACAGTGACCTCATCCCACAATCCTCACTCTTGCACCATATGCAGCCTCCTTTGTAAATCACTTGCAGGTCTTAAGTGCCACTTAAGATTATTGCACAAAATTCATAACTGAATCAATTGGTTAAGCTGTCAGATCCTTATACATCGAAACCGATGAGAGAGTCCATTATATAAATATAATCAAACGTATAAATATAAATAAATGTATATATGAGTGTTCACATACAAATACATACATATATTTGGTGTCAGAAAAACAGTGCTCAATGCTAAATAACAGAGCTATCAAGTATATATTAATAAATATCCATAATATCCTATGCCAACATTACAACTTTCATGCCTAATACAATAATGATCAGTACCTGAAGATTGCATTAGGCATGAAACTGTCAGTGTAGGGCATCATGTATTTTTATTAATATATATATATATGTATATATTTGCGTGTATGTGTGTGTGTGTGTCTGTGTGTGTACATATTTCTTTTCTAATATATAACAGAGCAATTTATATAATCAGTAATATAATGTCATATTTATACTCTTATGCTAGGCATTCCTAGGCATATCTGTGTGTGTGAGTGTAGTCTATACATGGACACACACACACATATATATATATATATATATATATATATATATAAATGGTGTGTGTTCACCAGCTTCAACATTCAATGAGTATTGTTTATGTTTACTGATACTTTGCATAAGGTCAGACATTTCTTGTAATATCAGCTGATTGGGCCAGAGGAATTTTTTTCCCTTCCTCTGAATTTGTTCTGATGTGGGTTTCCTTCTAAATGGGAAATGACAAACAAATACTCACACACTTTTTGAAAGTGATGAAAAGTCCAGGTTCAGAGGAAAAGTTTTAAAAATTTGCTTACTTCATTTCTTAAGCCTTAACTAGTGACCTTTAGAATCTGCAACAGTCTAGGCTGATTGGCCTGAAGCATTGCTGTCAAAAAGGTCAGCTTTTTGGATTCTGGTGCTGCTTCGTTCATATGTTTCTGAACTATACCAGTGGTTAATTACCTGCCACATGTTTATACTTAGCGTATATTACTGGCATATGGAAAAAATTCTGGAGTCTAAAATTAATGCTGTATGTTTATTATTTGTTTGAAACGTTTATTTCTTGGGAGGATTTTAAAAATGTGCTTAATTACTTTATTTTATTTTATTTTATTAATTGTTTACAAGGGTAAAAAAAAAGAAGAAAAACAGGACTAGCCAGAGTTTAATTGAGATGACTGGGCATGGAAAGTGTGAAAGAAAGGCATAAGTTTGTAAAGTAAATCTTATACATTTCTGGTTGTAAAATTGAATTAAAATTTTCAAAAAAAGAATATTTCTTGCAGAGGCCAGATAACTTTACCAAACTTAAAGGAATCAGTTTGAAAAAGCAAGTGGTATTAAAACTCCATCCTAGACTTTGACCTTTTATTAAAAAAAAAAGAAGCAAAAACAAACATTGATTAAATATTAAGATTTCACTATGGCACTATTGCACTTAAACCCTAATGGTAATGATTACATATTTAGAATATTTAGTTATAAAATATTTTAAAAAGTGTACAACTGACCTAACAGCACTAAGAATTGAATCAGAGAAATGAGTTCAAACCACAGCTGAAATAGTTTGCATTCACTTTACAATAAAGTCCTTTGGAAAAGTATGAACTCACTTCACCCTTCAGCTATGACAGAATATTTTGGCTGAGTGTCATTGTATCTTTAACATTTCAATATAAACTATAATCAGCATTATCTTTTTCACATCTGCTGTTTCCTTTCACTTTTATTTATAAAACTTTTTCCATCAGTAAATATGTTATTAGTCTGAATAGATGATGTGCAGGTGGTGCAATGGATTGTGGTTTTGAAAGAGAAATTGGAGAACTGAGTTTGAATTCCAGACAAGGTATGAATCCACTTTTTCTCTCCTTCAGCTATGGGTTAAATAGCAGGACTTGTATTTGAAAAAAAATCATTGTTATATTCCAAAAATTGTTAAAGCCCTACTCACTTGTAAAAATAAAAAAAATAGAGCCAAAAATATATGTATAACTCACAAAGGGTTGATAAGCTGTAAAAAAACAAAGAAAAATCCAAATTAATCTTAAGCAGTTCCTTCTTAGAATGAAATGTGTCACTAAGAAGTTTTTTTTCATTTGAACTTTCACTTACCCAGTATGTTGTCTGCCAGTTTGTAAAATAGATAATGAAAGTTACATAGAACAAGTTTATAGAAGTGAATAAAAGGAGGGACAAGAAGAATTTTGATGGATGTGTGACATTGAATAAAATTGAAATGGTCATTTCTCTTTATTTAAAGAAATTCATTTTTATTTCAATAGATATGAGATTCAAACAAACAAACTAATTTCTTAAAGAAAAAAATGTAAGTTGTCAGCACTTTATACTGATTAAAACGTTAACACTTAACCATTCAGAACCACAACTGGCACAGATTTTGCACGTTCTTAGCTTTATTTTTATTTATTTTTGGTATTTAAAAAATCTTTAGCAGTGGGAGTGTGCACTGTCACACACAAACACACACACACACACATATATATATATATATATATGCTCACACACAAATACCATATGTGTGCCTGAGAGGGAAAAAAATTAAAATTACACCCATTTTTAAAATTGAGTAACTTTCACACAAATAGACATTTTTGAATCTGTTTGTTTTTTTTAACACAGAAAATTATTTTTATTGTGCCACTTAAACATATCTTGAGTAAAGGCCACTGAAAAGAAACTTGTGTACAGACTAAGGTTAATAAAATCATAATGTGTCACACTTTGTAACTTCATTTAACAGACCAACGTGCTACATTTGCAAAAAAACATTTATATTCAAATTAATTTTTAATGATCAATCGGTCAAAATGTCTCCATTCACTTTCATGTTGATATTGTTTTATCACCCACATTAGTTCACACATGTTGCTCATGTTTTCCTCCCAGTTCTAACTGCTTCAAGAGCATTTAATCATTCATTTTCTCCAAAATGGAAGTAATCAAAATATCAACTGTCCTTACTCAAAAAAAAAAATATATTATTCAATTTTAAAAATGGATGCAATTTTTTGTGGATCATATGGTGAATATGTATCGAGTGATTAGAACATTCACTTTCTGACCATGAGTCCCAAGTTCGAATTTTACCAGGGTCGATTTATCAGGTTATCAGTCTGGTGAAATAATCCCAGCATGCAGCATTTTTTGAAAGTGCCTGAAAACCATAACACATGTTGACCCAAGTTTTAGTAATGAAACTGGGTAAATGAAACACTTTGGAAGGCATCAATAGTTGTGCTAGCATGAAGGTTTGAGCATGCTGGCATTGTTCAAACTGCTGACCATGTCAAATTATGTGCTCTCTGCCAGGATAGCTACAGTAAAACAGCAGGTAGTCTCTGTGGATACTGAGCAAACACAACTGTGTCTGGGCAGCTGCCTACCACAGGGATTGGCTAGCTGCCCTAGCAGACAAGTGTGCTAAGAGTAGCCAGCCATTATCTATCTATCTATCTATATATATATATATATATGATGGACTCTCCTGTCATTTTTGACGTATGAGTGTCTTTCAGTCCAGTTTTTAATCCTGTCATCGTCGCCTTAACTCTCTCAACAATGGACTTGTTGATCAGGTGGAATAGCAAAGAAGGAAGACAGAACTGAACTGCAGACTATCCACACAGAAGATTTGTTTAGAGTGGTGAAGGCTTGTGTAGAACCAGTCACACTTATTGGAAGTGCTAATAACAAGGAGTTGGTGAAAATATTTGCTATGAACACAATGAACAACACCCATCAGGTTTTACGATCATGGAGTTATACCTCTCGTATACTATTTATATATATATATATATATATATATATATATATATATATATCTCCAATCCTTGCAAAATTACTATCACATCATATCATATAGACCCCCTATTAAATCAAACTACCCTCTCACCCAGCATATTAAATATTAAACATCACCCTATAAAATAACTAATATTAATTACAAATTTCTACCTGTTATATATATATACAAAAAAAACAAACAAATAACCAGCTTTAAATATAACAAATAAAACCCCATTTTTTCAAGAATTTAAAAATAAATATAAATAATAATAATTTTTACCTAGCATAATTTTACATAAACCCCACCACACGTATATACATACATGCGAAATATATTATTCATCGGAAAATAAAATTATGACATGTATACATTCACAAGACATTCACAGACATTTCTGCCACACTTCCAATCTTTAAATTTCAACATACAAATGTATGTATAGACACAACACCACCCGTTAGTACATACATATGTCATATCCAAAAACTGCCCACATATGTTTATATATGTATGAGTCCCTTCACAACCAAGTATGTGTCTGCATACATCGATGTTTATAACGTTTAGTACGACAAAGCTTCCCCACCACTTCCACAATAACACCAATACCCATTTTCTACATAAACCTGAATTTTTTTTTTAAAATTAATCAGTTTGTCTGACAATCGCTAAAAATGAAACCCAGGGTCATATTTTTCAAACTCATATAAATATCCAACCATATATATATATATATATATATATATGGAGAGAGAGAGGAGATAGAGATGCATGTTGATGTGCCAAAAGTCATTGATAGGTGCTTAGTATTATTGTATAGAACCCTCTCTAACCCTTTGAAATTCTGCAACTTGACATGATATATTCAAAAAGTAGAAGACCTCTGGTGATATGTTAAGCTATACTAACTTGAGAACTGTGTACATCTCTTTGAGATCTCTGTTGGTACAAGATCTTCAGCAAAATTAGACCTCTCCACTATATCCCATAAATTCTTGGTTAGGCTCATGTTAAATGAAGTCTACAGACTGCTCCTCAAACCAATTGTGAGAACCTGCTGGAGTAACCTGTTTTTTGTTTGGGTGCATAGAGTCAATGAATAGGTATAAATAGTCATGAATCAGTGCAATGTAGCAGTCCCTGGTCAATAATGTGTTTAAGTGAACCAGTGGACTTAACTCATGACATGTGAACATACCCCACACTATTATGGAACTACCACCAACAACAACCTGAACAGTATCTTGTTGAAATCCATGGCATCATGGGGTGTGCACCACTCTTGAACATTGTTATCAACCCGAAACAACTTGGAGTGTTACTCATTGGACTATACCATATATTGCCAGTTATTCAGGATCCAATTAGTGATGTCATAAGCTCAGATCTTTTGTCTGGTGTCAAAAAGGGTATCCTAGATGGTCTTATGCTCACACATCCAAGTGAAGCTAAACAACTGATCAGCTGGCACTGCTTGCATTAAATGTGGATGTAATTTAAGCCTGTGTCACTTGTCTGTTATTGCAAACAATTCTACCCAGATGCCTCTAGTCATAATCATTAAGGATCCATGGTCAGCCATTCTTCATGATGGATGTTTATGCCTTCTCCCAGTTATTTCTGGTACGCACATGATTCAACAGAATGATGATTTTTAAATGTGACAATTTCAGAAGTACACTGTCCCATCTGTCTGGCACCAATTGCCATGCCCTGACAATTTAGCTAGTTTTACTACGAACTGCTTAGCTGGTATTTACACTGACTCACCAGATGTCAGAAAATAACTCAGGGCATTTCCATGATGTCAAGGTACAGTGTCATCGCCTACCATTACTTTTGCATACTTCTATCATAGGACCTTTGGCATGTCAGTATTATATATATATATATATATATATATATATATATATAATAAAGATACATATTACCTCATGCTGACAGTACAAATAGAAGTTTAATGCACTATGCAATCATCAGGTATAAATGAACTGGTTGATATCTGGTTAAAATTTCTGGTTTTTGCAGTGTTAGTTGGATAAATTATTCCTATTGTTAAATATTGTGCTATGATCTAAATTTAAATTTAGGTTCAAATTTACCCCTAAAATTAAAAATTAAAATTCCAATTTTATTTTAAAAACCATCTGAAAGGGGATATCAATAATAAAAACAATAGATACACAGTGATAAAATAATATAATAGATAATAGAAATAATAATAATAATAATAATAATAGGTAACAGTAATATTAATGTGATAACATTAATAATATAATAATAATATTAACAATATCAATATTAATACTAACATTGTAATAATAATAGTAACATTAACAGTAGTATATATTGCTTCAATTAACAAATCTAATTAGATTATTATCAAGTCAGACCACATGGTCAACCGCTATCATATTGATGTCAACGCACAAACAAAAAAATTCCCACACAAATAATATTACAGCCATAACTAAATATGTATAGCCAGGCTCTATCATTGGTCCTATACTGTTTCTGATCTTGATCAACAATCTTCCTGATGTCATCAGTTCTCAAGTAGGCATCTACGCAGACAACACTACCATTTACTCCTGTCTCAATAGTAAATCCAGCAGTGCTGACAAAGTTAGCCTGGCTGTTGGTCTAAAAAGGACCTCCAATCTCTGGTTGACTTGGGTGGGAAATGGCTTGTAAACTTTAATGACTCCAAAACAAAACTTCTTTCATTTACCCACCATAGAAAAACTTCCCTGCCTCCTATCAGCATGGCTGATGCTCAACTCCATGAAAGTATCTCTCTGTGCCTTCTTGGTCTCATGTTTTTCCACTGACCTGAGGTGGAGCAACTACATTGAATCAATAGCTTCATCTACCACAAGGAAAGTTGGATCTCTATGTCATACCAGAATGTTTATCCCACCTGAGTTCATCCTTCAAATCTATAAATCTACCATTTGTCCTTGCATTGAATACTGATGCCATATATGGCCTGGTGTCCCCGTTGTTCATCTTGAGGTTCTCGACAAAATCCAAAGACAGATATGCAATCTGTTAGGTCCTGATCTGCCATTCAACTACAGTCACTTTCTCACAGACATGATGTGGCTTCCCTCTGTCTTTTCTACAAATATTTTCATGGCAACTACTCTGACAAGCTACTTTCCCTGGTGCCCCTATTGCATGAATTTAAGTGTGCTACTAGGTTGGCATCTCGGTCCCAACCTTTTACTGTCGAAACAGTTAAATGTAACCACCTCTTCTACTCCAACAGCTTCTTCTCTCTTTACTTCCCAACAGTGGAACTCCCTTCCTCTTACTTGCTTCTCCTGATAACTATAATCTTCAAATATTCAAATGTAATGTCAATCGACATCTTCTGATGCCTTGATCTTGATCCCCCGTCCTTCTCTTTATCCTTTCCTCAAACACCCCCCTCTTTACTCTTACTTTTTTCACTCTCTGTAAACCCTTTGTGTTCTAGCACTCCACTTCCTGCTTGGGGTGAAATGCTTAAAAAATTAGGTAAAATAAAAAAAATATATACCATAAAAATAAAATAAAACCAAATACCTTTTAATAATAAAATGTTATCATGACCATTCCTTTTTTTTGTGATAATAATATAATATATTTTTTTTTACCTATATTTTGAAAACAATTGTAAAATCTTCATTACATAAAAATTTTATTTTATTTTAGTTGGTTATAGTTTAGTATTTGTTGCATTTATAAAAAAATTATTGCATTGTTTCGTCTTTCATATAAAAATTAACAATATATAAATCAAGATAAATTTCATATATATATATATATATATATAAATATATTTTTATATATATATTCGTTTTATATAAATTATATAAATATAAATATAATATAAACCGGATTACCATTAATTTCTCTGGTCCCAAAATTAAATTTTTTATTATTTAAAAAAATAGACAAAAAATCGGATATATCTCTTTTATTTGATATTACATTTTTTCTCCGTTTAAAAAAAATGTTTATATCCATTTGAATATATGATTTAATATATATATATATATATATATAAAAATTTATATTTATTATGTTTGTGTGTGTGTGTGTGTGTGTATATCTTTTTTTAATCAATAAATTTTATTTTTATGAAAATTTGCTATAAACATTCTTTTTTAAAGAAAAAAATTTTTTCAAAAAAATTTTGAAATTTTATTAAATTTAAACGTCGTTATTATTCTCTTTAACTTGACGATTGGCGAAAAGTCATATTATTTCTTTTAAATTTTTCATAACATTGAATGAATATTTCATTTTTTTATTTATATATTTAACTATATATTATTTCATTAATCATTTTAAAAATAAACCAAAAAAAAACATATATATATTTCTATAAATATATATATATATATATATATATATATATATATATATGTTTGTTTTTTGTAATATAAAAAAGAACAATGAAAATGTAGAAATACATTTTAATTTATAATGTATTTTTTTTTATTTTCAATATTTTATCAAATTTCTTTATTTATTATTTCGCATTCCATTTTATTTTAATCATGCATTTTTTCCTTTTTGTTTTTATCATGGAAAACATTCATTTTTTTTTTGCTTTCAATTTTCTTGAAAATTTTTTTTTTTTTCTTAATCAAAAAAGTAATAATTCTTTGAGAAAACTTTTTTTTTTTCATCTTCCATTTTTTCATTTCAATTTAAAAACATTCTACATTTAGGATGATTTTATTTTTTTAAAATTATTCAAATTATTTTTGCATAATTTATGTATTTCATCAGGCGCTGGACATTGCATTTAGTTTATTTCCCTTCATAATTGATTTTTCCAATCATAAATGCCACTGTCTGTTCATTGGGGCATGTAATAACGATTTTAGATAGAAAAAAATTTCAATGAAACAGAATAATATAATTTAAATTTTATAATATTGGTGTAAATTTTCAAAACCTTTTTAAATGAATGTCGTTTTGGTAAATGAATGAAGAATGAAAATTGTTGGACATTTAAATGGAAATAAATAGAATGTTTATTAACACTTTCATTTATGTATATTTAATAAAAATGAAACAAACTTGGCAAACGTTAAAACTGTTTTTTTTAAAAAAAAATCATGTTTATAAACTTTTTGATATATGATCCTAAAATGATAAAATATATAAATATTTAACGGTTTTTTTTCGTCGAAAAAAATAAATTTATATCAAAAATTTCCTTTTTCAGATTTTAGCCGCTGAAAACTGAATTATTTAGATTGAAATTTCCATTGATAAATATCTTTTTCTTTCATAATTTTTTTTTTTTATCGAAACTAATTTAAATTTAAATCAAAAAAAATTTGGAAATAAAAGTTCTTGGTTGTTCAAACTTATTTTTTTTTTTTATATAATATAATTTATATACTTGCAATTTTATTTATGAATAAAATCAAAATAATCATATTTTGCTATAATTTCTTAAAAATTTTTAATTATATTGGTATTGTTAAATAATATATATATAAAAAATCCTATTAAAATTTATAAATTTTTATTTTTTGGTAAATATTTAAACAATGGAAATTTTTTGACATTTTCATATTAAAAACTTTTGGCAAAAAATCAATTCAAATTTTATTTGATTTAAATTTTTTAAAGAAATAAAAAAAAAAAATAATTGATTTATTTTTTAAATGCCTTGATTAAAATTTTTTTTAAATATGAAAATTTACAAAAAAATTTTTTAATATGTTAAAATTAATCTATAAAAAAAAAACAATTAAAAAAATATCAATAAATATTATAAAGTAGAAAAAAATATTAAAATTAAAAAAAAATTATATGAAAATTTTCAAATATTTATGAATTGTAAAAAAAAAATGAATTTAAAAGTAAATTCATTCTAGATACAAATAATAAATTTGTATTTTTTTGCAAATTTAAAAATTGAATTTTTTATTCAGTTTTTTTAAAAAATTTGTCAAATTTAAAAAAAATTGGTGAAGGTAATATTAAATATTTAACAAAAGAATTTATTTATATATGTTTTAAAAAAAAATGAATAAAATTGATTAAAGTGGTTCAATTTTTAAAATAAAATAAATGTTTTTTTAAAAAAAAAAAAAAATGTATTTAAAATTTTGAAAAGAAAGAAAAAAATTCTTTTATTAAGAAATAAAAGAAAAAAAAAAAAAAAAAAAAAATATTATAAAAATTCAGGAAAATAAAAATGAAATTAAAAATTTTTTGTTGTTTTTCACTTTTCAAAAATTTGATAAATTTTATAAAATTTTTATGATTTTTTATAAAATTTTCAAAATGAACCTTTTTATTAAAAAATTTTGTTGTTTTTTATTTGCAAAAAAAAAAAATATTTTTCAAAAATGAAATAAAATAAAAAAAAAATATTTAAAAAAATAAAAATTTGTTAATAAATTATTTCATTTATTTTAAAAATAAAAATTTTATTAAAAAAAAAAAAATTTATTTATAAAAATTGAATTTAAATTTATAATTTTTTTTGTAATTTCAAATTTCTTTATATATATAAATATACATTTTATTTATTTATTTTTCATAATCATTTTTTTAAAAATTTCATTTTAAAAATATAAATATATTCATCAATTATTTTCATTAAAAAATTCCCATGAATTTTTAGGCATTTAATTTCAAAATTTTTAAAAAAAAAAAAAAAAAAATAAATCATTTATTTTAAATTTTATTTTAAATTTGATATATATTTTTTTTAAAAAAATTTGGATATAAATGTTTTCAGTTTAAATGAATTTTGAAAAAAATGTATTTTAAAGAAATTCAAATAATATAAATAAAATTTAAAATGTTTAAATAATGAATGAAAACTATTTGGTCCATTTAAAATTCTATGTTTTTTTTCCTTAAAATAGTGTTTAAAAAATATCTTCTTGGTAAAAAAGAAAAAAAATTGTGATATATAAAAAAAATAAAGAAAAAAATTGGGAAAATTTTTTAAAAAAAAAATGTTTTTTGGTGTGTAGGATTTTAAATAAATTCAATTTATATAAAAATTTTTGATTTAAAAATTTTTTAAACATATATTTTAAATTATATATGATTATATTTATTTTTTTTATTTTTTTAAAAAACCCAAATAAATTTCAACTTTACTTTATTTTATACAAATTCCAATATATCGATTTTATATATATATATATATTTATATATATATATATATATATTTTTATATATATTTATTTGGAATATATATTATAATACTTTTATCATCAATTTTTATTTAATAAACTTATATATTGATGATTTATGAATTTTTTTTTTTTTGAAAAATTAAATTTATATAAAAAAAAAAATGTTTTTTTATAACGAAATTTAATATTATTTCTTTATTATTTAATTTTTAATATTTAATTTTTTTTTATTTTATATATATATAGATATTCATTTAAATAAATATTTTTAAAAAAACCAAATTTTTTTTTTAAAACATAACTATTGTTTCCATTTTAAATAGTTTTTATTAATATTATGTTTATAATATATATATTTATTTAAATTTATATGATTTTTTTTTTATTTATATATATATATATATATATTATATATATATATTATATATATATTTATATAAGATTTATAACATATATATATATATATTTTATATTTTTTTTATATATATATAAAAAATAGTCATCTAACTTTTTATCAAATAATCCAAAGTCAAAATTTATAATTTTAGTTATTATTTATTATATAAAATATAACCTATATATATATATATATATATATATATATATATATAATTATTTAAAAAATATGATTCCAAATCGCTACATAAGAGGTCTCATGTTTCAAAAACAAGAGCCGAAAACTTCAATATAATCCTTTAAATTAAATTGAGTTTAAATTAAAATGGGCTCCGTTCCATCTTCAAGCGAAATTTTTTTTGGAATAACGTATATCTGAAATTTACTTGTTTTAAAATTGAAATCAAAATTTCCATGGTAACAGCTATGGCGAATTGTTTAAATTGGGTAGGCGAGTGTAGGGTGTTTATAATAAGTATCGGTATAGAGATACTTTCAAGATGTCAAGTCAGGGAAAGGTGGGGGTGTCTAAAAAATGAAACGGAAGATGTATTAACCTTTCGTCTAGTTTGTTTGTCTATGGAGATTTATTTATTTATTTTTTTTTTTTTTTTATTATGAAAGGAAATTTGCATATAAAAAAAACTGAAAAAAACATCGTAACGTTTGTTTTTTGACGACTTCATAAAGGGTTATCTTTTTTAAAAGGTATTTAAACTACTAATTTGGGCTATGGATTATGAAGGGTGTTATGTTGTATGCATGTTTGTAGTTAATTATTCCTACTATGAATCTGATGATTGGGCTATTTGTTAAACAAGTTATTATATTTTTTTTTTTTTTTTTTTTTAATAATTCAAACCAAAAATCTGATGATGCCTACAAAAAACCGTTAACTCGTGTCTATTATTTAATAGATTATTATTATTTAGAAGTTTAATAATGTGCAATTTTTCATGGAGGCACAAAGGGCATGGGTCATCCCAAGCTTTACATGTTCTAGCCTTATCAATAATTTTTTTATTTAACTTTTGGTGTTCTATTTGTTTCCTTCAGGTGCCAAAAAAAAATTTTGATAGTGAAGTATGATTTTTTTTTTTTTTGTTTATTATTAAAAAACATAAATTTGAACTGCCTCCATCTATCTTTAAAAATTATTCTTCGTGGACCCAATGTATATCATATTAGTGCTAGGGCTCTTATGGATGAAATAAAACATTGGTATACCAATAAATTAATACAACATTTATTTTCTAATGGGCAAATTCTTTTTTCTACAGTTGCAAATAATTTTAAAATATATTTTCTAAATATAACTTAATTTTTTTAAAACCAACTTTTAAATTCTGGATTAAAAAAAATAATCATTTTCTCAAAAATTGTTTTTTTTATTTTTAAAGGAAATAAAAAAAGTTTTTTAACATCTGACATAAATTCCATTTGAAAAATTTCTTTAATAAATATATTTAAAAATTTAAAAAAAAAATTTATTTTGATAAATTAGAATCAAACTAACTTTTTTTCCTAAATTTTCTAAAAAAAGAATTGAAGTAATAATTTTGATTTTAAGTTATTCAATTTTTTTTTTTCCTAATTTTATTTTTCATAATTTTATATATATGTTTTATAAATTTTATATCATATTTAAGGATCCTTTAAAAATTATTTGCCAAATAAAAAAAAAACAACTGGAATTAAAATTATGGATCAACACTAAATTTATGTTTTAAAATTGGTTTATATATATATTTTTGATGATAAATTATTTATTTTATACAGTATCGATTTTCGTGGACTATACCAAATCAATTTCCATCAATTTATTTCTGAGTTGCCCTGGACTTTGCTCTGTGTATTTAACCTATAAATATATGAAAATTTTTATATTTTTTTTTCATTTAAGCAATTTTAAATCTGTCCTCGTTCAATAATGGGGACCAATGGATAAAAAAATAATAACGACCTGTTTGACATCACTATGGGATCGTTAGACTTGCAGAGTCTTCTGACCTTTTATTGGTCTTTAATAAATACAATTTAACGGCACACCGCGAAATTGATATTAATTTTATCATCTGTATAGAGATGACGGGCTCATGGTGGTGAGGAGTTCTACTAGTTTTAAGATTGAAAAAATCAGAAAAATTAATATTTAGATGAATTTAAAAAAATAAACTTAAAGATAATTGTCTCTTCTAATTTGAAAAGGGTTAACTTCCTCGACGTAACTCTAGACTTACCAGGCAACACATACCAACCTTATAGAAAAAACAAATGCTAACCCTTTATACATACACCCTATTTTAAAATTTAACCATCCTCCATCAATAATTAAACATATACCCTCATCAATAGAAAATAGAATTAGCATTAACTCCGCAAACAAGGGAAATATTCCAACAACACAATAGCTTCTATAACACTTTAAAAAAAGTGGTTATAAAAATGCTAACATTAACTACAGAGAAAATTACACTGGACATAGGAAAAAAAAAAAGGAAAAGAAAATATCATTTGGTACCCCCTCCGTTCAACCAAAGGGTTAGTATTAAACTAGGACAGAAATTTTAGCTCTAATTAATAAACACTTCCCCACCAATAATATTGAAAGACATTAGTAATATATTCAATAAAAACACCCTAAAAATTGAGTTACAGCTGCTCTGAAAATCTTGAACGTATAATAAAAAAAACACAATAATAAGATCTTGAACAAACCCCCATGCCAAAACAGTATTAATAAAAACTCTGCACTTAAATCAGACGATAAAAGGGAAAAATTATGTAACTGTAGAAACCCAGAAGACTGCCCATTAGAAAATAAATGTTGTATTAATTCTGTGGTATACCAATGTACTATTTCATCCACAGAGAGCCCTAGCACTAATATGATATACATTGGGTCCACGAAGAATAATTTTAAAAAGATAGATGGAGGCAGCATAAGTGCTCCTTTAATAATATAAACAAAAAAAATCAGACTTCACTATCAAAATATTTTTGGCACCTGAAGGAAACAAATAAGACACCAAAAGTTAAATGGAAAATTATTGACAAGGCTAGAATATGTAAAGCTTGGGATGACCCATGCCCTTTGTGCCTCCATGAAAAATTGCACATTATTAAACTTCTAAATAATAATAATCTATTAAATAATAGACACGAGTTAACGGTTTTTTGTAGGCATCATCAGATTTTTGGTTTGAATTACTAAAAAAAAAAAAAAAAAAATATATAAACTTGTTTAACAAATAGCCCAATCATCAGATTCATAGTAGGAATAATTAACTACAAACATGCATACAACATAACACCCTTCATAATCCATAGCCCAAATTAATAGTTTAAATACCTTACATAAAAGATAACCCTTTATGAAGTCGTCAAAAAAAAACGTTACGAAAGTTTTTTTTTTTTTTATATGCACAATTCCCTTTCATAATAAAATAAAATAAAATAAATAAATAAATCTCCATAGACAAGCAAACTAGACGATGGCCAATACATCTTCCGTTTCATTTTTTTACACACCCCACCTTTCCCCGACTTGACACCTTGAAAGTATCTCTATACCGCTACTTATTATTAACACCCTACACTCGCCTACCCAATTTAGACAATTCGCCCATAGCTGTTACCATGGGGATTTTGATTTCAATTTTTTAAAACAAGTAAATTTCAGATATACGTTATTCCAACAAAAATTTCGCTTGAAGATGGAACGGAGCCCATTTTAATTTCAACTCAATTTAATTTAAAGGATTATATTGAAGTTTTCGGCTCTTGTTTTGAAACATGAGACCTCTTATGTAGCGATTTGGAATCATATTTTAAATAAATAATTATATTTATGCTCTACTTTTATATCGATATACTATTTTTAAAAATAATAACTAAAATAATATATATATATATATATAAGAAATAAATAATTATATATATATATATATATATATATACATGTTTATATTTTATATATATATCAAAAACATATATATTACATATATTCCCCTTTTATAATATCTTTTAATACTTTTGAATTTCTGAATTTATTATTATATATATACTATATATAGAAATCTATATATTTCCATATAAATATATATTTTCTTGGTATTTTTTTTTCAATGTTCTTTTTTAATTAGTTTTGGTTTTTAAAAAATATCAATTTTAAGGATATAAACTCTTAACTGTGTTATTTTTACGATATTTTGCTTCATGTTTCAGTCAATTGTTAAATGCTGATTTTTTTTTATAGGATTAAAAGAGTGAAATAAAACTTATTTTAAAAAGTTAAGATTAATTTAACCATTCTCAAGTTTTAAAACCTGTTCTTCAATCATTTAGCCTTAAAATTCAAAACATAAAATTTTAAATTAAAAATTTAATTCTTTTATTTTAAATTTTTAAAAATGTATTTTAAATTGAATTTTTTCCTTGTTAATATGAATTTAAATTTTTTTAAAAAAATTTATTTTTATTTACAATTTGCAATTTTTTTTTTGGAAACCAAATGGTGATACTTGTTCTATTAAAAAAGCAACAAAAAGATGCTGTCATGTTTCAGAACAATTCATTTAAAATTCTTTTTCATAAAGAATACCATTTTTTTCATCTAAAAAACTTTCAACCTATTTTCCAACTTAATTAAATATTGTACATAAAATAAAAAAAAATTTTTTCCAACAAAGATGGAAAAAAAGAACTATGAAGATTTAAATGCAAAATAATCATGTTAAATTAAAAGACATATATTTTAACAATAATCATTTAATGATTTCTAAATAAATGAAGAAAAGTGATGCAATAATCCTCTTTCTAGAAACTTATATAAATGAAAAATTATGTAAATAAATCAGAAACTGCTGCTTTTAGAATTCTTATTTGAAATTTATCATTTATTAACTTTATTATTAAAACAAAGCATTAAATATATATCTATGATTTATATTTAGTAAAATAAAAATTTCTTCTTCTGGAAAAAAAATGGAAGAATCTGTTGGATTGACAAAAATCAATAATTTAAAATTTATTCATATTTTTTACTTTTCCGATTTTATTATAATTATTTTTTTATTATTTTATAATTTAAAATATATCATTTTCCAACCTCAATGTCAAAATTTTTTTTTAAAATTTTTTATATTGATGGAATTAAAGATATTTTTTTGGATTGATGAAATTTGTAAGCCAAAATTTCAAATTCCTGTTGAGTCTTGTTATATTTATTTATATATAACAATTTTTGGGAAAGATATGATTCCTCTTATTTCAAATCCCATTTTCTATTTTTTTAATAATTTTAAAGACCTTTTTTATAGTTTGGATGGCAACTCATGTCATTCAGAAATTCAATGTAATTCCGTAAAAAAAAATGGCTTTCTTTCCTCAGTCATATATTAAAAAGATAAATGATTTTTTTAAGTTTATCATGCATGGCATATAACTGACTGATAATTTATATTTTCTTGTTTTTAATATCTATTGAATAAACAAACTGACTCATTATTTTTGTAATAATATTGAAAATATTCCTAACATGCAGCAAATAATGTGATTTATTTTTGTGTCTTTAGTTGGTTGAGGAGGTTAGTTTTGTTCTTTCTTTATACATTTGCATTTATGGAAATAAGCCAATGATTTTTAATATTTTTAAGATATTTCCTAATGATATGTATAGTTGCTAATTAACTAATTGATATTACTAACATGCTCCAAAAAATGATCTATGTAATTGTTATTTAGTAGTAATATAGTTATCTATATGTCCGCCACTAGTCACATGGCTGCTAGGCTTGTCATAGGATTTGCCTCGTTCTAGGTTCATTAAATCCTTTCCGACTGTTAAATGCCATGCATGAAACATCTGACAATTCATAAGCACATTTTGACATCTTCCAATTTTGTATATTGAGGTACATTTCCCCTTTGAAAATGAAAATTATGTTTTGGTTAGACATGTTTATCAAATGTCTCTTTTTTATTAAAAATTTTGCTTTTTCAATTGATTTATTCAAATCTATTCATTTTTTTTCTATTCATCCCCAACAGAAATAAAACATCAGAAGAATCACTGTTAAGGTGAGGACTTTCATCTTTCTTAAATAATTTTTTTCCATTGTACAAATCCATTTTGTAGTTATTGTTCTTGAACTGGTATCTCAGCTTCAGCCACTTTTCCACCACTGTAATAGAGTGTTTCCTTCATTTTTTTATAAATACTTTCATGGTAATTGTTCTGATGAACTTTTTCTATGAATTTCATTGGGAGAGTTCTTTTTTCGACTAAAAAGGATCTTATTTGACGAAAGACGAATTTGCGAGAACTTTTTTGAACAATTTTTGATTTCAAAACTTTGTCCACGTTAAGTTCTTTTTATTTTATTTTCAAAATGCAGTTTATTGCTTTTTTTTGCCAAAAGTTTGATTTGATTTTGCTTGATGATTTGATTTTTTTTTCTTTTCCTCCCTCTATTTTTTTATACTTTATCCCTTGTTGTTTTTCTATTATTAATTTCCTTTTTTCTACAATTTTTGAGTTTTAATTTTTTTCCTTTTAATTTTCACTAAAAGTTACATTTAAATTTATTTTTTCATTGTTTATTTCTTTTGCCCCTCACAAGAATGTGTTTTTTTTTTTGTTTACATTTTTTTTCTAATGTGTTTTCATGTTTTAATTCTCGTTGTAAATAAATGTTATTTATTCTGTATTCCTTTATTTAAGTCTTTTCTTGTAAATTTTTGCATTTTTTTTTCCTTTTATTTTTCTATTCGTTAGTTCTTCTTTATTTTAACTTTAATTATTTTTTCTCATTTGTTTTCTTTTGTTTTAGTTTTTTTCTAGTATAATTTCATTGTATTTTATAAGTCGTTTTTTTTTTTGTTTTTATTTTTTTTAAAAAAAAAGATTTCCTTTTTTCTTATTTTCCATTTTAAAATGTGATTTTCATTTCCATCTGCGTTGTTTTTGTAATTTGTAATTGTTAGCTGTTTTTCTTTTGAAATCCTTTTTGTCGTTTTCTTGTCATTCAATTTTTTATTTTTTACGTTTTTTAACTGTTCTGTCTTGTTAAAATTCTTTTTAATTTTTGTGATTTATTTATCTTTTGTTTAATTTATACTTTTATTTGTTGCTTTTTGTCTTTTTTAAGCTTTTTATTTATTATTTTATTTTTTTATAATGGTTAGGTGAACCGTCTTTGTTTTTTGGTGTCCATAATTATTTTATTTTGTTGAGTTTATTTCTTTTCCTCTCGCCCATATATTTATTTCCCACCCTCCCCATTTCAAGGCGTCCCATTCCCCCATTTTAAAATATGGATTTTAAGGAAAAAAAAGTTTTTTTTTTTAAAAAAAAAAAGAATTTAAAATATTTTTTTTAAAAAAGTATAAGGAAGCACCTATTTAACCCTAAGAAGGACCCCCGATAAAGACAATAAGGAGGAATATCCTGACCTCCCAAGTGTTCCCACAAACGAGGAAATTGTGGAGACATTGAAAAAGCCTCCAAAAAATATGGAAGCTGAAAAAAATTCAATACAGACAAAGAATCGGACAACACAAAAAAAATGCAGAGGCTTTATGGATTTATTAAAAAAATTTTGGAAGTCCCCTCCTAATGTATAATCAATTTAGTGGAGTTCTTGGAAAAGCCAAGAGTTAAAATACACCTTGTTGTTGAAGGTGGTCTTTTTTCGACCCCCAAGAATTAAAGAGAATTGATAAAAAAGAATAGTGTCCCTTTTCGTCGTGGACAAGCGTACGCGCAAAATTTGTCGCTCGACGAAAAACACAGTGTTAAAAGCACTAGAATCCTTCGGGTTCAAGCCCTTAGAATAGTTAAGGGTGCTAAATTTTTCATGGGGACGTACTGTTGCCCACACCAGAAGATTGCGTCGCCGCGGCTAGCCGCGAACTAATCAACAACGAGCTGATATTGCGTACCGAATACGAAGGGCGACGAAGGACCAGGGTAACAGTATACGAGGTCCCTCCTCAGGTTATCGGGGAACATCTGGCCGCTTTCTTCTCTCAGTATGGCGAGATTCTGGGAGCCTGCGATAGCCTGAACGGGGGTGGAGCTTTGATATCATGTTGGACGAGAAGGCCTTCCGCTCTATCCCCAACTGTCTGGATGTTGGCGCTTTAGAAATTACCGGTCATAGTGACGGGTCGAAGACCGGTATGCTGGAGGTGTGGAGGACTGGTCATCTCTCCTCCTCCTGCCCAGAGAAGAAGGCCTCTGGAAGTCAAGCGCCAGTTACACAAGATCCCCCTCTGACCGCGTCTCAAAGTTCCACCCTGTAATGGGCGAAACAGCCTCCGGGACCGTGTCGGTTAATCCTCCGTCGGGTCTAAACGTCACCCCCAAGTCACATTCGAAAGGAGCCTTCGCCTGCTGCCGGTGCAGTTGTGGAGAAGGGGGGGGGGAATGGCTGGTGGCTGTAAGGCCAGGGGAAGGGCCGGACAGCGGGTCCTCAGTCCCCTGAAGCCCCAAGGAAGAAGGGCACTCACAGTCCCACTCCCATTAGCAAGCGTGAAGGCGAATGCCCCGTCTCTAATCTTACTTTTGAGGAAAAAACAAAAAATTCGACCCTGGCCATGAAAAGTCTGAAAAGTTTAAAAGCACTCAAAAAAAAACTGGATGCAAAAAAAAAGATCCAATCCCTTCATCTCCTGCTAGTCCCTCCCCTTCACCAAAAGAAACAACCCCACCTTCACCCATTTCACCATCCAAAGCCAAAACCCACAGCAGAGATCCCAGCCCCTATAGACACAGGTCATTTCACAAAACCCCCATGAATACTCCCCTCCTTCTCCAGTTAAACAAAAATCTACCCACCTTCATACCCCTGTTCAATCACCGCAAAAAATGCCAAATGCCTCCTCCAGCTACAAAGCGGCTTAGAACTCCCCACTAAAGAGGAGAAAAGGAAAAGAAAAAGTTCCTTTTAACACTGGCGAGGAGGTGTGCCGGATTCCCCAGCACAGGCAGAGAGAGCCAGAGATTACGGCAACAGGGTTAAGGACTTAAAATACCTGCTCTCTATCAAGCAGTTCGGGCGATAAAGATATAGAAGACCCAAATAACTTCCCAAATGCCCAGAGGGTCCTGACTGTTATTAGATCAGGACCTGCGGCCAACCAAACCTGGGGCATGATGGTGGAAGAAGCTCGTATTCAAGATGCCTCTACCCATCGCCATCGTGGATAATGAGAAATTAAAAACTAAACAATATTTCTGTGCAGGAGGGTCCCCATTTTAGTTCACCCATCCCTATATAGAGCTCTCAAATTGACCTTCCCCTGGGATGTCGGCAGTATCTCCCAAGACGGCTCCATCAAGAATGAGATGGGCCATGGGTCCCTTCTGGAGAGGCTGTCGGTGTCCTCACCCCAGCCATGTTCAGTGCAGGAGAGCAACCCTAATCGGTTCCATCATGGCTCTCTGGTTAGCAAGTGTGAATGCCCGGGGCCTGAGGTTCGAGAGTCTCGCAGGGCAAGGCTCTCTCGTGACCTTCAACGCCTCGGGGTGAATATCTGCTGTGTAATAGAGACCCGGTTTTCTTCTCTAGGACTATGAGAACATTCTGTCTAGGGGTTTTCCTCTATTCAGCATGTTTTGATGGACGCCGAGGGTGTCTCTTGGTTGGTGAGCAAGTCTTTGAAGGCTGCATGTGTTCTTGTCTTCGCAGATCCGGCGGGCAGGCTTTGCGTGCTGGATGTTACCATAAAGGATAAGGCTCTCTCGCCTCATTGGGGTTTATGCCCAATGTCCATTCTGAGCGCCTGTTTTGTTTCGCAGATCGAGCCGTTTTTGACGACATCTCGTCGGGTAGTCTTAGTGGGTGATTGGAATGCTGTCCTTGATCCCGATATAGATCGATAGGGTCAAATTCAAATACTAACAACCCAGACGTGAAACCATTTCGGACTTTATCGACAGGTTTTGATCTTGTCGATAAGTATCGGAATGAACACCTCGGGAGGTAGTGTGGACTTGGACAAATAGTGGCGGCTCGGCTAGTTATCTAGACCGAGTCTTAGTTAGGAGAGTCGATGTAGGGCTCTTAGGGTGTCCAAGTTTCCATGAGATAGTTTATCGGATCATAGGCTTGTCCGGTCCGTGTAAACTTAGATAAGCCTAAGGTTAGATGGCTGGCTATTGGAAATTAAACTCATCATTATTTGGTGAGCAAGATTTCCGGGACCAGCTTTTACTAATGATACAAAGGGAACTGACGGGGAGCGGTTGTTGCCTGGTGGGATGAATTAAAATCCAAAATTAGAACGTTTGCTGCTGATTATAGTCGTTGGCTCAATCTAGATAGATTAGCGGCGCAAACGGCTTTAGAGCAGAAAGTGGATCGGGCAGTGAAATCCCGTGATAGTGGGGAAATAGCCTTAGCTAAGGCAGAGTTGGCCTCCTTGCTTATCAAGAAGGATCAAGCTCTGGTAGTTAGGGCTAGGTTAAAAAGAATGTCCTCTGAGGCGACGAATATGGCCGCAGAATTGTGTTCAGAGGAAAGCTCGGAATGCATCACGTCGGCATATCTCGTGCGTCACATTGCCGGATAAGCGGATCGTGACTACAAACGAGGGCATATGTGAGGCTTTTCGGGATTGCTTTCAGGATCTTTTTACCAGGGATCCCGGTCTGAGCACTGCTCAGTTCGACGTCTATTTAGTCTTGAGGCAGCTGAAGCGGCTGGGCGCGCGGGTCCCATCAGAGAGTCGGAAATCTGGGCAGCGTTGAAACAAGTTGGCCTGGAATAAATCTCCGGGATTAGATGGTCTTCCATACGAAGTCAACTTGAGGCAGTCGCCCGTTTTTGTTCCTTTGCTAGAACTGGTTTTCAACAACTGGAGGAAGCATGGGTCTATACCTCAACGTTTCACCAGTGGTGTGATCAAGTTGCTGCGTAAGGACAAAATCTGTGAGGATGGGATAGGTAATTTTCGCCCTTAAACTATGTTAAATACAGAGTTAAATATTTTGGCAAAGATCTTTGCAGCTTGTCCTGTCTAATCTGATTGGCTCCGAACAGACTTGTACTGTGAAGGGAAGGACTATTCAGTACAACCTTCATATAGTCCGCTTGATCATAGAGAAAGTCGACAGTGAAGCCGCTCTGATCAATTTGGATCAGTCCAAGGCCTTTGATAGGGTTGACCATCGATTCAGAGGGCTGTTCTTTCGGCTGCCGGTTTCGTACCGGACTTTCGCTCCTGGATCCGTCTTCTGTATGCGACTCCCGGTACGCTGGTGGAAGTGAACTGAGTAAGATCGGAACCTTTCATATTGTCTCGATTTATTTGTCAAGGTTGTCCGCTTTCGCCTATGCTTTACGTTCTTGCGTTGGAACCTTTCCTTCGCAAGTTAAAGGCGTATTCGGTCCTACGCGGAATTTCGCTACCTGGTGCTTCCACCTCGTCCAGGTATTTCTGCCTATGCTGACGACGTTTCGGTTATTGTGTCGAGAAGAGCCGAGATTAGAGAAGTCAGCAAAGAAATCAGTGGTTATGAGATGGTGACAGGAGCCAAGATCAACCGTGATAAGTCTGTTGGCTTGCGGTTGGGTGCGTGAAAGGAAGTTTCTCTTCCCGGTCCTTTCCACTGGACAGATGGGCCGGTCAAGATACTCGGCGTCTGGTTCGATCCTGATCTCCAGTTGGGAATGAATTGGTCGGAGTTACAAGGGAAGACAGAGATCGCAATTAAATTGTGGTCTCGGGGGAATCTTTTCCTTGAAGGGGAAGGTGGAAGTTTGTGTTTCACATATCTACCCGATTCTCCTTTACCGACTCTCTGTGACCGACTCTCTTGTTCTCTTGTTCTTTCTTGTGGAGAGGCAAAGGCTGCCAGGGTTTCACGGGAGATCTGTTGCCTTCATCCATCTGAAGGCGGTCTGGGCATGCATAGCATTGAGATTTGTCTTGATATGCTTCGCATCGGGTTCCTAGATTGTTTGTGTCGCGAATCGGATGAGGAGGGCGCTTTCTGGAAGGAAGACGCCCGTAAGAAATGTCCCATCCCTGAGAAGTGTGCATTGTGCCAGGAGGAGGCCAACCGTTTACCCCGAGCCGAATGCTCCTTCTACCGTGAATGTTGTCTTGCTCTGAAACGCCTCTTACGGGCGTCGGATGGCCTCTCTAACGTCCAGGCGTTGTCTCGCAGGGCATTATATCAAGTTTTAGTCAGGGGGTCCGTTTATGATGATCTGATTGACGAGCTCGGTCTTAAATGCCTCAATAAGCAGGAGGCATCGCACATTCTGGCCTTGGGCGTACGGATTGGAGAAAGTCTCAATAACGATGATGCATCCCTCATCTGGCTGGCGATGGTCGTGGGTCCCTTTGGGTGGCCAAAAGACTTCGCTCAGCGGCCTTGAGAAATGTGTTCCACTTTGCTAGGCATCTGCTTTTGGAAAGTCAAGATTCTAGGACGGAAAGGCTTGGCGACATCTCTTCATCAAGATTCGGCAAAAGGTTGGTAAATCTTGCAAAAGGTGACTGTGTAGAGTGAAAAGGGGCTGACCTGGAGTGGCACTTTGATGTCGGTTAGGTACAGGATTTTGTTCTTCCTGGATTGAACAGTGGCAACCCATCCTGATATTAGGCTAGTTTAGGTTTTCCAGTTTGAATCTTTAGTTTTTTTCCGGTTAACTTAGCTGGGGTATGTATGCTCATTGGCCCCTTTATTTCTGTCCCTATTTTTTTTCGTTTTAATTTTAATCTCCTCCCTCTTTTTAGGGTGGTCAGTGATGTCAGTTCTCTGATTGTTGCGGGATGCCTTTCGTTTCGCGTGTGTTTTTCGTATTTGTTGTTGTGTCCGAATGATTGCGTGTTTGTGTGAGTGTTTTTGGATGGATAATTGTTGTTTTTACAATCCCGCATTTTTTTCGTTTGTTAAGTGATGTTTCTGTCACATTTAGGGAACTTTTTTTATTACTAACCTTATTTTGTTTTGTTTTCATGTAAATAATATTAATTCATATTGTAAATAATCGTTGTTTTTTTTAAATTGTTGTTTTTTTCCCCTCCCCCCAGACTTTGAAATGGGGACTAGTTAGGATTTCCTATAGACATTGAGGTATTATGGTGGATGTAGGAAAAAAGGTTAGAGAGAATGTGTTATTTTGGGGATAGGACTAATGTTGTTATGTCTGGGTCAGTGTTTGTGACTAGCTAAGTTTAGAATTAAGACAGAAGATGACGGCTCTTTTCCCAAATCCCCTTTTTGGCCTTGTTGCCACATTTTGTACCCTCGTGCGAATAAATATCTATTCCAAAATTGGCTTGAAGATGAAACAGAACTTAATGCTTTTAATTTAATTATATAAGTTAATTTAACAGTAATTTATGTTTGTGGTTTTTTTGAAACATTGTGTATCTCTGCCTACTTGAAGAAACCATATTTTAAATTTTAAATTTCAAAATTTAAATTCTTTCTTTTTATTATAATATATATAGGTGTGTGTGAATGCGTGTCTGTATGTGTGTTATGTTTGTGTCTTATTTGTCTGTATGTGTGTGTGTGTGTGTGTGCATACTGTATGATGTGTGTGTTTGTGTGTGTGTGTCTGTATATCCATGTGTGTGTTTCATTATGTATGTGTGTCCAGGAAAACATTGTGTGTAAGTCTATATTCATGTCTGTATATATCTTATACATATGTGTGTGTGTAGTGTCTGTATGTCTGATAATTCCATACATGTGTGTTTGTGTTTGTGTGTGTGTTTGTGTAAGATCAGAAAGAAGAGAATTAGAGAAATGGTTGGGGAAACTGTCAATATAAATATAAGAGCATTTGTTTCATTTCTCTTTGTTTACTTAACAGCAATTGCTTTAAAAAAAAAAAGTACCCATTATGCAAAACTTCTTATAGTTGTCCATATCAATGGGCACCAGGGTTGGTTGCTTATATATATATATATAACCTATATATATATATATATATTATATATATATATATATATATATTTATCAAAAAGAAAGAACAGTAAAATATATAATCCGCTGTTCTATAGATATTTGACATACAAAAAAAAATAAATGTAAAATTAAATTAAACAAAATAAATACTGTTTTAAATCAGTTTCTGGAGACCATTCTGTCCCATCTAAGTATTTTATAAGTCATGGAAACCACTTTTAGCTGTGTCTTTAAAACCCAAATTTTAAAAGTTACTCAAAATGGTTAAGAGGATGAAATGGATCCCATGTCTTTAATTTAATTACAAAATTAAATTCGTTTTTTAGTTTGCATTTTTTAAACTGATTAGAACTGTATAGCTAAAAAAAATTTGTTTAAATCAATTAATTTATAATAATATATATATATATATATATATATATATAGATATATATAATATATATATTGATTAGGAAACTTTATTTTTTGTAGACACCTTTTTTGAATTAGGGCATCTAATTTTGTTTTGAATATTTGATTAATATCTCATTCCTGTCAAACTGTGTAATGAATGAAAAATGCATCCTCTGCCTGAGTTTTTTCATAAAAATATCAGATTAAAATAAATCTATTATCCTATATCCTACACTGTTTCTGATCTTCATTAACGATCCTTTTGATGTCATCACCTTTTCATCAAAATAAATTTGGTAATCAAATCCATTTACTCCTGTTTCTATAAACATTTTTATGAGACAAAAATAACCTAGTTATTGGTCTTTAAAATAAATTCTAACAGTAGTTATATTTAAGCATTTAAATGGCTAATAAACTTTAAAAATATAATTAACAAAACTGTCTTTCTTTTTATCCACCACAGCATCTGAAGCCTCTCATCATAGAATGTCTGGTAATTCACTAAATTGATTATTCCGACTGCTTGGTCTCACATTTTTGTTGCTGACCTGAGATGGAACAAATATATTGAATCAATAGTTTGAATATATCTCAAAAAAAGTTCCATTAAGTATTAACTGAAAACAATGAAAAGTTTTGTCCATTTTCTGAGTGTTTTATTTAAATTTATAAATCAACCATTAATTTTTGCATTAAATAAAAAAAAAGCTTTTATTGGGGTTTACCAACATTTTTCTCAAATGAATAAAATTTATAAAAATGAACATACTTCACACGAATAATTTCATGACAACAAAAATTTTTTTAATCAAAAAAAAAAAAAATCTGATAAAAACAATTTTTTCTAAGTCTTTACCTATAGACATTCAAAATAAAGATGAAGGTAAAAGACTTTAGTCTAAAAAAAATTAAGATGTTCTAAACATTCGTTTAATTTATTTTTTTACTTCTTTCGTATGACAGTAACATTGAGAAGAGTTGTATCAGTGTCTAAAATTTTCCTTTTTGGTTTTTTAAGTCGGAATGGGAATGACTGAACAAATCTCCTGCCGAGTCAATTTATAGACCAAACATGAATGCAAAGGAGAAAGAAGAAACAAAAATCCTTCCCAATAAAGATTGTTTACCAATCGCATCGCCATCATAATAAAAGTCCCAGTCTTTTTTTTTTTTTAAGCCAGAACGTTTATTCCCTTATCAAGAATTCTTAGGCACAGCTGAATGGGAGTGGTTTCATTTGACTTATTTGCTTTGTCTTGCATATATTGTTTTGTTTGCTAAGTATTGCTTAGTATTAGTCCTGTTCTTTTGTTATTGTTTCTTGTAAACTTTGTCAGTTCTGCTATTTGCATTTAATTTTTCCATTATACTACATCATTAAATAGATTAAATTTTAAAATAAAACAAAATTTAATTATTAAATTTTTTTCTGCAAAACATTGGATTATTATATTCAGAAAAAGTCAGTAAGTCTCATTTCCAGAAAATTATTACAAAGGAAAATAAAAACATATTTTGGATTTAAAACCAAAACAAAAGAAAAAAATCTCTTTACAATAGGACAATAAATCTAGAAAAAAAATTCATTTTTCAAGAGGAACAGGTAAAAGACATAGAATCAGAAATCTTTAAATAATCTGATTTAGCACCCTACCATTTAATATCTTCTTTATCCCTCCCCCTTATATTGTAGCACCCTACTTGGCAAAGTAAAAAAAATGCCAAAACACAAGAATATTCCCATAAATCTGTAGCCTGATAAATAGCTATTAATTACATTTTGCTCTGAAATTTTCCTCGTATAATGTTCTGTGTGCAAAGTCAGTTAAGAATTGCTCAATTCATGTTGGTTTTGCATGATGCATGAAGAGAGCATCATTGTTATCAATATGAATATTGAAGTTGACCATCACAAATACCATGGTGTTTTTTGGTACTGACATTGGATGACATTGTAGAGAAAAAATGGTTTTTTGACGGGTGCTTCTTCGTAAAAGCAGGGAGTGGGGCTCTGCTCTTGCTTCCTCTTTGGTTGGATTGACACACACTGCACTTTCTTTGTCAAGCAGCAAACTTTCTGCTCGACTCTTAGACGTGTCATCGGAATCTTCCTTGGATGCGCTGAAACCATGGCGCAGGCATAGATCCTTAACATGGCAGGGTATTCTGTCCACCACATCAACCCCTTTCACCCTCAGTTCATATTGGTGGATCCTGTTGGCGGGCACAGTCTGGGGTGATGTATTGTCTTTTGGTGTGACATTGTACCTGTAGATGGCTTCCTGGATGGAACAGCACATTCTGGGTGTGATTCGTTTTACTGTGTGGTGGCATGGCTCTGCTATCCCATTCCTAGCTGGGGCATATATGCAATGGAATCACAAGTTGACTCCCCACTTGTGTGCAAAGGCTCTGAATTCTCTGTTGCAGAAAGCTGGGTCATTGTCCATGAGGAGCTTGTGGGGTGGGCCCCATTCAAAGAACACTGCTTTCAGCTGGCGAATCATGGCCGCTGAGTCCTGTCTCACCAATTGCTTCCAAATTGAAAAATGTGATGGGCTGCAGTCCGTCAGCATTAAGAAATGATGGGCACCATAGTAGGTGATATCCATTCCCATTCTCTGCCAGTTCCTGCTTACCTCAAGCTTTCCTTTTTCCCAGTGCGGGGTCTATGGACTGGCATTCTTCACATGTCTGTATAGCTGATCTAACGGCTGCTTTTGTTGTTGACAGGCAGACTCTCCTGGTGAAGTAGGTAGTGTGCCACACTACTGGGTGACCACTGTTCCTGTGGATGGACATGATTTGGTCTGTGTCCAGTTTGTCCACATGGATGGCGCCAATCAGTGGCCCAGGTCTATTGCTTTTCTTCATTGCGTTTCCCAAACAATCTTGGGCCCAGTGTCCAACCTCCACGCATCGATAGCAATGTGTTCTGTGCTTCCGGCATTCTTTTGCTATGCGGTCTTTGCTGCTGCACAGTGGTGATTGGGCCATGCTTGGTGGGAGACACGTCGTCACTATGGGGTGAGTGCACAGCCGCAACTATGTCCTGGCTTTCATCCTCAGTTGTTGTCAGCACAGTCAAGCTTCAACATTTGGTGCCTATCAGAGTTCAATGAAGATCGTATCAGGGAATCCCTTGATGAAGGCTAATTTGGCAAGCCTTTCCATCACAGTTCCCTTGAACCTGGCCAATCCAACAAGCTGCCTGATTTTGTTCGCGTAGACATCTACACATTCTCCAGTCCACCTGACCATGGTCAGTTTTCTGTACACTGAAAACGCATTGTCCGTAAATCTGATCAACCTCTCTGATCTTTCTCCTTCATTTCCATGTAGAGGGCTAGTGTGTCCCCCTTCAGATATGATGGCAGCAAGCTAGCCACATCATCCACCTGCTGAAGTCTTGCTACCAGCCTGACCTTTTTTTAGCCATGCCACCACATCGCCCTTGCTGGAAAATGGTTTTATAATGTCGCTGCTTATGTGAACCGTCACCATAACTGCCGAAGTAGCTTGTAGAGAATGTGGTGATGAGGGGGGGGTGTCAAAAAGTGCAGTGCAGTACTTGCTGGCATGTTTTTTCTTCTTCGGTTGCCTCAAGGAAATTGATTGCATGACTCCCTTTCTCACCCGTTACACTGGGCAGTTGTGAAACAGACACCAGCTCAGCCGTGCCTACTTCAACTTCCTCTTTGTCTGTCTGTCAATCTGTATGTCCAGCTCTATTGCACGCAGTCTGCCGAATGACTTCGGTTCTCTTGTGCTGCTGGCACCCCACTTTTTATGCTATTCCAATACAGCCAAAATTTGCATGTGTGCAAATATCATCTCGTTTTGGACGAGATATGCGCGCATAAATTGCATCTTCAATAGTGGTCATATTTCTTTTTGTCATCACTTTGCAGGCAAGACATGTTTGCACTCATTTCATATTCTGAGATAAGTCATGTCTTTCATCACAGACATCTTAAAGAAAACGGAAATGAAAAGGACACTTATTCTCAGAATCAGAAAGAGACAGACATGTGAAATTTCTTGAACACATAATGTGGAAGAAGGGCTTTGAGAATTTGGCACTCAAAGGAAATATTAAAGAGAAAAAAGGACAGGTGTAGCAGCAGGCCACATATCTGACAAGCTTGTGTGAGTAGATGACAGAACTGGGGGAGGGAGACTTGGCAAAGAAAGAAGCACTGCTAAGAGGTTATGGAGAGCCACGATTGTCCGAAAGATCATGGTATACAGAATAAAAGTCATCTACTCTTTCTACTCGTAATGTAACTAATGAAATGGGAAAAGATTTTTCTGTAAAAGTCAGCGATTGTATCATTTAAAAATAATATACAATGAAAGAAGTGGTTAAAAAAAGAAAGAAAATTGTTCAAGCCTTGAATTTACTTTTGAACAATAAGAACGGATATCAAGTTATCAAGGATGTGTTATACAACAAAGTCTCTGTGTAGTTGCAATAAAATTGTTAGCAGGCTCTAAACAAATCTTATTTGAAACATTATCCATCCATCTATAAATCTGAAAGAGCTGCATATTTCAGTGGCTGAGGTTAAAGTTTGCACAAGTTCAATTTCCACATCATTATACAAAACTAGTTGAAAAAGAGAAGTAACTTGAAAAACCATCATAAAAGCCTCAAACATTGCACAAAATTAAACATAACCCTTTGTATATCAATAGCTGAGAAGTTATTTTGTCAAAAATATGTTCAGATAAAAGCAAATTAGAAAATTGACACACCATTTAGAAAAAATATCATTTCACACTGTTAAATACAGGCAGGAGTGGATCTGTAATGATTTGGTGGTGAATCTGGATCAAAAGAGCTTTATAAAGAAAACAAGGAATAGTACCATGTACTGCTAAAACACTTGGGGAGAAACTTTTGAAATTAACAAAGAAACTGCACTTGGGATGCAATTTTATCAGCCAACTGAATATTAACTCAAAATGTACAAGCAAATATATTCAGAAATCATTCAGATAACAAACTTAAACTTCTGGACTGGTCACAAATCAAATCCCAGTTTTGAATCCCATTGAAAATATGAGGAGAGTTCAAACTAATGGTGCCTTGCAGATTACATGAACATTTATTGAAACTGGAACACTTTTACCATTAAGTATAACCTACATAATGTAAAAAAAATCATATATCTGGTTTTCCATCTGAATTGTTGAGATAAGGTGTTTTCATTATTTACATTTGAACTAATGTTCTCATCTTTGTTGTTATCACCTTCCAGTTGATATGCCCTCTAGCCTTCTTCATGTGTTTGTCAATCTGTGTAACCTTCAGAAAATTTCGAAAAATTTCCCTTTATTCAATTTATAATTCACTTGGCTAATTTTCATGAGACACCACATGAATTCTGGTAGATACAATGGCTGTAACAACAAAGATGAGGACATTAGTCCTAAAGTAAATAGTTATTTCTGGCAAAGTACAATACTTTTCTATTAGCAGATACTATTTTCTGGCAAAATACAATACTTTCCTATTAGCAGATATTGGAACCCCATAAAATATTTACTCAAGATGTCTGAATGATTTTACAGAATGCAAGAGTAGAATTTTATGAAACAATTTTTCTGTAAATATGGCTTTAAAAAAAATTGAGTCTTGCACTATTTTTTTTTTAAAGTTTGAGATGCAAAGTATGTTATTTGATGCAAAATTTTACCAATTTAAAAAAATATTTCTGTGTTGCTGGCAGTCTTGCAAGTTTCCCCTCAGGAGGAAGGTGCAGAATTTTTACAGCCTCTTATAAGTTCAAAGAAGTCAGGGAATGTCTGTAATTTTATGCTTGATAGAAAATTTGCTAATTGTCATAGGTAGCTGCAAAAGTTGTACCTGTAGCAAGCCTCAAGGAATTAATCAGTGTCACACCTGATGCCAGCCTCATATTGATGGTGTCATTATCTAGAATTTAGCAAAAGCAGACACTACAGAATAGCAAAAACAATGCTTCTGCTGGAGAACAGAAAATAAATCATCAGAAATTTTTATTTAGAAATAATGTTCTTGGTTTTCTGTCATTCATGATTTTCCCCAGATTCATTAAATTCTTGCAAAGACATTCAGAGTATCTTGAGAGATTTCCAACCTTTGGTCCTGGTTTTGACTTGATTCAATTTGAACAAAAAAAAAGTTTTATGAAACCATGAATACAAATTTAAGAAAAATTAAAAAATAGACCAATATTAGAAGACTTTATTTATTTTTTACTTGCTTTTCATATAAATTGATTCATTCAGATTAGTTTCCTCATCTTTTTAAATTCATGCTTGTTCAGTTATCTACCATTTTCAGTAATCATTGTGGAGTAGCATACATAACATTTTATTTCATCCACTGCTGTAAGATGTTCTCTCACGTCTCCCCCTCATGTCTACACTTATTCAACTTCAAGTTAGCCAAACTAAAAATTAAACTTCACTATAGGAAACTACAAAGAAAATCAACTTAAATCAATAAATCTAAAATTTATTAATAATTTTAAAATATGTACATAACTGTTAAAGAAAACATGTCACAGTGATGTTCTGTATTTAATTTGTCTGTTTCACATACTATAAAATATTATTTTATGTCATGAAAGTAAATTTTATACTGTATGCTATAATGCTCTGGTTCATTCTCAAAATGAGATTGCAATTAGAGTATCAATGTCTTCCCAATTTGCTTTTAACAAACATTTTGGAGCCAAAAAATATTATATTTTGCTCTATATTCATCGAAGTTTGATTCTACTTGGTTAGTTTCCACTGTTGTGAAATCCAAAACTATGTCTTTTGTTGTTACCTTAACAAGAAATCCTGACTGGGTCACAGATATCATTTGGAAATCAGTACCAGCTATTGACTCATTATTTTTATAGGAACCACATATACAACATTTGAATTAACAAAAAATCCTGAATGGGTCAAATACCAATGAGACATTTATCAGCCACTGACTCAGGATTTTAGAGGAAACAATTGGAACTGCATTAACCATACACTGCACAACACTTAAATTCACACTGTATATTAATGTGCACCTGACTAATGCACTTGAAGATAAATGTTATGATTTTAAATGATACTCAAGCCTGGCCTTGTTTGAGTGATTTTTCTTTAGTGTTCACTAAATAATCATTTCTTTTTCTCTTTATTTCTTCAGTGTTTTGGGCATTAGACATTGCACTATGTGGTCTGATGTATTGGTGACTTTGAAATCTAATTTGGTAAATTTGAAGTTGAAAAAGTGTAAACTCATTTTAACATTGCTCGGCAAAATGGCCCTTCACACCTTATAGTTATTTTTTAAGATCATATCAGTTGTTTTTCTACGATAAATTATTAAACAAAAGTACAACAGATGACAATATTTCCCTTATATTTCGATGTTAATATCAACAATTCCTGAGTATTTTCTGAAGAAAAAGAAAGAACATTCATTAATTTTTGATAAAATATCAGAAATTTACTCCAAATAAATTTGAAAATTCTTTCTTTGCATTACCATCTTGATCATTTTAATTCAGTCTAACTTGAATTTGATGTCAGTATTTAATTTATTTAAAATTTGAACATGGAAAACAAAAATAATTCACAAGTGAAATGTAATTGTGAAAAAAAAATGTGAAAACTAAATTTCTAAAGAAATGATTTAATTTTCAATAAATTTTGATCGACAAAGAAACATAGTTTTTGCATTCAATTATAGAGTACACAATTCTTCTTATTTTAGGATGTATTATGCAGTCTGAATTCTTATCTTATCCAAATGTTAAAAGTCAATAATCTTGAGAATTTCATTTTACAGACAAATACTGATTCTAGATAAGAATTTTCTCGACTTCTATTCTATTCTTAAATCCAAACTATAAGAACAAGCCATCGTCAGCTTGCATCAGTGTAATGCAATCAAGTTGACCAAAGCTGGCAAAATTATAAGCTTCTTTCTCCAGGAACACGCACCAGAAGGGGAAAAAATGAGGTTTCCAAAGAAACTAGTACAGCAAGTTGTCATTTGGAGACAGCATTGTGATTTCCCAAGAGAAATTGTTGTCCAAGTTGTGTGTGGCATTGTGAAAGGCTTTGGAAGAGTTGGCACTAGAAATCAAACATGGCCAATGATTAGGTTGGCTAGGGAAGAAACATCAAAACATGTGCATGAATTGATTAAGTGGGCAGAAGAGGGAACAGCATTTATGAGCATCTGTGTGTTTATTTGCACATGTGTCTACTTGAATGAGTCAATTTTGATAAGAGGAACAAAATGAGTATATTTGTGTATATGTTGTATGCAAATAAGTTGAGTAGGTATGTAAAAGGTTTATATAGTGTGTGCATATATAGATGTGTGTTATAAATATACACACACACAATGCTTACTCATTATTAGAGACAATGTTTTGTTTTTTTTAATATTTTCATGTGTTTTTATAGATATGAATTAGTGTATGAAAGTGGATCAATATGTCCATAGCCTGACACAGTTACTATCTGAATTTTAACCTGGGATGCAATTTCATCATCCAACTGCCAAGCATTTGATCCATATGATTAATGGAAATTATTGGGTTAGGTACCTTGAAAATGGAGGCGCTTATGTTGAAAAAATAAATCTTGTACAAAATAAATTGTTTTTATTATTAGGCTGCAGATTTATTTATATACCTACATACAATGTTTTTATATATATGTTTTGAACAATAAAAAATTAAAATTTTCAGACACACTGTGTTGAATATTAGTATTTTTTGTTTTATTATTTCAATTAGGTTCCTCAACTAGTTTTGGCCAGTATAGCCAGCATCAGGAGAAAAAATCCCTGCTTGTTATATGTATATGATAAAAATATAGTTTTGAGGTATGCTATATTTATGGGTTAAAATGCTCAAAATCAGGGATACAATGTATGTAAATATAAAATAGGTACATATCAACCACATAGAACCCAACAAGAAACAACTTTACATACACACATCTTCCAACCACCTGCCATCAATAATCAAGCAAATCTTGCAATCAATTAACTACAGGTTATCTGACTATTCTTCCAATAAAACTATCTTTAATGAAGCAAAGAAAGATTATGAAACTGCCATAAAAGATAGTGGATTTTTGGCAACACTCATATACATTTCACATAGCAAAAAAAGCCAACCAATAAACATCATATGGTTCAATCCACCATACAACAAAAAAAAGTTAAACTCATACACAAACACTTCCCTGCATCAAGCATTCTCCACAAGATATTCAACAAAAACACAGTAAAAATCAGCTACAATTGCATCGAGAACATGACACAAATAAAAGTACAAAAGAAAACCAACCAACAAACCACCTATACAAACCCATGTATAACTACTGAGCAAAGAATGAATGTCCTTTAAACAGTAATTGCTTGTAGAACAATGTAATATACCAAGCCAGTGTAAAATCGGCAGATAAGAAAGAAAAAATATATTGTTAGGAGTAAATGAAGGACTCTGGAAACAGAGAAACTATGCATACAAAGTATCCTTTAAAAATAGTAAATATGGGAACAGCACAATGCTTTCTAGACATATCTAGTAGATTGAAAACAAAAACCAAATTATACCAATAATATCAGAAAATACAGAAAACAGCATCAACCTACGAGAATAAATCCAAAAACTGCAAGCGCTTTACATAAACTACTAAATAAATGATCAGAACTCATCTCAAAATGCAGACATGAAAACAAATTTTTACCACATTACTTAAAAATCGAAAACTAAAAATGAATTATTTCATTTATCATTTATTAATAATTTTATTATTTATTATTATTTCATTTTTTATTTACTTTTGTTTATTCTTATAAGTAAAATAAATTAATACAAACCAATAAATAAGTAAATAAATTATGTAAATAAACAAATTAACAAACCATGAATACACACATAAACACAAGTAAACATAATAACAACAACCAATAAAATAATCAATTTAATAAATAAAAAAAAAAAAAACTTAAACAACAACTGGTTTTTTAAATTTAAACTTCAATTTCTTTTTATTTTAGTATTGTTTGATAAATGGAGCCAAGATAGGTGAAAATAAGAAACGGTTTTCAAGATTAATTTTCCTCAAATAAATAAATAATGGAATTTCATTGGCTTTTATTTTTATAATTTTCAGGCTAATGGGCAAGTTCCATTTTTTTTTATACCGATTGTCAGACTGAAACCTTTTGATGCATGAGAGAATCTGTTAATGATCCATTGCAATCATCTGCAAAGAGCAGGTTGCAAACAGTTTGTACAATCACCTTAGTTCTTGCTTTGAAGTGCTTTTAGGTGAACACCACGCCACTTGTCCTAAACTCAAATCTCACAACTTCTTTAACATTTACAAATACTGTTTTTATAAATTAAAAAAAATAAAGCAAATAAAAGAGGTTCAAGAAATATATAAATAATGAATGGATGTCTGAATTTTCCAAAACTGGATTTAATTAAATTTTTTATCCTTTGATTGAAAAACATTTTAACATTAAGAAGCCTTTCAGGAACATCCAGCTTCCTAAGGATGACCCTAAGAAAATCCCTTGAAACACTATCAGCTTAGATCAATGAAATTAATAAATAAACCCTTGTCATTTCCTTATGCTTTTTACTGTAGTTGCCTCAAACTGAAGATCATGTCCACACTGAGATTCAGACAAGACTGAATCAGCCAGAGAAGAGTTGGATCTGTTCAAGATGATCCAGCCAAGAATTTTCCCAGTAACACACAGAAGAGAGATATCTATGGCTGTCACATTTGCATTTATTGCCTTCTGCTTATAGAGATGGGCAAGAGAAAATGTTAAAGGTTAAAAACTGATCCTTGAATTGATTCAAGATTAAAGAAAAAACAAATTATTCTATTTATGAATCAGGTGATTGTATTCAAATTAAATTTTTCACAATGATGCCATATCAGTAAACTGGTATGACATCATTACCAGAGAACTTCCCATTTGTCAGTTGTTTTATGACCCTTTTTATCTCAGCAATAGATGAAGTATGTAATAAAACTTCAGGAATAGACCTCTGTGGTAAGTTGTTAAGATTCTCGCCAACAATCGGATCTATGTTTAGAACATTTGAGAAGTGTTCTTCTCAGAATTTAGTGATCTCTATTTTTTTCTATTTAAAGGTTGTCCTTGGAAGAAAAACATGGGAATTGAGTTTTATTTGACACAAGTCCAAAGACACCTTGTTCCATTTTTGATAAAATTCATTTTTGCTCAAGTTTTGAATAATCACTATCATCCTGCAATTCCTGTGCTAAAAGATCACCATCATGCTTATTTTCATTTTCTCTAAAAAAATTGGCATAGGTTTCAATAAAAATTGGATGAAATGATTTTATCATTTTAACATTGTTCTTATCTAATGTCTATTGATGATGGAAAATGTAAATAAAATCCAAAACAGGAAGAATACTTGGATCAATGGAAAATTAAACAAAAGGATTTTTCCTTTTGACATATTCAAGTATTTTCATGGGATGACTTGTATATATACATTTTTGAAAAAAACAAAATGTTGATTCAATGTCTGCATTGTCTAGGATATCTTTACATGGAACTTGCTGTCACTAAAATCTAAAAATCATTTTTTATTGTCAGTATTGTTTTTTTTTATTTATTACACACCTGACTTAGTTAAACACACATAAAATAAAAAATTAATATTAAAGAAATACAAAATGGCAGCAGTGCAATAATTAAGAAATTGGTATTTATGTTTAAAATTCAATTATATTTAACCTTACATAACCAATAGTTTAAGAATATACTTTTTTATTCTATATGCTTTTATTAAGCTTAGTAGAATGAATAATTTTATTTTTTATATTACATTAGAAGAATAAAAAAGAAATTAACTAAAAACTATTTTAATAATAAGGTTTGCATGTAATATTGCATTGAAAAATTTAATATTTTCTTATTGTTTGATGTCATAAAATATTTAATTGCAAATTACTTTAAGAAATTTTTTAAATTATTTTAAAACTTAAGACAGAGGCTTTGTGTGCCACCCTCTGAGTCGCTTCCTTGTAGATATAATTGACCCATTGATCGGAAAGTCTCCTTCATATGTCCGAAACTCTACCCACTTCGAGGAAATAATCAAAGATACTCCCATCCTATCCAACCAGATGGTGAGCTTGGATGTGGTGAGTTTGTTCCCCAAGGTACCCACGGAGGAGGTACTCTCAGTAGTCAGAGACAGACTGGCCTCTGACTCATCACTAGAAGAATGGACCAGTATTCCAATAGATAATTTGATGGAGATGTTGACTTTCTGTACACAAAAACAAACACACTTTGAATTTATCACACATATATGGGGATCAGGGCACATGGGCTTTATTTATCACCAGCAATGGCGAATATATACATGGAATACTTTGAGGAAATGGCATTAGAATCTATATCTCTAAAGCCAACTCCGTGGTTAAGGTACATAGATGACACATTCATACTCTGGCCACACCAGGAAGATGTTCAGGTTCTACTGGACCATGTGACCTCAATAAGACCTTTGATACAGTTCATGATGAAGAAAGAGAGTAACAACACACCCATTCTTGGATGTTCTAATATCTCGAACAGAGCATGGGTTAAAGACATCTGACATTCATTGAACAGTACCTCAATTTCAAATCCAACCATCTATACAGTGTAAAGAAAGGGATTGTCCACTGCTTAGAACACCGAGCAAAAGTCATAAGTGGTGACCCAGAGACATTAGATAAAGAATTGGTCAGTATAAGTAGTACCCTACAATGTAACATTTACCCAGGGTACATGGCAGCAGCCCAAAAAACAGGGATAGGTCGGATACAAGAGGAGAACAACAACACTCAGAAAACAGTCTGCCTGCATTATGTGAAGGGGTTATTGGAGAAAATACAAAGGATCTGCGGTCCATATAACATCAGGACAACCTTCTAAAGCTGGACGACACTTCATAGATATCTCTCCCAAGTAAGACCCCCTATAGAGGAGAACATGACTAAAGACTGTGTGTATGCTATTCTATGCAGCTGTGGAAAGAAATACAAAGGGGAAACAGGCCGCCCCTTTAAGTTAAGGCTTCAAGAACACCAGAAAGCTGTAACACAAGGGGAAGTGGAAAAATCAGGCATGGCTGTCCACATATGGAAAAAAAGGGAGATCACCGCCCTCTGTGGGATCAGGTTGAGATCATAGACAAAGAACACCATTGGAAAATTCATAAACTTAAGGAATCAGCACATATGCTAGGCCACAAAAATCTCCTGAGCCGACCAAGCATAGAAATGAATACAATATGGGAACCAGTAATAAGGAGTGCCAGAGAAAAGCGATAATAACAACAAAAATTGCAATATGAGCTCTGGTAAAAAAGTGTTTGCTAAACATTAGGTTTATAATACCCAGAAATTCATACACAGATGTCCTCAAGGACACATGGCACAGTGAATAAAGGTGTTGGTTAGATCCAGTGACAGAACCCAAAGAGTGTGAGTTCAATACCCAGTTAATGCAGTGGAGAACTTGCAGAGGGGAATTAACAGGAGATAACTGATAACTGACGTCCATTAAAAAAAAAAAAAAATCATAGCCCGTGGAACTAGAACAGCCTACCCTAGTGAACGAAATAAAGGGTTCAGTTTGACATTCCAACCACTTGAAGAAGACTGGAGCATACAACAGCCGAAACATTGTAATAAATATGACAACAAAAATGATGATAATAGTCTGAATAATGTAAATAGTGTACATAATACCTCATCTCAGAAATATAGACAGATTCAGAACTTAAGAATTATTGAATTATCAAATATTAAATTATTCTACTAATAGGGGGAGAGTAGTCAAAGGCATTAATTCAAAATTAGTTTCTTTTTGAACATCCATACAAAAAATAATCTAGTAGTTGCTAAAATGAAAAAACAGAATTATAATTTATCTATATTTCTGAGATGAGGTATTATAAATATTTACACTATTTACATTGTTTGGACTGTTGTCCTCATCTTTATTGCCATATTCACAATGTTTCAGCTATTTTACGCTCTGGCCTTCTTCAGGTGATATTTGTTGGAATTTTGAACTAAACTGTTTATTTAGTCCATGGGGGTAAATTGTTCTCATTCTATGTACCATGGCTTTGGATATCTCAGTTTTAGTTAATTTGCCTTGATAACTCTCATGAGAGGAAATAGAAAAAATCAGGCATGGCTGACTACATATGGAGAGAAAAGGGAGATCACCAACCTCTGTGGGATGAAGTTGAAATAACAGACAGAGAACATCACTAGAAAATATGAAAACTCAGTGCATATGCAAGGTTACAAAAATTTCCTAAGCCAGCCAAGTGTAGAAATGAATACAATATGAGAACCAGTAATACAGGGAGCTAAAGAATAACAACAAATGAGGTGAAAAATTATAGAGGAAAAAAATTGTAATATGAGCTCTGACAAAAAATAGTGTTATAGACAAGCGTATGGTTGCAAGAAAGAAATATGACAACAGCAGAAATAGATTTACGTGGTTTAATTCAACAGGAACGTGAGGGTTTGGGACAGCTACCTTGTGGTAAAATTCAAAAGCCGGTTTTCAGATCTGGTCGATCTCTCATAGTAGTTCAAAGTACAAATTGACGGTGGTTGGTGCTCTCCTGCTGATTGCCTGTCGAAAATTTTATAAAACATTAAATTTTCTAGCATTTTTTTTAAGGCTTAACATGCTTGAGAAAAAAAACAGTATAATTAGGCAAAAAACATTTTTAAGGGAATAAAAATTTTAAACTTTAAATCTTATTTTTTTTTCGAAGGACTCAAACTAAGAATTATTGGAAACATTTTCTATGAGAAATAAAAACAAAATTTTTCATTTTGTGACGGGGCTTTTCCCTGTTCAAATCCGGTTCTCAAACTTGAGTATTTTGATTGTAAATCAAATGAGAGATATGTCTTATTTTTATTTTATAACAATAGTTACTGAGATATTTGATTTATAAGTCCCCAAAAATGAGATTGAATAGACACATGGATCAATGGATAAAAGTTTTTTGTTGAATGAAAAGTTATTTGTGAGTTCAATATCCCTGATTTCAGCAAAGAAATGGAATGGGAAGAGAGTTATTTTAGATATTAACTTCAACTGGTATTTAGTAAAAACAATCTACCCTGTGGACTAAATAAAGGGTTTGGTTCAAAATACCATAAAAGAATATCTCCTGAAAAAATGTCAGAAATTATACAATGGACAAAATTTATTTAATATATTCATATATTGACCATACAAAATAAAATAATCCAAGAAGTATAATATTGATTTATTAATGAATAATTTTTTTTTTGAAACAGGATAATTCCTTGAATTTTGAGTAAATTTTTTTTTGAAAACAAGGTTGAGAGTTTGTTTATTTCATTTTTTTTAAAAAAAAAAGCCATTTCATGGTGCCTAGGTATGTATATATGTATTTTTGTGTGTGTGTGTGTGTATATATATATATATATATATATATATATATATATATATATATATATATATTTTTGTTTTTAAAGTATCTACCACATATGAAACACAAATAAAAGAAAACAGATTGTGGTATGATGGAAAGATTATATTTGCAAATTAAAGAATGAGTAAATTTTTTTATATTTATCAACGGGTGAGCAATACTTGTCAGTGGAAATTTACAATCTTTCATAGCATTTTAACGCATTTCAGGTGTTATCAAACCTGCCTCATCTTCAATGAAATTCTTCAAATTCTGAAGTGTTTCCAGTTTTCTTTGGCATACTTACTATGATTCCAAACAAAAACAAAACAAACTGAAGGTGTGATTATCAGGGATCTTTTAGCACACATCATTGGCCCTGCTCTTCCAAGTCATCAATTTAGTAATTTTCTGTCCTTTAACTGACAACATGTGAGTAATATGCAGGTGCATCGACTTACTAACAGATTGTTGCTTGAAAAGATTTTCTGAAGAGTTTATAGAAAAAAAAAAAATCCAACATATTTGAATAGTTTTCAACATTAATCTTTCCATTAATATGGTAGCATTATTATATAAAACATATATATATATATATATATATATATATATATATATATATATATATATATGTGTGGCTTGAGAATTTCTATGACAGGAAATACCCAAGATACTAATGTACAGCCAGTTTGATCAGAGCTACAGGAATGTAGGATGCCCATGGCTACGATACAAAGACAAGCTGAAGAGCAACTTGCTAGCTGCCAATATACCTCATAACACCCTTTCGCACTTAGCCTTGGAATGGCTAAAATGGAGATCAATGTGTTTTAGTGGACATTTGTCAATCATTTTGTCTGAATCTTCTTCAAGAAGCGAGAGCAAGATCTAAAAGCTCAGTCAATCTAACAGTGATCTCATCCCATTAAGAATCCTTACTATTGCTCCAATATGTATTTTTTTTCTTTCTTTGTAAATCACTAGTGGGTCTTAAGTACTAAATGTAAGATTATCGCAAATAAAATCATAACTGAATTAATTATTAAGTCAGATCCTCAAGTAAAGAAACTGAAAATCCTGAATATATATATATATATATATATATATATATATATATATATATATATAATCAATCAATTAATTGACATTTTATTTGTATTAATCCTATATCTATATATGAATATAAATATATTTAAAAAATGATAGATATTTTGTGTCAATTAATTTTAATGATCAACTTTTCTAAGTTACAAATAATACTTCTCAGACAAGGAGGCAATTCCATCAGGTTAGGTAGATATTTGGTGAGTTTTGTAGAATTAGTGAGTGTTGTGATGTAAGTGAAGTGTGACATGTTTTTAATAGTATTTGACTTCAAAAAAACACTTGATGCCTAAGCTTTAGAGAAGATTGGTGAAGCTTGAGCTGTTGCTTTAGATATTGCAAAGGCATTTGACAGTGTTTGGCATAGTGGCCTCCTTCATAAGTTGAAAGGTTATGTAATTTCTGGTCAAATTTTTGAACTGATTCAGTCTTTCTTATCAAATCACAAAATGAAAGTTGTCTTGAATGGCCACTCTTCTAGATCTTTTTGTATTAATGCAGGTGTTCACCAGAGCTCTATCCTTGGACTTACATTGTTGCTAATTTCCATCAACAGCCTTCTGGATGGCATCAGTTCTCAACTCAGTATCTTTGTTGATGACACAACCATTTATTCCTGTCCTAATTGTAAGTTTGATTGGTCCGATCAGGTTAAATGGGCAGCGGATCTAAAAATGATCTACATTCTGTTATTAACTGTGGTAAGGAATATCTTGTTAATTTTAATGCCTCAAAGTGAAACTGCTTTCTTTTAATCGTCTGAGATAACTCTTTTTTACTTTGATCAGCATGGTTGACACAAATCTACAGGAGAGTGATTAATTGTGCCTTCTTGGACTAATGTTTTCTGCTGACATGAACTGGAAAGATTATATTCAATCAATTGCTAATTCAGCTGCTAGGAAAGTTGGTTCCTTGTATCATGCTAAACAGTTTTTCGCACAAGAATCTATGTTACATATTTCTAAGTCTACAATTTTCCCTTGCTTTGAATATTGCTGCCACATCTGATCTGGTGCTATATATTTAAAGATTCTTGATAAAACCCAAAAAAGAATCTGCAATGTTATTAGTCCTGACCTAACATCTTGACTTCAGCCACTTTCTCATCACTGTTGTGTAACTTACCTGTGCCTTTACTATAAATACTTTCATGGTAAATGTTCTGATGAACTTTGCTCCATGGTACCGAGACTTTATGAATTTAAGCACAGTACTAGATCGACAGCAAGGTTTCATCATTTTACAGTTGAAATGGCTAGATGCTAATAGTTCTATGTTAATAGTTTCTTTTTGAAACCTCTGTGTATGGATCAGCTATAACAAATTTAGTATAGTGAATAAGGAAATTGAACATAAAATAGGCTGTGCTAAGTGTAGTTTCACCAACCCTGCAACTTACTACAAAGCCATAACATTTACCTAAAAACACGATTCATGTTCTTAAATAGTCTCACCAGATAAAAATGTCTTTGAGTGAATGAAGCATGTCAATCTTAGTGAAAACCATCCATTTTTTGAATCTCATGGACTGCACTACAGAATCACAAAAAAACTTTACCAAATAACAGAAATGACATCACTTGAAAGTTTTCAACAACAGTTGTAACTAAAATGGATAGCATATATAACTTGAAGAGAGATTAATGACATAATCAAGATGTTGACATTTCACACGACTTTAAACAAAAGATTAGGAAGGAAGTCCCCATCACTGCAAGAAAGAGCAATAACTGTTAATGCACTTGAGAAGCCTATTTTCATGAAAAATTATTTAGTAGAAAGATTTTAAATATTTCAACCGAAAGGAGCACTTGACAAACTAGAATCCTTCTGGAACAATGTTCTGTCTACTGATGACACAAAAACAAAACTTTTTTTGGCAATGCAAGCCAACAATGTTTATATATGGTAAAATGAAGCATCTAAAGAAAAGAACAGCCTACCAACAGTTAAGCATGGTAGAGGATCCATAATGTTGTGGGGACTGCCTTGCTGGATCTGGTACTGAAGACCTTGACTGTATCATAGGAAGGTAATCATTGTTGCCAAAGGGAATACAACTAAATATTAAGGAATGAGGCCATTAATATTGTCCATGTTATTTTTTCATTTTCCTCTTTGAAAGTTGAAAAATCTTTGGTTAAATTACATTTGGACTACCCATTAAAATTCTGATGGTACAAATTTGGTTATTTTCCACTTATTTCTGAAGATGTCACAAAAATGAAAGGTGCCAATAATGGTAACTAGAACTAATATATATATATATATATATATATATATATATATATATATATATATATATATATATATATATAATATATATATATATATATATTTAAAATCAGGAGATTAGTTGAATCTGCTACCTTGGTATCCTCAGGTGATTTTCATCAAATGACCTCTTAACAGGTTTTTTTTTTTTTTTTAAATGCAGATTCAGTTGATCTCCTGATATTTAAAGTTAAAAGCTCTACATGTTATTCTTACTTTTATTTTATTTTTTCACATGTGTATTGAGCACTTTTTATACCACTGTTTCCTGGTTTGATTCAACTCTGACCATTAACCCTTTATGTATTATATATATATATATATATATATATATATATATATATACTTTATCAACAAAAATTTAAAAGATACATATGATTGACCTGTTATCTGTTTTTTAAACAATGTAAATCTATATCTACTAGCTTGTACATTTGACTGACTTAATTTTCATACAATACAAAAGTTATCAGACCTGGGTTTTGAGAGATCTGAAAAAGGTATGTGCATTTCTTAAATAGTGTAATTGAACTTTGATTGACTGTGTAAGTCTTGTTTCTGAGCTGTCTAAAAATACATCAAGCTATTTATTGGTTTCCCCTACAAGAGGGATGCATGTTCAAACCCTGCCAGAAGGCACATCTTTATTATGACTCTCAAATGCACAGGCGAGCAGACATAGTTTAAAAAAAGGCTCTGTCTACTCAAACATCTGTATGCACTAAATACAACATTTGGAGTGATAACAAATAATAGTGGATTATAAATAAAATCCATTACTTCCTTACAAATATATAAAATAAGAAGATAAGATATATATATATATATAAATATATATATGTATGTATATGTGTGTGAAAAATATATAGAAAATAGGAAAGAACTCGTTATTATTATGTAGCGTGTTTTAATCCTATTTTAAATAAATAATTTTATATATATATATATATATATATATATATATATATATATTTGTGTGTGTGTGTGTTTGTATGTATATATATATACATATATAAGAGAGAGAGAGAGAAATTAATGCAAATATAAAGTTTGTCACTTAGCTGATGTGTGTTACCTTCTGCATCCTGATGATAGAGTTTTGTAAATGGACACTGCCATAGTCTTGGATAATGGTACACAATTCACTGCTTACAAATTTAAAGAATTTTGTAAAATGATCTCGATTGAACACATTACTACCCCACCATATCACCCAATGTCAAACAGACAAACTGAATGATTTGTGGATGCTTTTAAGAGAGCTTTGAAAAAAAGCAAGTCATGAAAAAGTGAGCAAAGAAGCACTACAAAAATTCTTCTTGAGAGTATACTGGATAACACAATCCAAATACACCGACAGGCATGTCACCAGCAGAATTGATGTTTGCAAGAAAAATTAAATCGGTTTTTAATAAGTTGTTACCAGGTCAAAAAGAACAGATAATAAAAATGAGATACAATTTTTCAAAATTGGCATGAAAGCGTTTTTCTGAGTATATAAAAATGGAAAAGAAATGTGGGAAGACTGCATAATAAGGCCACAAATTGGAAAAATGATATATATGGTAAATGTAAAAAATTGGGAACATGAAAGGCATTGGAATCAGTTAAAGAAAAAAGTTTATTGAAGAAAGGCTCACAAGAAAGGAACCTATGCAAATACTGTATGATATTTTTGATGTACCAACACCCCAAAAATTTGTTGAATATACAAGTAGGATTACCAGAAAAAGGAAATGTATGGAAAAACTAGAGGTTGACCAAAATGAAAGAAATACAAGTTTAGAACTTGCCAGAAAGAGGAAGGGGTGAATACTAAGAAATAAAATAAAATATTTACTAGTGAAAAAAACAAATTTCAAAAGGTGGGGATGTTGTGGAGTAAATAAGATAACCCCAGTAATACAAATGAACTAGACAAGACACCTTAAATAAAGAACTCAAAGTGAGTCAGTAGTACTCTGTCAGAGTCAGTCAAGGAGAAAGAATTGATGACATCACAGCTAGTAGCCTAAGTGAAACAATATTATAACTGCTAGGAGTGAGTTCTAACAGACACTCCAGCAATCACTCTATCCACTCATCAGGGGTTATCAGCAATTGACTGTTTATATTTCTCATTTTTCTCTTATATAGGTACTTTTCATTGGTGCAAGGTTGATTTTATTTTTCCCCCTTTCATAGTTGTGTGTGTGTGTTTGTGGAATATACATACCTGGTGAATATTTGCTTGTAAATTTTAGTGTTTGTATAAAGGAAGATATAGAATAAGGAAGAAATAGAAAATATTTATAAATTTAACATGTTTCACTTTTATTTAAACTTCCTCAGAAATTTTTCTGGAAATGAGTTATGGTAGAGAAAGTTCCGTTAACTTGAGCTCTGTGGTGTTTGTTTTTCATTGGCCAGGTAGACCTCATGTGTGATGTTCACATGTATGCATCTGGATACTAATGGGTATTTTTGTGTCAGTCTGGTTATATACATGTGTTTAATTCCTGAAGATGGTAGTGGGATGATGACTTGTCTGTACGTTTGTGTATTATATTTCTAATTGGTTTTGTGAGTACACATGTTGGTTGTGGGATATTTGGGGTGTGTTGGAATAAAAGACTTAGTTTATATTAGCCACGGGTATAAGGATATTACAGTCTTTATGTATGGGTTTTATGCAAGATGGTGATATAAAAAAGTGTGTCTGATGTGTTTTTATCGATGGAAAGATATTTATTAATATTTCTTCTAAATATTTTCTTCATAGTAAAGCATGTTTTTTTTTTTTTGACTAGGGTGGCATTTTTTAAAATCAAAGTTATGGCCTATTTTATTTCTGTGCTTTGCAGGAGGAAGATATATTATGCACAGAGTGAAGTTTATATATAAGTAGGCATGCAAAGGTTAGGTACTTGTCATCAAGTAATGTTTGGCAGGTCATTGAGTTCAGCTACATCACTTTGGTGTCCCACTATTGTAGCTTTGTGCCAGACTAAGCTAAACTTGCCATAAATCAGTGGTTATCATGCATGTCTCTTCAACTGTTATTGAGGTTGATCTTTACTTGGTGTTCTATTATTTTGGCCTTGTACCAAACTGAATTAACCTTAGTAATTAATAAGTAGATTAGATAATAGTGTGTGTGCATGGAGGCTCCCACCAAATTTGAAATCTGTAGTATACATATGTTAATATTTATAAAATTATAGGTAATATGCAGAGGTTCAGACATAATTTATGTCACATGAGCAGATATATATGTGCATGCACGCACACACTTTCTCTCTCTCTATCCCTCCTCCTCTCTCTTCCCTCTCTTCCATGTACACAATTTATTTTTTTAATATGTGATGTACCCAAGAGCATTTATTTATTTCTTGTGTAATGGCTTATTATAAATGAAAAAGCAAAGGAACGTAGAATTAATAACTTGAAAAATTTCTCCTCGATAGTTGCTGATTTCTCATAAGAACCAATGGCTTGTGTTCAAGACAACATAAAAGCCAGTATCTCAAATGCTGTATTTTTGAGGCTTGTACACCCTCCTCACTTAGAAACTTGGCAAAGCACAATTGTGGTCCTATGCTAGTCATGGCACTTGGTGTGGTCTTAGTTCTGTGACTACCACATACATTTCCAACTAGTTATTCTGTCAACTGCATCCGTGTCCACACTGTGTTTGGAAGATCCACAGAAAGGAGATGACACAGTTTGGCTGGAACTTCTTCTGATGGTCAGGATAGTTGGTACAAGTTGCTAGAAGGGTCAACAACTTAAAGAATCAAGCAATTCTCTGTTAATAAATAATAAAACTATTTATTGTAACATGATTGTGGAAGAATACATAAAGAATAGAAAATGTTAATTTCTACCAGTTGGTTATTGAAAGAAGACAGTTCTTTTCAATAGGCATTAATGTCACCAAGTGGAAGAGAAGAAAAGAATGAGACAATAATAAGTTTTGTCTGCACTACAGACTTATGCTAATCAGCATGTGATTATCGCTATTTGAGTAGTTGGTTTAGAATCTGGGATTTTCTTCAATGAACCCAGTCTTCATAACGTCTTCTACTGGCTGGAGAGAATCTGGTGTCAGAGGGGAAGATATGCTTCTTGACTTTTCATCTCTGGTCTACTTGTTGTAGAACTCAGTGCTTCAGCCTTTATGGACAAAATTTCCAGACCAAAAAGCTTCTGATTGGTGATCCAATTATAGACCATTTTGTGTCATATTCTCATTGGTCAACCAGCCATAGTTTGAGTTATAATTTATGGAAGTGGGGGGGAAAAACGCCTTCTAAATGTCTGATTCAGCATTATTTTTATTTATCATATCCTTATTATTCTTATCAGCAGGTGTCTTGAATTTTGGCCAACTCAAACTTATTAAACCCAGATACCTTTAAAATAACCAAATCATAGGAAAGTGTTTTGTTTTCAATAAAATCTTATTTTTGAAAGAATTTTGTTAAAAAAGAAAAGATTTTCTTAATAATTTTTAAGTGCTAATTAACAATCTCATCATGTCACACAATCTTCCTAACTTGATTTCTCTTCATTTGGCCTTGTGCCAGCCTAAACTGGGAATTGTGAACATTGATAGAGAAATTATTTAATGAGACCTTTCTTGTATTACAACCTACTCATTTGTTCGGTTTCATCTCTGGTGGGAACTCACTTTTTTTCTCTCTTTCTCACTACAAATCTATTTATGTCCTACTCTCTCCCTATACAACTCTCTTCACTCTATTGTTTCCATTTCTCTCTTTCTCTCTCTGCAACACCTTTCACTCTGTTGCTACAGCTCCTTTCCCTCTCTCTCAGTAATTCCTTTCACTCTCTTTCTAACTCTCTCTCTGCAACTCCTTTCTCTCACTCTCTCTCTGCAACAAGTCCTTTCTCTCTCTATCTATAACTCCCTTCACTCTCGCTTCCTCTGCAACTTCTTTCACTCTCTTCGCCTATGGTTACATCATGTTAAATCACTAGTTCCTGTACAATCACTGAAGTTAAGCAACCTGAGCAGTACCTAGATGGGTAACCACTTGGTAATACCAGTTGCTGTAAGCTTGGATGTGCAGGTGGTGTAATTGATAATGGCTTGGAATTATTAATTGTGGAGTTGGGTTCATTGTATTCACTTACACACAGATACTCTTGGAAAATGTATGAATCCACCTCTTCTACCTCCAGCTATGGGTTAATTAGTAAAACATATCACTGAATCATTATCTCCAAAATAATTCTAATAATCTAAAAATATTTTCTGACTTTGAATAACCTGCAAATGGTAGATAAGCCATAGAAAACCAATCAATCAATCAATCAATCACTCTCTCTCTCTCTCTCTGCAACTATATTCTTTCTCTTGCTTTTCTTTCTACAAATCTATTCCTTTTTTTTTCTCTGTAATTCTTTTTTATTTTTCCACACATTCTTTCTCTACCTTCTTTCTCACATTCTCTGCAACCTCCCTCTCTCTCTCTTTAAGATACCCATTTTTTTCTCTAAACAGTGATTCATTTGTCTCTTCTCAACTTTTTATATTACCTGCCAGTTCATTCAAAATCTTTATCAATATCTAACTTGGATGACAATTAACACTAAACAATCTACTAAATAGCTTAACTGACTTGACATTTTGGGACATTTACTTTTTCTTTTAGCAAAATAAGAAAAATAAGAAAAAAAAGACATCACTAAACAGAAAAAGAACACTATTTACATTATTCGGACTATTGTCCTCATCTTTGTCACCATATTTATTACAATGTTTCAGCTGTTGTATACTCTGTCCTTCTTCAGGTGGTTGGAATGTCAAACTGAACCCTTTATTTTACTCACTGGGGTAGACTGTTCTAGTTCCATGTGCCATGTTTAATGGATGTCAGTTATCAGTTATCTCCTGTTAATTCCCCTCTCCAAGTTCTCCACTGCCTTAACCGGGTATTGAACTCACACTCCTTGGGTCTTGTCACTGGATCTAACTAACGCCTTTATCCACTGTGCCATGTGTCCTTGAGAAAATATAGACAGATACAGAAAAGGAAGAAATTTTAAATAATTATCTTTATTTTCCAATTCAAATGTTCAGGTGTAGTCAGTAACTAGTTCCTAAACCATTTTTTATTTATTCTTGAAGAATATTTTACTTTCACAAATTTTTAATTGTATAGAAAAATAAAATAAAAATGCAAGTGTTATATTTTTTATCAGATCTCATATTTCAAATAGACATTTTTGAAAATTTATATGCATAATTTTTTTGAGGGACAAACAAAATCCCAACATGGATAGTAAATACTAAAAAAAAATTGTTTAATAAAATTTGTTTTTCTTTCTGAAAGAAGTTCTGTTCCTGTTATACACTGATTCTTTTTACTATTATCCTTACATTTTGTTGAATTATTATTACAATAGCTATTGTGCATTCCAACTGCTAACCATATTTGAATAAAAACTACAAAGATGGAAGACAGTGGACAAAAAAATCAATGTATGAAAATCAAAAATATTTTCAACCATTTCCCTTTTAAATGTTTTTGAACAGTTTTTATTTTAATATACACTGCGTGCCAAATTATTATTGCGATAACTTTTTTCTAATATTTCAAAAACCCTCAAATCAATTTACACAAAATTTTCTTATTGCTGCTATATCTGGGCTGGTGCTGCCTAGTCATCACTGTCCAGCCTCAACATAGTTCAAAAGCGATTATGTGCCCTTGTGGATGATGAATTATTTTCCACTCTGCAACCACTATCTTATAGAAAAAAAGATGCTAGCCCCTCACTACTCTATCTCTATTACTAACATGGCAAATGTTAAAAAACTGTTACCTTCCTTAATCTTAGGCCTTCACAGCTAGAGCCCACCTTGCCATGTTCACAGTTCCCTTCATGTTTCCTTGGCAAAGAGTAAGTTCCACTCAAACAATGTCTTCTCTAGAATTACTACTTCTTTGTGGAATAAGTTCCCGAGAGGATGCTTCCTCAACCACTAGAATCTTAACCTCTTCAAATACAGGGTCAGCCAATATATATCCTCACAAAGTGCTCTTCATACATCATTGTTTTCTGTCCCTTAAAACAATCTCTCTCAGTAGCTCTCTTCAGTCTTGTATTAGATGAACTAAAGTAAAAAAAAAAAAAATATGTCAAGTTATAATAGAAATGACTAAATAATTGTGTATTTTCATCAATTAATTTTAGAAAATAACTTATAATCAATTTAGATTTTTTCACTAATCACAGGTTTCTATGAACCGATATGTTTCTTTTTCCTCAAGTTTTCTTTTCTTCTTGAACATTGATTTTGTATTTAACCACAAACTTACAATGTTTTCAAAACAAAAAAAAAGAAAAAGAAAAGATATAAATAAAACAAAATCGTATTATTTTACATCCAAAGAAGGCAATATATGTAGAATTTGGTAATAGCAACAGACAGTACTTGACTGTAATAGAAGTTGAGTTCAAGTTCATCTGCTGGGCAAATTGGTAGGTGGTTTATATAACAGCCTGGTTGATTCCATTCTGTTACCTGGGCTAGGCTTACTTGAGTAACAGAATGGAATTTCCCAGGCTGTTATATAAACCACTGTAAATAATAAACTTCTATAAAACCCCTGTAAAATATAAACTTCTGTAAGTTCTGATTGGCTGATGATTCCAGTGTGGATATTCTGTTCAATAAATATCCAGCATACTGTGACTATTCAAGAGATGGAAATGTATTGAGCTACAACCCTGTTTATTTTTATCAGCCAAAATTAAGGATCTCAAAGTAAAACATGATGCAAAATACAGACCCTAAAATGTAATAAGAACTTTTCAGAGACGTACCCCTCTAATTCTGTGACTGACAGCAATCTGTAGGGATGAGGAAAATATTTTTGTACAATGTTTTTCATCTCTATATAAACCTTGCTACCCATAATGCACCATTGAATTAAATAATCATATGAAAAGACAACATACATGGCCTGAATATTGTGTTCAAGAATGAAACAGACTGTTGCCACTTGGTATTGACCTCAGTGTCCACTTTCTATATTTACATAGGCTCTATTCCCGATATTGAACACTTTTATCTATAAATATAGTACACTTTAAATTATATTATTTTTATCATTATTATATACATACATATATAGTATAAATTATTTTTTAATTTAGTATGAAAATGAGAAAATCAAAGAATTATAAAAAGATTTGACTACTGTAGAATTTGGTAATAGAAGTTGAGTCTGACTGACCAAGTTCATCTGCTGGACAAATTGGTAGGTGGTTTATATAACAGCCTGGGAGATTCCATTCTGTTACCCGGGCAAGTCTATTCTGCAAGTTCTGATTGGCTGATGATTCTGCTGTGGATATTGTGCTCAATAAATATCCAACATACTGGGACTATTCAAGACATGGAAATGTATTGAGCTACAACCGTGTTTATCTTTATCAGCCAACTGGATGCTAGTTATGAACCTCCTGGTAAAGGTGAGTCTCACAATCTTAATTGTTCAAGACAATCCTATTAAAATTTGATTCAAAGTAACTAAACATTCTTCTGACTAATTATAAACATCTTTTTAATGGAATAACTTTGGCTGGCATCATTTGCGATAAAGAAAACAAAAAATGCATAAATCTAAATAAATAAATGGTAAACTCAGGTCACATTTACTCTGCATAGGCATACTATACTTTTTGGAATCGGGATGATCCCAGGATTGAAAATCTGACCTTCATCTGGTGCTTGAACATACAGCAGTAGGATTTGTGGGGGAATCAGTTAAAAATTCAAATTTTAAAATAACTAAAAAAAATTAGTGATTTTAAAAGTTTTTAATTTATATTGAGTTTAAAGTAACAAATATTTTGTGAATTTAAAAGTTTTTGCTTTAAATTCAGTTTAAATTGTCTCCAAAACTTTGTGAATTGAAGAAATCAATTTTATTTCTTCAAAATGCCAAAGAATCAGAGTTAAAGTGAAAGGTTTTTTGACAGGAGGTTTTGAAGTTCCATAGAGTTTGTGATATGAAGAAATAAATTAGAATATTGTTCCAAATCAGACTTTTGGCCTGAACTGAAATTATAACTCAAATCAAAGTTAAAGTGAGGTTTTGAAATTCCATGTAGTGAATTGAGGAAGACAAAGTTATTTCTTCAAAATTATCCTTGCTATTTTCTAGTTTTAGGCCAGAGGCCCAATTAGCTTTCTACCGGAGCTAAAGAGTGCAGATTTTAAGCTAGTTCTAAATAAAATCATTATTTCAAAAATTTGAACAATCTGGATAGACAACAAAATGGCAGAAACTATATTGTTGTTTCCAAAGCAGAAACTCTTCAGTAATTTTAACATTACTAAGTAATATGCAAATAATCATCAGCGGTGCATTAGAGATTTAAGAAATAAAATAGATTATCAAAAGATTTTCAAGCCTCTTAAGGGGATTAAACTAAACAGACATTTTTAATATTTTATTCTTCTTAGATTATCACAAATCAACATTTTTATAAAATGTCTTTTGATTTTGAACTGAACCAGAAATATTTGGGTATCCAGTTACATTTTACAACAAGAATGAATATATTCTGAACTTCTTACATATGGTAGCATCATTTTTCAACTTCAGTGGCTATACTCAGAGTTACAATTTTAGCTATTTCTGAGCTAAACGAGTAGTTCTTATGGTTTTTATGGCTGTCATGGATATTAGTCATATAAAAAATGATGTGCAGTTGACATACCAGTTATCAGCATAAACAATGGAATTAGCATGTCAAGTTCAAATCCCAGCCAAGTTTATTATGTTCACTTTTACACTAATGCCCCTGGGAAAGGTACAAATCCATTTCTTCTGACCTTAGTTTTGGGTTAAATAACAAGACAGATTGGGCTCTTTCAATTTAGGAGAGCAGCAACCAGTCTAAGACATAGATAACTCTAAATTCAAATCCCTGTAAACATGTCATGGGTTGATATGACAGAGTAAGGAGCATTCCCCAGAGTTAGGGAAGGCCTGAGCCCTGTAGTGAACTGAAAAAGTGATTGGTATATATATTGAATATACACGTTTTTTGTTTTTTTTTATAGAATAGCATTGGAAATTAAATCTAGCAAATTATGATTGCTTTCTGTGTGGATTAAGATATTTTTATAGGCTGTAAAGGTTTAAAGAATAAAAAATGAAAAAAAGAAATAAAAGAGAATGAGTATTTCCATAAAAAAAAACAAAATGCTCAAAATTAAGTGTTGAACAGGAAGAATTGATCTACTAAGGATTTTAAAAAAATTAATTCCTTCAATTTTTTTCTTTCCTTGTGTTTTAACAATTCCTTTAAATTTTCTCTAAATTAAATAAAATTTCTATACATATGTAAATTCAGATAACTCTACCTGATAATGATAATTTTCATGAAAAATTAATCCATGGGTTCAATCAAAAAGCACCTTCCTATCTGACATCTGGTTTTTGACCATCAAATATTTCAAGTGTGTCAAATGATAATATGTAAGTTATAAAAATTAATGATTCATTAATAAAATTAATTTGTGAAATTACCTTGGAAGAACACTTGACAACACAGATAAAGGAACACTAACAGCAAAGATTCAATGAAGAGTTTTTTCTCAAAATAATACAAAATTTAAGGAAGACAAGAAAAATAAGGAAACTGGTTTGAAAGCCTCAGTGTAAAACATCTTGCCAGAGCAATTCAGATAAAAAAAAAAAATCAGTCATGATATTTCGGTATTTCACCTTTCATTAAAATCATAGGGATTTACTTTTATACCTTGCCATGGAGTAATGGTTAGCAAGCTAGTCTCACAGGTCTCACAGACTATTTGATTTTTATTGAATACTTGTGGACATGGGTCTTTCTAAGCTTACTAAATATTTGTATATATTTACTTGGCTTGACAAAGTCTGGAACAGAGATATTAATGCACTTGGTGAGAATCAAACTATCAGATATCTTCATGACTAGTTTGCTAGATATTGTTTGATGATATGGAAGCCTCTTATTAAAATTATGATATGCAGGATGTAAATAACATAACTGATACATTTAAAACCCAAAATAGAAAAATAAGTATTGCTGCCATATTTCAGTTGGAGCTGCCCAGTCCTCACTTGTCTGCCTTGATTCAAAAGCATCTACACAGCCATGTGGGTGATGAACACCGCACAACTGCTTTCTCAACGACTAAACATTGCAAGCCTCTCGCTACTTTATTGCTATTTCCATGACAAGTGTTCTGACAAGCTATATTTCTTAGTCCCACCACCCCTCAACTTTGTGTCTGGGACCTGCCATGTCACATATACAACGATGAATCAGCCTCATTCCCTTTGTATTCCATTAGTAAGAAAAAAGTTCCATTTGGACAGCTTTTACACAATGACTGCTGCTATGTGGAGTAGATGCAGGATGTTTTTTCAATTTCCTACAATTCTGACCTCTTCAAGTCTAGTACTAATTGTTAGCATTCCTTGATAACCTCATAAAGTACTCTTCACAGTAACCCTCTACCTTGAATGGCTCTTGGGCCTTGTATTGGGTAAAAATTACCAAAAACAAAAAAATAAGGGAAAATTCATTATTACCAAATCAAACAATAAATAATTTTTTTTTCTATTTCTCAACAGGTGAGCCATACTTGTCAATGCAAATTTGCAATCTTTCATGAAAACTTTGAATAGCATTTTAACACATTTCAGGTGTCATCAAACCTGCCTCTTCTTCAATGAGATTCTTCAAATCCTAAAGTGTTTATAGTTTTCTTTGGCAATTCACATTCTTAATATGGCCCCTAACAAAAAGCAATCTGAAGGTGTGATATCAAGGGACCTTGTTGTACAAAATCATAGCCCTGCTCTTCCAAGTCATTGATTTGATAATTTTCTATCCAAAAGTGCTCTGACAACATGTGAGTAATATGCAGGTGCACTGTTTGTTTGAAATATTGTTGCTTACAAAGCTCTTCTTTCTGGAGAGTTGTATAAAAAGAAAAAAAAAGCAATGGTCTAACATGTTGAAGTAGTTTTAACCTGTAATTTTTCTATTAATGAAGTAAGGTCTATAGTTTCTTGCTAATGACAATCACATTCAGACTTGGGCTAGAGGGATATTTACTAATGGTTTCTATATGAGGTTCATAATCCACCCCACAAACATTTTCTTTATAATTTGATTTGTTGATAAAAAATATTTTTTATTTTTAATCTCATTTTGTTTTCCTTTTCTTTTTGATTTAAAATATACTATTTACATCCTGTATATATGTGTATGTGTGTATATATATATATATATATATATATACATATGGGTGTGTGTATATATATATATATATATATATATATATATATATATATATATATATATATGTGTATTGTTGTATTGTGTTGTTCTATAACATGTGATCAGTAGTCAACTTCCTCCTGTCTCTTACTTTATATCTCATATTTCTTCTACTTAACATATGCAAATAGGTACAATCCTATTTACCAATCCACTATACCTCTAATGCCTTTGGTTGTTCTTGAACTTCTTCTACAAACTCTTTTCTCCGCTCCCCCTTGAGGTTTATGTTCTGTTCTTTTTAATGGAGATCTTAGTCTCATTTCATCCTCTTCCACCTCTGAGTCACTCTTGCTATCATCCATAAGCTCATCTTCTATTGCATTATCTTGATCTGAAGAACTTATCCTTTCTTCCCTGTAAAGATCTCCTTTCATCACAACATCTTCCTGTTCAATTCTGTATATTAATTGATCAGAATGGGCCATTAGGCTTTTTCCTTTATTTGATATAATGGCATGTTATATCCCCTTTGCATGATGAAATTAGCTCTCTCAGAATTTGCTTTCTTATACTACATGTAGTAATTGTAAGAGACAAGTTTGTTGATCATTACACCACATTGAGATGTCCATGCTCTTCCTTTAGTAATTGTAAGAGTAAACAGATCTCAGGACAATAGTAAAAGTTTTAAGCTTTATTTAACTTAATGAAACTTAGCTACAAAAGGAGAATAAGAGTTACAAAAATAGCCAACTGGGGCAAGTCCATTGCTTGTACATAGTGAACATAGGATACTACTACTACTACTACTACTACTACTACTACTACATTCTTTGTTCCTAAAAAATGTAGCATTACCATCCATAACAATCTGGGGTTCTGTCATCTGTTTGGATCTCCTGACCTGTTGGACCCTCAGCATGATCTCCATTATACGGTGTGTCCTCTGGCATGGGGACACCCAGGGTAAATTATTTTTGTTAGGGGTAAGGGACCAGGGGTTAACTTTGCTTGAGCAGGGTGCTAAATCACAAACAGATACAGTAGACTCTTTCATCTGGATACTTTATATTGGCATAAGTCAGATTAATTTCTAAGAGTTTGACTTAGTCCACATAAGGGGTCGGTTTTTACTATTTCTTATGAACCTCATTAATAATATGGAACCTGGTAACATTAGCCAGGATGGAGAGAACTCCGTGATGAAAGATGGGGAAAATGTAAAGAAACGCTTGTTGGGAGATTTGTAGAAGTACATAGCAACAATCTTTTACAGAGTGTAGCAATTTGGGGAAGCACCAAGATCCGGTATTTCTCAGCTATGTTTCGTGATTTAACAGCTAACTGAATTGCCTTCCATATAGTGTCTTTAAATCATTCAACTTGTGCATTTCCAGTTGGATGATATGGATTGGTTTTACTTGTTGTGACCCCTTTTGGGGAGAGGTAGTCTCTCAATTCCTTAGACATGAAAGACGCACATCTTTCAGAGTGTATGTAGGCAGGCATCCCAGCTAAGCTGAACAAAAGATTTAAGGATTTGATTACTGAGGTTGTGTGCAATGTTTGGACATGGGAAGATGAATGGAAACCATGAGTATTCGTCCATTACTAGCAGTAAATGTGTGTTGCACATGACAGAAGGCACAGGTCAATTAAAGTCAATAATACTTAGTCGTTCCATGGGTCTGGTTGCATTGATAAGAGTGTTTTCTGGCAAATTATAGAAACAAGGTTTAATTTATGCACATATTCTGCAAGAAGCATACACCTTTTTTTACCTCCTCCATAGAAAAAGGAAAATTTTTCCCTCTAACAAAATGTAAGAGTCTAGTAACTCCTGAGTGGCATAACCCGTTGTGAATGTTGGTAAGGGTAGAACTGGTAATGGTTTTTAAGCATAAGAAAACTAACTATCAGGAACTATGTTCTTCCCAGGGTGGTATTTTTATCATGTAGATGAAGGCTGAAAAGTTCTAACTGCCATTCTTGAATCTTTGGCATTCTTAATTTTATTACTCTTTTCATTGGAAAACATGAAGGCCACCCCATGATCTGATCAAAAATTAGGGTAAAATGTTGCCATGACAAATAGTGACTCCACTTCCAAACACCCTCAATAATTACCATGGCCTCCTTCTCTATTCACTTCCCTGTAGTGTTTTTGACATGAACGTTACTGGACATCCACCTTGGCTAAGAGCTGTCGAAATAGCCATATCTGACATGTCACATTCAATCTAGAAAGGTAAACTTTCGTCTATTGGTTTTAGTGTGGCCTCCATCAGCTCTTTTTTTAATTGATCAAAAGCTTTGAGTGCCTTTTCCTCAAGAGGGAAATTTTTATTTTTTTTACTAAAGGTTGAATTTTATAAGAAAAATTATGTATCCATTTCTTATAATACATGAACATGCCCAGTGTCCTTTTTCAATATTTGAATAATTTATTTTTGTTTCCATCAGTCTTTTTGAAAGTTACATTATTGGATGAAATCCTTGCAATAAAATTGCTGCCACAGTTCACTCACTCATATCCATAAACATAACCTCCTGACTGGGATTAAAGATTTTTAACAATGAGTTTTTCTGTGAGTATCTTTTTTAAATTCTTGAACTCTAAGTTTTGCTTTTCAGACCATCTGAATTCACTATTCTTTTTACACAGTTCAGCAAATGGTTCTATTAATCATTTTATTTTAGTGGATATCTATTATAATAATTCACTGATCCTAAAATTTCTTCACTCCCAATATCCACTGGCATTGGAAACCTGATGCCATTTAATTTAATTTTTTCAAAAGAATTCTTTTCCTTAGATCTTTGGATTGAAACAAACATCATCAATTCTCTCTTTTTTCCACTCTTCTATAGTCTATTTTCTTTTTAACTTTGCATACAGATGGCAAATTTTTCCAAAAGTGGGGCATTTTTTTCTGTCAATTTCATGTTCATAGTTACAATATTTGCATTTCTTGCATTCCTTTTTCATACTGTATGTTTCAAAATTGTCCACAGTAGAATTATATTTGTTTATCAGTTCCAGCTGTTGTATTACTTCCACACATGCAGTTAGAGACAAATTATCCAATTTTAATTCTTCCAATATTTTATATCTATGAAATGTATCAGCCATACCTTCAAACAACTGTAATTAAACCAATTCATCCTCAATAGTCAAATCTTGAGTTCCAAGTTTCTCAAATTCACAGAAACTGCTTGCTTCTCTTAATCTGTGAATATATTGCATAACTGATTCGTCTTGTTTCTGTTTAATGAGCAGAAATTTAGTTCTTTCTGCAATGAGAAGTTTCTTTTTAGGACATAAACTTCTTTTTATAATTTCAGAAATTTTGATGAAAGTCAAATTCTCCAATTGTTTGCGGTATGGCATAATAGAAATTTTCATTATAGCTTCACAACCTGCCAAAGCCAGAAAGAGGTCAGTTATTTCATTTTCTCCCCCTCTTTCCTGGTTGTATTTAAATTTTTTAGCCCTAGCCTGGTCTGTAAAACACCAGATCCAAGGTCTTGACAAATTTTGGTTCATCCAAGCAACTTAAACATCCTATCATCGACACATTGTTGTGTTGTTCTATGACACATTATCTGTATTCAACTTTTGCCTGTTTCATACTTTACTACACTCTTTATATCCTATTTATCAATCCACTATCTAATATATATATATATATATATATACAAATTAAATTTCTGGTGCACAATGTCTGACCACTACTGTCAGTTTCATGCTTTTACACAATCATCTAGTGGTCAGCAGCTGTAATGCAAAAATGGGAACCTTTATTCCCCCAGGCAAGCTTGAGATGGAAAAAAGAAATATGGCTGGTATGAGCATATCATGCACACACCAACCAAACTCACCTGGAGAGTAGAAAAGCATCCATCCAGCCAAGATCAAATAAAACCATAAATACACAATTGTACCCCTCCCCACCAAAAGAAAGAATTATTTTGCTGGTGTGACCAAAAAGGGCTCCATGCCATATGGAACAATGGGGTCATGGTCTAGGAGCGTAATGCTTTCAAGCAAAGAAAAAGTGCCCAACAGAACCGGATCCCTAAAGTCACCTACAGTTGTGCTTTCCAATATTAACAGAAATAAGCAGGTTTTAAAATGTGTCTGCTGGGAATGCATAGAAGAAAGAAAAAGTGTTCCATGCCATATAAAATGGCAGAGTTTTTCTAAATTACAAATTAAATTTTTGGTATACAGTGTCCGACCACTACTGTCAGTTTCATTAAGTGATTGTTCCTTTATTATTTGCAATGTGTTTCTATAGTAAAATTATTTAGACTGCATTTACATTATAATAGCAATATTTAATCTGTAACACTTTCTTTAATTCTTGGTCACTGATAATTCTTATCATTCCTGATGTTCGCAGCATCTCGATAATAAAAGCAAATATAGGTAGATCGATATGAACAGACATAGATCAATAAGTAGATATAGATACAGAGATATGAATAAAATAAGATAGATATAAATAAACCAAGATATGCATTATTAAGCTTGTTCACCTAAAATGTCCTTTTAGTGAATCAAAAGTCCTGTTTGTTATGCAGAGTATTGAATTTCTGCATTTCATTAGAATGCAATCCTAAAAGAGATGACATCTTGACATGCCTTCATTTCAGAAAGTATTCTGTTGTATATTTTAGAACATTTACTAAAAATAAGACATCATTTCTCTCCTGCTCAATATTTGACTCCACCTCCATCTGTGTGACTGTATGTGTCTGTTGTTTCTGCATCGGAATATGTACACATGTCAAATGCAG